>OZ022245.1:24192718-24447718 GCA_963978895.1 Erpobdella octoculata
ATTTCAATCAATATAGAAAGATAAAGCAGACTAAAATACAAGATAAAGGGACGTTATAACATCTGCTACTCTATACCCTAGGCACAGGGGCGCAGCCAGGATTTTTTTTGGGGGTGCCCGGGGGGAAAACTGTTAAGTAATGAGTTTTCTGAAATGTTTATGACCGACATAAGTCAAGGCTAAAAAACAGTTTAAGCATCAATTAGTAAAATCAAACTATAAGACATGTAATTTGAACCAATTTATTACAATAACAAATTCAGTCGCCTTGTTTTGCGAAAAAATGTCAATGACGGCTTCTTCATTAATGGGAAGGTCGCGATTGATCGTCATCTTGGCAACCCCATTCAGCCTTGCCTGGCCCATTGTGGTGCGTAGATATGATTTAAGTTTGCGCATAGTTGAGAAGGATCTCTCGGCTGTCGCGGAAGAGAGGGGCAATGTGATGAAGAGTGTCAGCAGCATATTTATCTGGGGGTAAACGGATTCCTCACAGTGTTGCAAAACATCAACTGCGGTATGTGGCCGCTCTGCCACTGGGACATTCGACCATTTGGTTTTCCAGCGCAAGTATTCGCCACGCACAGCAGATATGTGACCAAGGTCGCAGGCGTAATATTTGAGTGTCTCCTCTAAGCGAAAAAACCATCCTTGGTCAAGAAACCTTGGAAGGAGACGCTGAATCTGAATGCAGACTCGCTCATTTGGGGCAAATTGTATATATAAGGGAAAGGTTAGATATGAAACTCTATAACAAAATTTCAAAACCAAATTAATAGATAATTAATTCTGAATTGTTTGTTTCAATAAATTCAACAAAGGTTAATTAAATAATAGAGGAAAGAATTGAAAAACATCCCAAATTCACAGGCCCGCTTGTCACCTCAAAATCCACATTGGCTAGGTTTCGGGGACCCCGGGCCCCCCGACCCCTGGCTGCGCCCCTGCCTAGGCATATCGCTACGCCTAGGCTTACGGATCAAGTTATGCCTATAAAGTGCTAAATATTTTGAGTTTGTTACCACGAAAGAGGGGTCCGGACATCCAAAACTCCCCCCTGTATCCGCCCTGATGTCCAACAATGTTTGATTAATTACAATAGCTTGCGTGTGCAAAATGTGCCCAGAGGTGCACCCACACACATGCAATTATGCATATAATATTGTATATATATAATATTGTAAGATTGTATATTTGTTATATACATATGTAGCGTGGGTTTCAGTCGCCCGTGGCGGGAACCTCCAAAGAAAAGATTATGGAAGAGTCGTAAAATAAAAATAAAAATTTGATGACTCGAGGACCAGGAAAGAGCAGAACATTCTTCCAAAACTGTATGACCTAGTGTTACATTTTTTCACAAAATTTTCTGCTACCAAAACCTTTTCGCCACCTCCTCCCTCAAAAGTGTTGGCCTGGATGGACCACACTCTAAGTTACGCTACGCTGCTACGCTGCTGCGTTGCAAATGTTTTTTATTTTTTACCAATAAAACAACAATTTATTTATTCCTAACTTTTTTCTTTTAACATTACAAATCACACGAAATGTTTATTGGAATACTTGCTATCATGGAGAGCGTTTGAAAACATTTTGTTTGCTTCTTGGATGATCAGTTGAAATAAGAAGTTATCTTTCTTTTAAACAGTTCGGGAACTTTAGAAACGGATGTTACATTTGACAAAAGAACCGAAAAAATAAAAATAAAAGAAGAAGAAGAAAAGAAAAGAAACTCAAGCTTCGAAGTGTTTCTTCAGATAAACACAAAAGAAACCTTGCACCAACTTTATGCAGACTTTTTATCTCCAGTCAACTTTTTTAACCAATCCTTTCTGACGCCAGGGTATTTATTGTGAGCCACAGTGTTTAAGAAGTGTTTTTAAATATTCTATCTTCAGCGGAAGTTATATTTATTAAATAACGCACATAGGTTGGTAGGTACACCCAACAGAGAGTTTATATTGTAAACATATATGTTAAGTGTCAATCAGTGGCACTGTAGTCATCTTACATTTATTATTTTTGTTCTCATGAAACAACATGGCTGGTTGTTTATAAAATTCTTTTTTTTAACACAAATTGATTACTGAAAAGCGTTTGCATGTTTGACGTGGCTGCATCTCGAGCTGCGTAGTGCGACATTCTCCGACCGTGTGGGAAATTTCTAATGCTGAAAAAGATCTTGTTTAGTTGTAACTCGCGAAAAATCAGAAAAGTAAAAAATTATGCGATTGCTTCTCATTCTAATCTTAAGAGTGCAAGAGGCATTTACAAGATTAGAAGAAGAGGGAGTCCAAAAAGGAGGATATGAAGATTTTGCATTATTGTGTCAGATTTATAGGTTTTGACATAAACTTTTCGTCAATATTTAGTCAATCAAAAACTGAATTTCAAAATAATAAAGTTAGTTAAGTTTTTGAGATTTTGGAGTCAAGTTTTATAGGCATGATCAGATTCACAAGAAAAAAATGCATCCGTGTAATACTTCTAAACATAATTACATCTTATAATACTACTAAATAATGATTCATCAAATTTTACAGCAAATAATCAAGAAATTTAGGATTTGTGCAACCCAAATAAAAGTGTCTTAAAAAATTAAAACAGAATAATTTTGTCAAAGACCTATATTTACTATAAGTGAGGTGGTTTCAAATTAACATAGGTAGGTAGACAGATAAAACAGACTAAAAATACAAGATAAAGAAACGTTATGACAACCGTTATTCAGTACCATTAGGCAAATCTTTAAGCCTAGGTTTTTTGATCATGTAACTGCTGGTAAAGTACTGAATGACTTGATTTTTTTACAACTCCCTGGACCCCCTTGTATCCGCCCTACGAGTGGCGTAGCGTGGGGGTAGGAGAGGCGGCATTTCTGAAAGAGTGACAAATTTTGAGAAAATATAAAAGTTTAATAATTTCACCCCCTTCCCTGTTCGTTCATCAACTTCTAGCCTCCCTCGGTCATTGACTTTTGTGGAGACCCCCCCCCCACCCAAGCGGCTGAAACCATCGCTACGCCACCGATCCTACATGAAAGCTCCCAGAAAATGAGAACGACTTTGCTTGAAACAGATGACTAACGAATGAACCACGTGGCTTTTACAAGACCACTTAAAAGCTGGATAGAAGAATAGACGGTCGACCTATCATTTCTGAAAAACATGTTTTAAACCTACAAGGTATGAAAGTTTTGTTATTGTGACTTACTAATACAAAGTCTTGTTCTCAATAAAAACAGACATTGTGTGGTCCGATGGTGGAACCAGGAATTCCTAGATCAGACCCTTGTGTGGTCTATGAGAGTTTTCTAAATTGATTTGATTTACTTCTTATCATTTGTTTATTCAAGTTTTGAAAAACACTTTAAAACAGTTCAAGCACATTATAATATGAAATCCTGCTTTTTTTAAGTATTTGAGTTTAGTTGGGAAAACAAACAAGACAAACTGTTTATATTTCTGTTTCAATTTTTGTTCCCAGAGCTTTATTTTTTTCCAACCTTTGAGGATTTTTAGAAAATAATAAAACGCTTATTAATCATATATAGACTGCCTGCTTCAACGCCATGTTACAACGTTTTTATTAGGTCACTTTGTTGTCAGTTTGAAATTTTGTCTGCCCGCGAATTCCATACGATGGTGTTTTTTTAAACATCGTACCCGAGTGGTCATATATTGCCACCTAGCAATTTTTTTTTATAGTTTATAGTCCTTTACACCAAGTGTTTTAAGACTGAATTGGCTGTATGTAGGAAGCACATAAGTACTTCCTGTCGTGGATCAAAGTTTGATCTTTTTAACTGTCCATCCTGTAAATGCTTACAAAATTTTACCCATCAAAAACGAAAGAGTAAAAAATAATTTTTACATCATAAATAATAATTTTTTTTAAATAACAACGTTTTTCTTGCGCCCTAAAAAGTATAAAATAATCTTCCTATGAGCCTGGCAGAATTTCTGAATAACTTGGTCACATTATGGGTAACATACTTTATAACAGTTTCTAATTCATATAAAATGAAAAACGTTGGGCGCATATAGGATACAACATCTTGTTTTATGTTGCTGAGGTGGAGGGTCTTGTCGCTCAATGTGGTTTTTCTAGCCACCAATACGCGGATGATATACAATTATATGGACATTGCAAGCCAAAGGATATTTCATCTCTTTTCCTGAGGATAGAAGGCTGTTTTTCCAGTATTGCTGACTGGACGGCGTCAAATGGGCTACTACTAAACTCGGGGAAGACTGAGCTGATGTGGCTTGGATCGGACCCTGCGCTGCGTTCAGTGCGCCCGCATCGCTGCGGCTTGCTGGTGCTGAAATTCGCCCGTCAAAGATAGTCAAAAGTCTCGGTGTTTACCTTGACCCAACCTTGTCTATGGGTTCCCACGTCAACAGGACATCAGCCCGCTGCTATGCGGTTATGCGGGTTCTCAGGGAAATTAAACCTTTTGTTCCTCGAGATTCGAGGTTCTAACAACACTTCTAGTTCAGTTGGTATTAACGCGACTGGACTACTGCAATTCTTTACTAACAAATTTTAACAAAAAAACAATGTATAACAGGCCCGTCGAGAGGATAAACGGGGCCCGGGTCAATTTTTTCTGGTGGGCCTCTTACTTGTATAATCATCAGGCGAGACGCTTGGCGGGGTTCCAGTGGTCCGGACCCCCCAGCTCGGGCAGGTAGCGCCCATGGTATTTTTGCAAATCCGAGGACTTTTTTACTAGGGGGGTACCTGAATTTCATTGGGTTAGTTAGTGTAAGTATAAAAACACTGTCCACGTGTTCAAAGCTGATGTGTGCTAGTCTAGCTACAAAATTATCCAAAAAGAAAAAAAGAGAAGAAGTGAGGCGGTTTTAAAGAAGTTATAAAACTAGGTCGTCCACAACAACACTATCCTCAACAAGATGGTCAGCTAGATATATAAATTTGAGAATAGTTCACAGGTGCCTCCGGTATTCATTACTTTACTCAATATACAAATGATGTAGACTTTGGGTTTACTGTCAGCTGTGAAAACTTGTGTTTGGACTGAATTTTTAATGCACTTATTTAAATATGTCATCTAATGCTGTGTCAGAAGCACTGCAAATCAGTGCTATTGACTTGACTGCTGCTAATGCTGGTGAAACTTTGGTGAAACGCATGAAAACAGTGAAGACTTTAAGAAGATATATGCTGATGTTTCAAAGATCTTCGTAAAGCTAGAAATATCGCTTTTGGGTGGCCGTGACAGAAGAAAAATGGCAAAACTATCAGCATTGCAAGATTTTGCTATAAATTTATTTTTTTTAATAAATCATCGTATGCACATATTTTAAGTTTGACAAAAGATATTCAAAACAAAATTAGAGTAAATTTTTTTATTCTCAAATTGGATTCATTTGCTTCATCCCTAAAATTGAAGTTCAACTCTGAATTGCAACAGTGTTGATGCTTTTTTCTTCTGTCGTGCAATTTGAAATTAAAATTGAAAATGCTGTCATAGCAGGCCCTTAGGCAGGATTTAGTGAGTGGGGGAGCTATGAAAAGTAGTAGAGGGCTACTGACGAACGAGGCACCAAAGAAGCCTGAGCGCAAGCGCCGAAGGTGCGAAGCCTGAGCGATAAGGAGATTCGCCAAAGCATTTTGTAGCATTTGGCACAAAATGGCATCCAATTTTGGATATCCAATTATGTGATTTCAGGTTTTCTAAGAGTTGCAATAATGTTGCTTGTAATAACAAAAATTAACAATGTTCACAGGCAATTTTGTCAAATAACAGTATGCTTGTTGTTACCCACAATATTGCTTTTTTATGCGTTCATGTGCATGGCACACCACTGGGATAACGGCACTGAATCAAATTGTTCAAATTTAATTATTAATTAAGACAACCGTTCTAATCCACAATACAATAACTTACTTATTTTATTTTTGATAAAAACTTGTACATCTGTATCAAATAAAATCAAAATAAAATCGGATCTAAATATTTTTCTTGACAAAGATCAAACCACGTTATAATAAAATGTACTATCTAGTTTAGCTTCTCATTTTAAGTTACTACAATCTATTTATGTGCTACACATAAAACTTGTCATCAGTTTCTAAACAATCTGAATAGAAGATTAGATTATATATCAAGTATATCATTATACTTATATTATTATAAAAATTGTGTGGTTTGACAGTAAGCTTTAAATTGTTTCTTCGGATTAATCACTTTAGCAATATTGGGGTTAATAGTATTGCACTGTCAGACTAGCACTAAAAATACTAAATTATGAAAATAGTTTGAATTATTGAGAGTCATTCAAAAATCAAAAGCCAAAGTTTGTCAGCTAAGCTGAATTAACTTCTTTCTCTGTTAAATGTTGTGGCTACAGGCAAGCAAATTATTATTATTAACTTTATATTTAAATTTATCTTTATTAATTTATTTTTATTTAATTTTATTTAATACATTTATATTTATATATTTATGTCTGGCTTAGGTGTAAATAAGGTGAAAAAACCTGCCAAAAATTATAGTGGGGGGGGTTTAAATTTTTAGTGGGGGGCTCCAGTCGCCCCACTAGCTACGGGCCTGTGTCATAGAAAAGCTGTTTGGCTTTCGTAGCTCAACTGGATACAAATATCTGTGTGGCAGAGGACCAATTGATAGTGCTGCATAAGTCAAGCTACAAGGAGGTAGCTGAAACTGCTATCCTGCCAAGCCTTCAGATCCTAGTAACTAAAATAGAGAAACTGAAATACAGTTTAGTTTACAAATCTTTTCATGCTTTAATATTTCTATTAATTTCATCGATAACTAATTACACCGACCTCAAGTTGAAGTTTTCTGTTTACTAAATAACAATTTTTTAATATTCAAAACTCGTAAACTGACGCGAAATGAAGAAAATGTAGATGTCGATGCTTCTGAAAAATTTTAAAGTTGTGAGAGAGAGAGAGGGAGAGAGAGAGAGAGAGAGAGAGAGAGAGAGAGAGAGAGAGAGAGAGAGAGAGAGAGAGGGGGGAGAGAGAGAGAGAGAGAGAGAGAGAGAGAGAGAGAGAGAGAGAGAGAGAGAGAGAGAGAGAGAGACGACAAACGCGAAGAAGATGAAAAGTAATGTAATGATCTAATCTAAACTGGAAAAATGACTGTCTTGAAAATTTCAATTCAATTTGTAGACGACAAAGTTAATGCAAAGATAATGCAAAACATTACAGTTTCATAAATTTTATCATGTTTAATATTTGCTTTTCACACTTCGGCAAGAAAGAATATTAAGTTGACAAATAACGGTTGTATACTTGGGTGAAATCTAAAATATTGCCATGTACTATCTTTTAAGGAGGCATTATTTTAGACTCATCAAAGGCTCCGCAGCTGGCTTACTATTCCGATCTATGCTCAATTCCCAGCTGTCCAGAGGGGCCCTAAAACCAACGGAGGGCCCAAGGCGGCAGCCACGCCAGCCCCCCTCTTGACGGCCCTGCTGTATACTCTCCAGAAAGTGTTAAACACCGCTGTTAGACTTGTCTTCGCGTCGAGTAGGGTTTGTCATGTCACTCCGCTATTGGACAAGCTTCAGTGGTTAAAAATTCCGGAAAGAGTTACTCTCAAAATATCAAATATCATCTTCAAAGCCATGCTCTGTGGCTCGCCGGAATACATAAGCTCCCTTCTGGTCACTTCAAATACAGTTCAAAGAAGATCATCTCTCCGATCAGCTGATATTACTACTCTCATCATCCCCAGATCCCGTCTCACAAAGTTCGGAGACCGATTTTTCCATGTTGCTGGACCAGTCATTTGGAACGCTCTTCCACCGGGAGTCAGAGAACATTCGACCTACAACTTTTCCACATCCTTGAGAACTCACCTCCCTCACCTATCCTTTAATATGACAATTTAAACCTTATATATAAAGTTACATTTATAATTTCTGCAACTGTTTTTGCTTGCTGACTTGTTTGAGTGTTTTTTATAATCTTTTGTCTGATTTTACAGCCCTTTAAAAATTGGAAAAGAATAAAAAAAATAACATCAAAATTTTAGTAAAACAAATAGTTATAGAACAAATAACGCGCCCGCAACGTTTTTCGTTGTAGGTACATGAATTAGAAACGGTTATAAAGTATGTTACCATAATGTGACCAAGTTATTCAGAAATTCTGCCAGAAAAACGTTGTTTTTTAATGTATTTTTTATGATGTAAACATTATTTTCTGTTAAGTATTTGAGTTTAGTTGAGAAAACGAACAAGACTTATATTTCTGTTTTAATTTTTGTTTCCAGAGCCTAATATTTTTTCAACGTGTGAGGATCTTTAGAAAATAACATAAATGCTTTTTGTTATATACATATATATATATATATGCTTCAACGCCATGTTCATTAACTTAAGATTCGGTGGTGATGACGATGAATGACTACCACGGGCCAAACGCTGTGCAAAAAAGGAGTGATGACTAATCAATCAATAAATATCCGGCATTTCACCTGACGCTTCACGGACGGACAAAGGTGGAAAAACTAACGTGCATATGGCGGTAATCTGACATTCATATGCGCTAGATTAGAAATCAAACAACTTTAAACACCTTTTGTATTATTTTTATTTCAATTTAAAATAAAAAAACTGGATATAAAAATTGAAATGCTTGCTAACACGTGCTTAAAACTTGTGTTTGCATTATGGCGAAGTTATTTCAATAAATAAAGTTATATATAACAACGTAGGTGTTTGCAGTATATATATATATAAGTATCGAAATATCTTTTTTGCCTAATTCAGACTGGATACAATTAAATTCTGCAAAGCTTATTTTCTCAACTTAGTGCTAGAAAGTTGAAATACACCCATTCTCTCCTATGGTGTTTGCCTGTGACGATTCCAAAGTTACAAAAACGAACGAAGGAGTAACGAATGTTGAGGCGTTTGGAAACAACCCCCGGGCAGAAAAGACAAGTTTGTATTACGGACCATGCCAAAACGATGAGATTGGTGCAATGGAATCGAACTCAGGTAAGACCCCTCACGCAGTAAAGCAGCTGATTTTAAACCAGAAGTTGATCTCTGAGAAAAATTATATTCTCATCGGAGAAGTTGAAAAAGAATTGAAAGCGGCTAAAGAAATATCTCGGAATTGTCATAAAAAACCTCTTGAAAAACCAAAACAATTAAATGCCAACAGTCTGTTAGAAGAGCTGAAATCTTCCAGAAGATGGCAAGACTTGAACGACGCCCTGTACACAACTCAAGAACCGTTGTTTGGCTACAAGAAAAGACCCGCTCCCCCTGCTCCAAGAAAGAATTTAACTAACTGCCAGAACCCCTCGAATGAAGATCAAAGAGAATTTCTCAATCCTCTTTTACTTTCAAATGCAACTTTTGACAGCAACAATAACACGGGAAATAATAATTCTGAACGCGTCCGCGCCTTCAATCAGTCAAGCACTTTAAAACTGGAAGACGAATACTTAAATGCATCGGAAATAAACAGCAGGATTCACGAAGTTGAAAAAAGCACTTACGACTGCATTGATCAAATCACTCATCCAAAAACGTGGAACCAGCTATCACAGTTGAACTCACCCCAGTTGACCTCAAAGTTGCCGCCATCACCGCCGCTGCCTCGTCCTTCTCTCTTGCCTTTTATCAACAGAAACGTTCTCGTACAAAGCAGTCATGATGTGCTTAGGAAAAAACCATCTAACCCACAAACCTTTCAGAACAATTTTATTCTTAAAAGTCGAAACGAGGCTGAGGAATATGCAGAAAACTCTGACTCAGGTGGAACGATGAAATTATTACCTTCAGATATTCGCAAGCACAGGTAAGTAATCTCAAACAAATGCCTTTCAATATGCAAAAGTAGTAACTTAATTTTTAAACAAATACAATATTCATGCAGTGGTAGCGTTGTAGTACACCTAGCTGTAATAAACGATGATTTTTTTCCAGTTTATAGTATAATATATACTAGAGATAGCCCATAAAAAATGACAGATTTTTTAAAATCTCATAATATATTATTTTTCGATTGCAGCGCCACCTCTTTTGATCTTTAGGACTGAAGTGAACAATTGCGTAATAACTTTTATTACTCGCCTGCGCGCACTAATTTTATCAACTACTGCTGACTGCTGACCACAGCGTTATGCGAAATTGCTAACATACATACAGACATAGGAAATTATGTATGTTGATTATTTGTCTCATGACCAACTGAAATTTGTTACAGCTTGGCATTATTATCATCCCTTCATAAATCTTTTGTTCATCTCCACTATATAGGTACATGCGATAGCTAAGGTTGGCTAAGAAGTGTGTATAATGAAAGTCTTTTGTGACTACCGACTAAAAAACTTTTCACTTCCCGACAGATAGCTGGTAACTCGCGTTTAAGATTTAACGTATAAACGGCCGGGGGGGGGCAATTATTTTCCAATTTAGGTCTTGTTCTAACAGTCCAACAAATTCTATCCCGGTTGTTAAAGCAGTTGCTCCAAAAAGATCCTTGAGCGTACACTTATTTCCGTGTTTTTCTATTGAAGGAGCCTGCTCACCGCTCTGATGTACAATTTCCTAAGAGTCTGATATTAACCAGGCAACCGATTGAAACTCTAAAACACTCTCCGTCCCAGAATTCTAAGACTAGTTGATATCGTTCACATTCACTCGCAGTTTACAGATAATGAATGCTCAATATTATTATTAACAACATTTTACTGCAGAATATGGTTCAGTCTCAATCCTGGAGTCGCCACCAACAGAACAACCGACGAAATTCAAGACAAAAAGCTCCACACCAGCACCGTACGCTCAAATGTTTGGCACGGTTTCCAGCCGGCAACAAAACTAACACCTGGTGACATTAGTCACACCACGAGCAGAAACGAAGGACAATGGAATTTCTCGAACGATGAATGGAAACGGAAAATATGGAGAAAAACAAAATGGACGTGTAAGAAAACTCTTAGCTTGTCAGTTATATGGCTGTCGGTTACTATTTTTCTGTGTTTGGTGCTCGGATTCGTTCTTGGATTTTTGTCTGGTTGGTTCAGTAGGAGCTTCAATTAAATATTCATATCACATGTAATTTCCATCTGTTTACAAATAAATGATGAAAACTGATCTCAAAAGCCATCAAAACAGGACATTGTTCTCAAAACTATTTCATATTTATGAAACAAATTTCCGAGTTTCTCCAAGAATGGAAAAAACGACAAAACTACAATTTCAAAAATCGTCTAAATTCTCGTCATAATTTCATTTAGAAAAAAAATCAACAATACCATTCTGAAATAATGTTCACCTCTGACCTTATTTCAAAATGTTCACCCATAAACCAAGGGTCAGAAACCAGCCAAATAACTGAGTTTAAAAACATTTCATGCATTTTAATAAGTTAACTAAATGATGCAAATATTGTGTGTAGTAAGTGATTTATAAATTATACCAATATAACAAATTCTGCAATAAAAAAACTAGTTAACCAAACGTAAGACATTGAAATTACAACAGAAAACCAATTACAAAGTTAGCAAACAGATGGAGACAGAAATCGCTGAAGTTGAATTTTCAAGTAATTTAAACGACGTGACAATATTATTGGTAATTTTTTTTATTATAATTATAATAACTTTCTGGCCAAGCAGACGAAAACAAAAGTTACAACCATGCACACAATTTAATTCGCATCAAAAAATCTCAACTTGCCAGCTTCTTGCATCATCATTTCAGTCACACAATCTGGCACGGCAATACAAATCCATCCAACAGAGGTTCTCTCTTAAAACATTCAACAAGCACCAGTCTAACTAATAACATGACTTTCAGATAAGTTCTTTTGGTTAGCTATCTCGTTTGATGACATACCGAGAGAAACCGGAGCCTGGAACTGCGGCACAGTTGCGTCTGCCCCGGTAGATGTGCCGGTCACGTTCGAAACTCTTCCGATATTCATCTTTTCAAAATCAGAAGGCAAGAGTCCAGCGGAAGTACCTGGCATCGTCATCGAGGATGATGGAGGTGGAATAAGAGGGGTGAATGATGGGAAAGGTAGAGATGTGGCTGTTGAGTATGGGGGAAGTTGGAAAGATGGGACTCCTTTGAAATTATTAAAGTTAAGAAATATAGATTATTGTATTTCGTGCTACAAACTACTACATAGGTATATAAAAACGCACTATTCTAACCATTATTACAGTCACATGACTTTTAGTCAAAATGAATCAAAACTGATTTTTAGTTGTAATCCAGAAACATCTACACCTTTATTTTTATATAGAAACCAAAATTTGATAAGACAATAAATCTCTGCATGAGTAAAACTATTTTAACCCGAACAATTTCAATAAACAACAATTTCAGTCAGCCACGGGCTTGCACAGCTGACTTCTACATAAGGGCTCAAAGCCAGAAACCACCAGTAAAAAGGTCAACATCTTCAGAGACGAAAGCCTAAGCACAGTTGTATGTACACAGTAACTAGCTGCTTATCAGTGTTCCAAATAAATTGTTAGTTTTGAATCAGCTGTCACAAAACATGCAATTAGCAGTTTGCACAGGCTTTATAAAGTAAACCTTACCCCAGACGTCCAACTCACCTGAAGGTAATTCACCTTTAACAGCTTGTAGATTTAAGGGAAGATTCAGAGAGAAATTAGATGGGAGAGAAAAATTTGGAGGAAGCTGGAAGTTGGGTAGACTGAAAGGTGGCAGAGGACCTGTAAATATTTTTCCTATGTAAAATTACCTTAAATAACGATAATAATACACAACCAACAATACAACTGTCGACAAACCAACCGGTAACTCCAGCACCTGGAACAGACATTCCGCCCTCTCCAGACAGGCTAACTGGAAGGGAATACGGGAGACCAGATGATGGTATGCTCGCTTAAAAGGTAAAAATAGATTTTATACAAAATTACAACAAATCATATATAAAAATAAAGTTTTCATATAAAATTACAACAAATCATATAAAAATAAAGGTATCTGGCATTTCATGAAAAGAATGCATCAACCTCATTAAAGTCAAACACGAACGTCCAATTATTCACTCGATACTAACAAGGACCACCCATACTGGCGAGATAATCTTGAAGAGGAGGAAGAGAAACAAGAGAAGACTTAACTTCAGAAGAAGGAACAGATAGCGGAACCTAACAATTACCAAAAACAATAAAAAAAGTAATATAAAATTTACATTATTTTTGCAATAATAATGAATTTAATAACATCTGAGAATCCTGATGATGATGCAACAGGAAAATAAGATGGAACATGAGCAGGGAGGTTGTTTTCTGTCGGTTTGACCTCCGATCCTTGAACTTTAAGACTTTGCAGTTCTGTGTTTGGTGCTTTCATTGGAATTCTATGTAAGTAGCCGTAACCAATGCCACAACCCAAGCTGGAAACAAAATTGCCTCTGCTGTTAGTCACAGATAACAAGCAACATGTAGTTATGAATTCGATTCTTGATATAGCCCTCTGAAATACGTATCAGGCTACCTTTTACCCTTTAGTGGTCAAAGATAATAAGATTTAATAGATCAGAGGGTAAACATGAATTTTCACTTCTTAGCATACAAACCATGCCATTAACTTGAACTTCTAGACAAAACAAAACAAAACAAAACCTTCAACCCTTTTCATCAAAACAACACCTTATTCAAATAAACAACAACACTTGTATTACTAAAACAACAAATTAGGATGACAACCTGCCCGATCCACCCCAGGCGCTGTTTGGTGTAATGACGACTTCCCTGCACCTATCCAGCTCTGAATTGTAAACGTAAAGTTTCAACGGCCGCGCTTCGTGAGCTTCGATCAATGTGAACAAATCTTCAGACTGTGAAAACAAATATAATTATTGCATCAAAACACTAATAATTTAAACAATCAATAAAAAGGATTTAATAACTATAACATTAATATCACACTTGTATCTAGTTTATCACTACAACTCAAATATATATATTGCTGTAATCGAGGACATCACTAGTCAACGTTGCATGTTGTGGTGATTGAGTCGGTCTAGCGAGAGCTTGTTTAATGGCGGCCTGACTTGCGATATTTGAATTCGAAAAGGAACTCTGTATATAATCTATTTTCTCTTAATTGATTTGATTAATAAAATCTTAAACTTTACAAAGCCGTGTTTAAATAACCTGAACCGAAGATTACAACAATATATATCAAAATGACTGTCTGTGTGTTTGTCCTTTATGCAATGCTACACCATTCATCCGATCGTAATGGAATTTTCCCACAACCTTGAAATTCAATAGAGGAAGGTTTCTGTGACAAAAATTGAGATCGGCCACAAAGTGAGCAGAAGAGCGAGTGGAAACGAGAAAGCGACCGAAAGAGCAAGCGGGGAAGGAAACAGGAGCGAGAGAGAAAACCCCTGGTCACGTCCGCTAGTACCTTATAAAGTCTAATACACAAACAGCTCCATTTGCACAGAAATATATCATGTCTTCAAAACATTCAGTATGTTAACTATTTACAGAGTACATATGCACGTCGTCATAAATAATAATCTACCAACATCTTGCATTATAGTGTCATAAAAACAAAATTAGACGATTTAACGATACTACTTCGCCAAAAGTCGAGCTCGAATTTTGGCGGTCACAGAAACTTGGTTGGATGAAAATTCGTCTAAAGGCATAGAAATACCGGGTTTCCACTTCGTGTTCCAAAATCGAGACATGAAAAGAGGTGGTGGAGTTGGATTTTTTATTGATGAGCGGATCAAGTATTCAACAGTTGATGCTTCACTCTGGAACAGCAGTGTTACTTCATTCGAGCTTCTTCTAATCTCAATGGATTGTCAAAAAACTGGAAATTTCTTAGTGGGTGTTATTTATCGTCCCCCGGACACAAATTTACACAGTTTCAACATAGAATTCAGCAATTTGTTAAATTGTCTCGTCAAAAGAAATATGAATATTCTTTTAATGGGCGACTTCAATATTGATTTTCTCAGTAGAGAACAGAGCTCGTCTATGGCTGATTTTTTCAATTTACTGGCTTCTTACAGCCTTCTTCCGGCATTTACGGCGCCTACCAGGATAACTTCTAAAACTGCTTCTGCAATTGATAACATGTTTACAAACTACCCCTTACAACATTCTATTGCTAGGATTGTGATTGATGATATCTCTGATCATCTTCCGATTTTTTTGTCAACTGATCTCGCACCTCGCACCAATACTGAAAGAGATCAGATTTCATTTAGAAGGCTGACCAGCCTGAGACAGAAAGAGATGTTTGAACAGATGTTGGGTGAGATGGACTGGTCTGGGGTGATTGGGATGGCCGATGGTGGTGATGCGTCCTCTGCTTACTCATTATTCATTAATAAGTATCTCGAAATATATAACAAGTGTTTTCCACTGGTTAAATACACTCGTGGTCCTGCTAGATTTGATAAGGATTGGATGACGCCAAATCTCATGAAGTGCTGCAAAAAGAAAAATGCCTTATATAAAAAATACCTCAAGAGCCCGACAGTGGCCAATAAAGAAAAATTCACTGTGTACCGTAATCGCTTCAAATCAATGAAAATTGCGACAATCAAAGAATTCTATTCAAAAAAATTCAATTTATGTCAAAACAATGCTAAAGAAACATGGAAAATCATTGGGAGCCTAATGGGCAAGCGATCTTCTGTGGAGCAGTGCAGGACTTTTGATGCGGGTGACGGGAGTTATTTGACCTCTCCTACAGAAATTGTTGACTCGTTTAATAATCATTTCTCCAGCATTGGCACAGATCTCGCAAAAAATATATTAATTCCTAATGAAACATTTGATGAATATCTTGGTAATCCCGTGGTCCATTCTTTCGATGCTGTACCTACAACACCGGACGAGATCATTGAAATATCGACACGATTAAAAATCTCACACAGCAGTGGAATCGACGGAATTGACCCGTGTATTGCAAGATGCTCTGTTCCACGGATAGCCCATATTCTTTCCTGCATAATAAACTGCTCTTTTTCTTCAGGGGTGTTTCCTGATCAGTTAAAGTCGGCAAAAGTAATTCCCCTTCACAAATCTGGCAAAAAAGATACCATTTCCAATTATCGGCCAATATCTATTTTATGTTTCTTCTCAAAGTTTTTTGAAAAAGCTATGCACTCCAGGCTCTATGGATTTCTTGCCAGATTTTCCATCATTACCAGGAGTCAGTTCGGCTTTAGAAAAAATCACTCTACCTACATGCCGCTCGTTCTGTTGCACTCGAGGGTTGCGGAGGCTATGGATCGAGGAGACTACATCATCGGCGTGTTTCTGGATCTGGCCAAGGCTTTTGATACAGTGAATCACAAAGTCTTGCTAAAAAAACTTGAACACTATGGGGTCCGAGGGATTCCATTAATGTGGTTTGAAGATTATTTGAGCGGTAGAACTCAACAGGTACACTACAACGAAGTTACTTCATCAACGCGGCGGGTAACTTGTGGCGTGCCTCAGGGGTCGGTGCTAGGCCCTCTCTTATTTCTTGTCTACATTAATGATTTGTGCACTGTTTCGCATCGTCTCGAATTTGTCTTGTTCGCCGATGATACCAACCTTTTTGCTTCTGGTGAAAACCTAAAAGATTTATATGATGTTACTAATCATGAACTACTTTCCGTTTATAAATGGTTTTGTGCGAATAAACTTTCTTTAAATATAAGTAAAACCAACTATATTCTATTCCACCATAGAAATAAATTAATTTGTTCTGATTATCAACTTCTTATTGACGATAAACCTATTGCGCGAGTTTCCTCGTGTAAATTTCTTGGAATGTTGCTTGATGAGCACCTCTCACTGATTGACCATATTAGTTACGTCACCTCTAAAGTTGCAAAAAATTGTGGAATTCTATCTCGCGTGAGTCGATTTGTGGATAAAAATATTTCTATGATGTTGTATTACGCTCTCGTTTACCCTTACTTGTCCTATTGTAATATTGTTTGGGCTTCAAATTATCCTACACGTCTAAAGTCTCTCCACATCTTACAGAAAAGAATCATCCGAATATTATTTAACTTGCCCTTTACATCATCTTGTAAAATGAAAATGATCGAGAACAACCTACTGAATGTATATCAAATTAATTTTTTTCTTGTTAGTATTTTCATGTACAAATATGACAACCATATGTTACCGTCGTCATTTGATAACCTTTTCACAAAATCGTCTCATGTACATTCTCATGATGTGCGTTCTTTGCATTGCTTTCGGTCCGATTTTGCTCGAACAACTCTCAAAACATTCTCCATAAAGTGTTATGGTCCGCGGTTGTATTCAAGTATTCCAATAACAATATCCTCATTGAAAAGCATTTCGCTATTTAAAAAATCGTTGAAATCTTACATATTACAGCTAGATTCATAATTTCAATATCTATATACTTATGTTAACTTCGATACAGATATGTTAACTTATATATACTTATGTTTACTCCTATACACTTATGTTAACTTTTATTTCTCTGTCTCGGTTCGTATCTAAATTTTCGTTTATAGGTCGTCCAGTTAGCGGGAAGTAATTCCCTTTGGATGAACCTTTTGAGCACTTGATTTTTTTTCCTTATTTATAACTTCACTGTTGTTTTCTTTCGTGCTCAATAAATGTTCAAAAAAAAAAAAAAAAAAAAAAAAAAAAATAAATAATAATCTACCAACATCTTGCATTATAATGTCAGAAATAACAATCTACCAACATCTTGCATTATAGTGTCCGAAATAACAATCTACCAACATCTTGCATTATAGTGTCCGATCCGATGATGTAATCCGAGTCAGACCTGAGACCCGCAAGTGCAGCAGGAGAATTTGGTTGAACTTCCTTTAACAAAATTAATAAAGAAAAACAATATAATTATTACAATGTTTAAATAAAAACTCATCATTAAAATTATCATGACGTAAACAACAAGAGCATTAATGAAAATAATTCAAAAAGTTTTTATACAAATTTTATTTGCATATGACAATTAATCGTAAACATAAGACCGTTTGTCCAACGTACCAAGACGTGCCACACGTTTTCATTGGCGCCATCAAAAGAACAGAACCTTCAACATATAAAAAAAATGTCATCAATAAAAATAATAAACGAATATCTCTAATTAAACTTCCAATTACAAAAAGAACACATGTTTAAAGGCAGCATTCTCAGTTAGTATCTACTTACACAAAGAGGTCTCCAAACTTTTTGTTATTTATGGCTACATGTCAATGGTTATAAAGTATATATTCTATTAAATGTCATATTAATTAATTTCTGAATTTAAATGTTAAGGTATCAATATTGTGGCCAATCAATGTTCCTTAAAACATTAAAGAAACATTTGAAAACTTTCTACTCTGGTGCGGGACGGGACCAAGTTGAAAGGAACTGTACAGCCAATGCAAGTGAGAAAAAACAAACAGGAAACAAAAAAAGCGATTTTTCATTTGAACTGATTGTAAAAAATATAAATATTCGCTTATCTTATGTTCATAAGATTGAAATGATGTAACAAAAATAAAACCTAATAGACACTCCAAGCAGCCCTTGCCCTCCCCAGCTTTGTGTAGGAATCAACTCCACATCTCTCAATTTTCCAGTTTTACTGCTATAAATGAGCATCTTTACGGGCTTGTCAATATTGGCCTTCAACAAATCTTTCAGAAGTTCATTGTCTTGGTTCTGCCCAATAGAAGATGTTCTAATTTTATTCATTTAAAAACTGTTTATTTATAAAAATTTGCTTTTTATAACTGATTTTCTGATACAAAATAGCAAAATGAATCAATTTTGATAAGAACTAACATTACTTCTACAGCTGAATATTTCAAAAACACAAGCTAATCATATTATAAACCAATCCCCTTAAGGGAGTGGATTATAAAGGCCTAGGCCATAGGAACAAATTAATAATTTTGGATAATTAGTTGAAGCACAAAATAAATCAGGATGCTAGTTCGGTAAAGTTCTAGTATAGCGTCATCGGCCGATTTCTATAAAAACTCGGTTTAAAAATCAGAAAAACTCACTGAAAACCGACTTTAAGCAAAAATATCCAAAGGCAATGTTGATACACGGAATAATACAATTCAAGGAAAGAAAAGTAAGGGAGAGTTAATATTAAAATAAAATTTAAAAAAATAATAAAATAACAAATAAGTGTTAAAGTGTTCAAAATAATTTTTCAATTATTTAATATGCATCTTAAATTTTAAAAAATCAAAGGGCTGAGCGGAAATTTATCCGTAACTAGCGGGGTACCCAGGGTTTTTCTATCGTTTTTTTTTTCTTGCTCCCGTTTCCTTCCCCATTTACTCTTACGCTCCTGATCGCCTTTTCGCTCGCTTTTCCGCTCCTGGTCACTTTTCCGCTCTCGATTGCTTTCTTGCTCACGCTTGCTCTCCTCTTTGTGGTCGCTTTCTCGCTCACTCTCCACATGATTCTGGGCCACCGTGACCTCTAAAACTCAGAATTTCTGCTCCAAGAGATATGGTCGAAACCATAATAAAGACAACCGAGACCTTTTACTTTGATATTGTTTTATTTTTTCTTGGTGTTCGGCTGCTAATTTATTATTCTTAATGTTTTTTTTATTTGTTTTAAGGCATATTGACAAAACCGTCACATTTAAAGAAACTGTTTTAGACATGGAGCGGGTTACGCAACTCGTACTTCTAAAACAAACTATTATTTTTCAAGTTTTAATTTCCATAATTTAAATTTTTAATTTATTCTCCTAAATTGTCTATTTCTATTCGAAATGTGTTCAATTTTTATTTTCTTTATTCCTACTATTCACATCTATCGCTGTTGACAAATAGATCTTCATCGGGAACTACAGTAGCCTCGGGAGCAACTCTTAAATGTTCTAAAGTGCTATAATTTTTGTTTTTTTTAGTTATTTATGTTGTAATTAGACTTTATTTATGTTTTAAACATCATTTACGTTAAAACCCGGTCATTTTTCATAGAAATCGGCCGATGACGCTATACTAGAACTTTACCGCTAGTTGTTTCAATCCATAAGGTAAATTGTAAACGTATGTGATATTAAAAAATCTTTGACAGATTTTTATAGATTCAGATAGAAAACAAAACAGTATGAAAGGAATTTAAACAGTATGCAGAAACCAATCATACAAAAACGTTTATGACTAAAATTTTTAGTCAAAAACTAACCAGTCTGGTGTTTCCGATTGTTATAATGAAATCAAAAAAAGCTTCCAAGCCAGCTTTTTGTCCCGGAGAATTATCTTGAACCTATGAAAATGTGCAAGATTAGTCAGCTTTTACAAAACTCCTGCTATGCTAAAGCGGATATTGGCCAATAGGCTTTTGCTTTATTATATTTATATTTAAAAATGGAATATGTTTGAGTTTGAAGACCACAGATGATGCTACTGCTAACTGCTAAGAAAAGCAGCACTTACACGTAAGACATGGTAACCTTCTGTGCCACCTCCAGGTATTTGAGTACTCTGCGAACCACCCATTTTAGAAAATTAATTTAATCTTATTTACTATCAACACACTCCGAGATGCCGATCGCCAGCGATAGTTTAAAATCAATCTAAAAATGGCCGATTACGTGGCAAAGAGAAGTGAGACGTTTATTTTAACTTTTATTAAAAACAATTTAGCATCATCTAAAATTTGCTAAAAAGAAAATAGTTGGCAAATATTTTTGAAAGATAATTATGAAAATATATATAACCAACTAAAACCTAAAACTTATTAAATTATTTGATTTCTAATCTGGCTCAGTTCACAGAAAAAAGTTACAATTATAGTCTGTTTGCTTGTAGTGACATCAGAAATCAGCTAATAAAGAGAAGGATAAGTCAGCGTAACCACTGATCTCTATAATATAACTGGATTGCGCTTAGACCTGCCTGGGAGTCGCCGCCACTGATCTCTATAATATAACTGGATTGCGCTTAGACCTGTCTGGGTGTCGCCTCGCCGCTGGTCGCCATTTTGGAAGGCCAACTATCTGATGCTATTGACGGAATCTTTTTAGAAGTTTAAAAATGCCGAATTGCGCTGCTTGTAATTGCTTCAATAGAAAATATAAGGGAGCAAAACAGTCATTTCATTTGTAAGTACTTAATTAAGTTTTTTTAGCAAGGTTTATTTGCCGCCTGAGCTATATTCAGCAACACTGTCGTTTGGCTGAGCAAATAACTAAACTATTAACTATGTCAGCCTAGCCTAAATAATTGTGTCCTCAACCTCATTATTGAAAGGTTTAAAAATAGTTTTTGTTTACGTTTTAAGTTCGCAAAGATGAAATGTAGAATTTCTGACTTCGTTTCTATTTTAAGTACTTTGAGAATTATCTTGATTTAGTTTCAGTTAGTTTGGGTAGAGAGAGATCATATTATATTTTATATTCACTAGCTATTAATTTTTCTTGTAAAACCTGACAAAAGTAGACGACTATTGAAATGTCTGTAAGTTGTAAACATTGTTTCAATGTCAAAACTGTTTGCTTGTGTCTATGAAAAGCAGCAAACATTTTGACTATGATATGATGTGCATTTTTCTACAATGTGTCTTTATCACTGAATCATCTCATTTTACTTTTCCCATCAATATAATTATTGTTGCTATCAACATCATTGCAAACAGTTCTCTTTTTTAGTCAGCTTATGAATTATAGTTTATTCTTATTTTGTTATGGGACAATAAGTGACTGTGATCCTTGAAGAAAAATAACGGTGAATCATAAAAATTCTTAACACCTCAACAACCATTAAATTAGAAAACTCCTGTTCTTTGGTCATATTGACTAGCAACTTGTAGGTTTAGGCAATGGAGACTAGTAACATGTGCAATATCTTCCTATTTGCAGGTTTCCCTTCACTAAGCCTGAGTTGGGTGGCCAATAGGAATCGTTCAGATTTTAATTGTACAAAGAAGTCTGTGGTTTGCTCAGAACATTTTGAAGAGAATTGCTTCGATAGAACTGGACAAACAACTCGACTTCGCCATGGTGCTATTCCAACTATTTTTAATTTTCCAGATCGCTGCACTGAGGTATAAAAGCTAAATACATATTTATTACTTTACAATAAACTACAATAAAATGTTATTTTTAGATTATGATTACCATGTAAATTTTTATTTTTAAAGTGTACTTATCTTGTAAAATTATTTTAAAATATTTTATTATTTATTGCTTGATCATTTTGTTATTTTCTCAAGTCGAGAAAACCAGGACCACATGAAGAGCAACCAACAACTGGAGTTGCAACTGCAGACCCATACATACCTACAATGTCTTGTGAGGTATAAAAACTAAATACATTTTCATTACTTTACATTAGAATACCTACATTTAGAAAACTACGACAAGATATTATTTTTTCAAGCATGCTTACGTTGTAAAATTTTTAAAAAATCTTTCATGAATTATTGCTTTTGTATATTTTGCTAGTTTTCCAAGTCAAGAAAACCAAGACCACATGAAGAGCAATCAATAACTGAAGTCGTATCTGCAGAGTCATACATTCCTTCAAAGTCATCAGCTGTTTTAATTTCTAGGGAACACTCGTACAATATTCAAACCACCCCAAAGGCAATGAAAAGACAAATGAATTATATTGTTGATCGAGCTCTGATTATGAAAAAAAAATTGAAATCAAGTCAAACACTGGTTCTTAGTGAAGTTGGCATGATCGCTTTCAAATCCTTAGACTTTCACATGTACGATAGCACACCAGATAACAATCACATTTTTAATATAATTAAATGTGTTGCTCATAGCTATGCGACTATTAGATTACATCATTTAGCAAAACAGAAAACTGTAGTTGTTTCGGGTATCAACATTCGTAAAGATTTAACTAAACTGATTTTGTTTAAAGGTCAATAATTAGACAATGACAATTTATATCTTTCAACTTGTTTTCAATAAGTCATGTTATGTTTATCTTTGCTCATTTCTGTCTTCGGTATTATATCAGTTTATTTAATATATTTTTTAATAAGTAATAACAAGTTTTTTTTCTCAACCAGATGGGTGCATATGACTTACATTACATGTAACAAATAATGTCTATTTCACCTGTTAATTTTTAGTTTGGCAATAAATTATTTAATTCAAATATCATTTCCTTCTCATTTGTAATCTTAAAGCCTAAAAACTGAATCAAATGAAAAACCTTTACAAATGATAAAAATTAAATGAAATTTTAATATGCTATAGTCTACAATACAATGTAACTTGTTCAGCCTAAACTCCTAAACGCCCTAAACTAAGTATATTATTCGTTGACCCATTATTATAGACTAGACTTAGACTTTAGACTATATATATAGTATACACCTAGGTGACACAAAAAATACCGTTAACTTTGAAAAAATTCTCAAGGAAAATGTCTTTATTTAATTTCTTTATTAACACAACATAACTTACTACTACATTTAACAAACATTTTGATGATAAAAGTTACTATACTAAATAGACTCAAAACTTTTCGAGTCATACAGTTTCTTGTACAAACTATTCTGTACTTGCTAAACTAGCTAGCTAAACCATAGCGGAGCGATTTTCTTGCGGTGATCTGCAGCGCGTTTCATCTGTGTAACTGCCAAATCTTTGGCATGTGTTACCGAATAACTATCATAATGACCGTAGTAAAAAATGTTAAAAATACCGAATAACAAGTTTTATTTTCAAGTAAAATAGTTTAATTTAATTAAAACCCCCTAATTGTTCGTATATCATGCGACGACCGACCACTGATCTCTATAATATTATTTTAGAGATCAGTGCGACCGACGTAAACACGACGGCTGGACTGGTAACATGGCGGCAAACTGGCGACAACATTTCTATTGAAACAATGGGCTAAGCGCAATCCAGTTATATTATAGAGATCAGTGGTCGCCGCTGGTCGCCATTTTGGAACTCTTAGGCCACGCCTACCTACCTGATGCTATTGACGGTATATTTTTTGAAGTGTAAAAATACCGAATTTCGCTGCTAGTAATAGCTTTAATAAACAATATAAGGAGCAAAACAGTCATTTTATTTGTAAATACGTAATTAATGCAGTTTTCTAGCAAAGTTTATTTGCCGCCAGGGCTATATTTAACAACACTGTCGTAAGGCGTTTGGCTGAGCAACCGTATTATTGCCTAAATAATTTAATGTGAGCCTCAAACTCATGTTGAAAGGTTTAAAAAATAGTTTTTGTTTAAGTTCGCAAAGATGAAATGTAGAATTTCTGACTTTGTTTCTAGCTTCGTTGAAGGCTAGGAAAGCAGTAGCAAAAAATTAAAAAAAAAATTAATTGATACATTTTGAAAGACAATTTAAACAAAAACCATAATATTCAAACAACCATTTAATCGTACAATTTATTTTCACAAAGATATTTCGATTTTAAGATCATGAATCGCAACAAACCTAGTTATATTATAGAGATCAGTGAGCGTAACAGAGATTTGAAACGCTCACTTGAAAACATTCTACGATTATCTTCAATCAATTAAAATGTATTTATAGTCTCCTCTATAAATTTTAAAATTAATAACTCGTCGTTATTGCAGCTTTCAATTTACCACGTTATAAAAAAATGGAAATTCAATTTTTTAACCATTTTATAAAACACAAAGGTTTTTCTAAAATAATTGCTTTGTAATTAATTAATTGCTTAGCTGCTTGTTAATTAGATCGGGCGTGTCCTCGGTCAAAAACTTGAACTGATAAAATTATTTCTCCATGTCAATCATGCGCCCTTTGACCGCCCTATATTCCACCCACAACAAAGTAGTTCTTTTAAAATGACAAAAATTACAACCACATAAGCTATTCCAAAGATTTTTAGAAACAAAAATGTTATAAAACTTATTAATTTCAAAGTTATATTTCTATAATATACTGAAACAAATCTTTTAAAGTTATTTCTCACGCATGCACAGCACACCAATCGCCATCTTCCCTGCCCATTTTTATTTCTCTCTTGTTCGGTTATATCTGTTTTCGTTTAGATTCGATGAGCTCTGACGCGAATAAAAAAGGTTCTAAGGAGTACTTGAATCCTTCAAAATCACAGAAGGCAAGATTTTTATATTACTTTGTTATTATGTGAGTTCTATGTTTATTATGACCGCTGATTAAATAACTAACCCCTCCTCATTAGGATGCCAAGCCGTCCCCGCTTGCACTCCTTGCGGCCACTTGTAGCAAGATCGGAAACGGAGTGGATGGAGAGGCGGGATCTGGACAGCAACTTCCAATTCGAGTTCAAATTGGGCCTAACGTATTTTCTGTTAATGACCTACTTTGCAATCCGGCGCTTATGCAACAACTTTCCGCACAGAGCCAAGGCACTTTTCTCTCAGCCGTGAATGCCAATGGTCAGCCGGCAGGTTTTTTAGATCTGTCGCCCCAAAAAGCGAATCAAGTGCAAATAATTCAATCGGGCGCCCCCTTTGGTGCGTCGTTCGTACCAACTATGCCGCCGGGAACGCAGATGATCGCAACGCCGGTCGTCGGACCCGGGGGTACGATTGCATACAATATAATTCCCCAATGTTCCAATGTACTTCTCATCAGCCCTGACAACCAAGATCAAAACTCATATGTCCAAACTATTGGAGCCACGCAAAACCAACCAGTTTCCATTGGTTCACAACATGCCAAACAGCAACAACCTACTAGTAGTAATATTACATCTAATGAATCATTGACTTCTCAAAAAAATGCTTCAAGTACAACTTCAACAAAAAATCAAGTTAACCAGGTCTGCCCTTTAGCAATTAATTTTCTTTTAGTTTGCCATAATCTCTTTTCAACATTTTTAACTAATATGCATATAAAAGGTTGAGATAATATTAGTTTATGCCATTCTTATTGAATGTCTTTACTCATCATTAAGTTGCAAACTTGCTCATTTGTTTAGCAACAAACTCAGCAACAACAACAGCAACAACAACAACAACAGCAGCAACAACAACAACAACAGGTACAACAAAACATTTCTCTTCAAGTTCCTGTGTCGACTGAAAATGGACAGACTGTCATGCAGACCATACAGGCTAGCTATCATTTGTTTCTAAAGTACATTTTTATTTATGAGCTTATCAGCTGTTAAATTAGGTAATTTTTTTGTAAAAATATTTGTGGAATGCTGTGTTATTAAAGAAATAAATAATAGGGGCTATGCATGCACTTAATCATTTTCAGGCAAGTAAGTATGTTTTAAAGTTTGTATTTGTTCATTAAATAGTTATGGCTGAGTTGTTTTAAACTTTTTTTTAATGTGTCTTCATTTAATTTTGAATGGATCATTAACTAGCTAGCTTTCGTGACTTTATATTCAGTTAATAGCTTTGATTTGGTTTTTCCCAATTTCGGCAGTTTAAAAAAGAGTGCTTGAAAACTGTTATATTGGATTGAATTAAAAGAAATGTTGTCTTGGCCAATATAAATAAATGTTTAAAAATAAAATAACAAAGATTTTTTTTTTCTTGGTCATTAGAATAACTAGCTGCAAAACTCAACCACTTAAATTCAATAAATACAGCCTTTGTTAATGCTATTGGAGTTTCTAAGTAACTTTCATTGGTATTATTAAAATAATTTAAAATTTATGATTTAAATTTTCTTAATACTAGGTTCCACTACAAATTGTTCAGAATCCTTTAATACAAAATGCTGGTCCTAGTCAACCAATAACACTTTATAGTTCGCCTAACAATCAACAACAAAGATCTGATCAAGTTATCAAGGTTAATTTTTTATAATAAACTAGCTTGGTTGGTCGGTTTTTGAGCGCGCGTTTTAGAAACTTGTAGAAAGTTCGGGTTTTTTTGCATTCGATTTGTGCCACAAAGTTATTCCAGAGGCGATTTTTTAATATTTGTCAGCTATTATTAATTGTTTCCTAGGTACAAAACAAATTTGCCTATCAGCATCTGTTTAATGCGAATAATAATAAATTTAAAATATCGGTAATATTGGTAAATTAGATTATAAGACTGACATAATCAAAATAAAAACCGATAATGACTATTTAAAAAGATATTTCAGATTTAGTTTCATTTAGCCAATGTTAACAACAATGTATGGAAGCACCAAAAATACCGTTTAACTCGAATAATAAATATTGGTAATATTAGTCAATTAAATTATAAAACTGACATAATTAAAATAAAAAACTGGTAATTAGCTTAATGTTAACAACAATGTACGGAAGTGCCAAGAAATATTAAAAAATACGTTTTTATGAAATTGTAAAACTGACTAATCTATTTTTAAATCTTAAGCATTTTAAAATTTATAAACCAAAGGAAACCTAAGCTATTCAATGCAATAGTCAAAAATGTGCTGAAATCCCTTCCATATAAAACAAAGACTGTTGTAATTTTTTGCTTTTCCTTTCACATATTTATATAAAACTATACTGCTATTGATGTGTAAAATAGGCAATTGGATGATTTAAGTTTGTTTATCTAAGTTGTTAATCAACCTTTTTAATTTTGAGAAGCCTATAAAACTCTCCCAGAAATCTCATCTTTCGTTCTGTTGGAACTTTCACTTATCTAATGCTGTTGAAAAATATATAATTTTTCTTTGAATTTTCTATGACAGGTTATTATGTCCCAGCAACCTCAACAGCAAGCCACGCAAACTATCCAGCAGCCGACTTTTATTAATGTTCCCGGTTTCACTGCTACTGGTGGCAACCAAGTTGCTATGTTGATGACAATGCCAAATGGTCAGACAGGCTACATTATGGGACAGTCTGGCAATCCAGCTCCCATAACAGTTGCCCCTCAACAGATTCAGCAACAAGTGAGTTCAGTTATTTTTATTTTATTAATTATTTTTTAATTAACCTTTTTAAGTAGTTAATAATTACTTATTTTTTAATAACTTTTTTTAGTAATTTCAGTTATTTATTTACATAGTATGTTATTTTTCTTATAGTGTTTGAAATTCTGCTGTATTAATTTCATACATTTGAGTCAAATGTGGCTTTCAAATGTCCTCAAAAATCAAGATAGTGTGCATTATTGAAAAATTTCATTTTTAGGTTCAGAACATACTTTTACCCAACGGCCAAATGGTTCAGGCAGTAGCTGCAGCTCCACAACAGCAGACCTGTCAAAATGTTCAACTCATTCAACAAAACGGTGCCACTGGACAAATTATTCAAAACTGTTGGAACTCCGGTACTCCGGCCACTATTCAAATTCAAGTATGACTGCCAAAAAGAATCGCTGATGATCTAGAGTGGATGTATGGATTATCGTTTAATTAATTAATTGTATTTACACAGAATGGTTCTGGCATATCAACGTTGCAAGACCTCCAGTGCCTTGGTCTGTCCGGACAGTTTGTCATGACAAACGGGCAGAACGGACAGCCTCAGCTGCAACAGCTACAACAAGGTGGTAGTAATTCAATCGTTACTGTTGCCATGCCAACCAACCAGCCTCAGACTGTTAATAACAGCCCAATGGCGATTTGTTAGCTTTCTAGTATTTCGTGGTAGTGTGGTTTTGATATATGGCTGTGTGCATTGGATTGAATGCAGTAAAATTCGGTCATTATTGAAACACTTCAACATTGTAATTGTTTTAATATATAGAAATAAATATGTTTTGTATTTTATGTTATTACTAGCAGCTACTGTACAGAGCATCTGTAGGACTAATTAAAATATATTAGACTTGAAAGCAATTTTTTTAAGTAAATGTAAAATTAATGAACTTACTTAAATGTAAATTAAGTGTTGGCTATTTCATGTTAGTTATCAAGAACGTTTGCAGTCTAAAGGGGGCGGGTGAAATATATATAATTAAAATTTTGTGATCTTTTACTGATTGAAGTTTGTTTGAACAATTATTATTCAGTAGTGAAGAAAAACCAGGCTACAGGCATAACGTACATAAACGGAGACTACGTCACCATAGTACCGCAGGAGCACGAGAATATGGTGGCCGATACTTTAGTGCAGACCAACGAAGCTGCCGGTACGGGTGGTCGAAGAATGAGGAGGGTCGCTTGTTCGTGCCCTCACTGTAGAGATCCCAGTAGAAAGTTTGTATACATTCAGTTTATACAATTGAATAGAGTATACATATTCTATTTGTATGCATTCTAGTATACATTATTTCGGTATATATTCTATTTGGGCGAGGTTTTTTTTTATTCACCGAGTTATCAACCACATTCACAAAAGCTTGTTCTAATACATCAAATTTCTCTATTATGCATGTTTTTTGTTCACCTGATGAACCCCTGCTCTAAACCGTGGTGAATGTGGTTTAAAGCTGAGTGAGCGTACATCAGGTGAATAAACAATGCATAATGGAGAAATTTGATTAATTAAAAAATGCTTTTGTGAGTGTGGTTGACAACTTGGTAAATAAAAAAACACGCCTTTTGTTTACATTCGGTTTTTATACATTTTTCTTGTATATATTCTATTTGCACACAATCTATTTTTATACGTTCTATTTGTGTACATTCTATTTGTATACATTTTTTCTGTATACTCTCTAATTTTATTTTTGTGGCATATGCACATTGTTAGGCAGACTGTTTTATAAAAATATTTTCTTTTCTTTTCTGCACATCACCATAATATTCTCTTTACTGTGATGTCTCTTTACTTCCTTCAAGTTGTCTATTTATAACTTTAAAATTATTAATAACTCTCAGTTCTTGATGAATTCCATACTTTGTTGATTTCTTATATTCTCTGTCTATTTTTTAGCTTCAGTTTTAAGTTTTTTGATTGATCATAGATTTATTGATCTTTTGGAATCGTTGAGTTTAATTAACACAGTTGACTTACAGAAACAGCGGTGTAAAAAAGACACACATATGTCATATCGAAGGATGCGGGAAGATTTATGGGAAAACTTCTCACCTGAGAGCTCATCTCAGGTTATTTTTCCTTTTTTTTTTGAAAATTTTTATTTCTTTTAGTTTGCATTTGCTTCAGTTTATTGCATTTTAAAAAGTTTACTGTTTATAAATACGCAAAAATGTGTTTTTTTTCTCACTAAATAATATTTTGCAATATTTTAATTTTTTTCAGATGGCACATCGGAGAGAGGCCGTTTACGTGTAACTGGATTTACTGTGGGAAAAAGTTTACGAGGTCAGACGAACTGCAAAGGCACAAGAGGACTCACACAGGTTTGTAATTAATTTCAAACTATAAATAAAACTTTCACTTTCATTATTGCATGCTCTGGATGGAGTAAATAAACTTTAAATTTATTTTACTTCCAGGCGAGAAGAAGTTTTCCTGCAATCACTGCGACAAACGATTCATGCGCAGCGACCACTTGACGAAACACATGAGAACGCACAAGAAGGCCGGCGGCGGCGGAGAAGCTAATTCCGCAGGAGGTACGGAAGATGAAAAGCAAAAATCAGAAGATGCAAACGACGGCTCTTCCAAGAACCGAGTTTCTGCCGGCGGACAAGACGATGACGAAGAAGAAGAAGACGACGATGAATGCATCAACGGGAGCGATGAGGAAGAAGAAGAGGACGATGAAGATGACGAAATGATGGAAGTCAACGAGAGCAAAGATGTCAGCGTAGTTATACACGACGCAAAAAGCGTAGTGACTCCGCGGATAAATTCGTCGACGATTCAAATACCGATGATGTTTTTCGATAAGAGCGGACCGGTTCAGGTTCTTGACGGAACTGAACAGAACGATGACTGAACCTACCTGATACACGGAGTAGGGACGTAACGCTGACTGGCGAATGAGAATTTCACGTCAGTGTATTTATTATAAATTTAATTTGCCTTTAAAAATTCGTGTTTACTGTTTGAAAGAAAAAAGCTGTAGAAGTATTAAGAATAAAATGGTTTTCATTTCAAATTCAATATTTGTATCTATTAAGATAATAATAAGATGGAACTATTTTTAATGTTATACATCTCCAAACGTATTTTTCATAACAAGAAATATTGAAAGTTTTTTTAATTTATTTTTTTCACAGAACTCTTGGGTTTATTGGATGGCTGTTTTTGCGTGGTGGAATATCAATGAGTTTGTAAATGCTTACGTGGGCCTGAATATCCAGTGATATTCATGTGAGATGGCATTCTTGTACATTTCTTAAGTTTTTTTTTTTTTTAAATAATTTTATACCTGTATTCATTTTCGATTACTTGATTCATAACTTGTTTAAATTTATATTCCCGAATTCGTGTGATGTTCCTCCACCTTGTTACTAATTTTTAAGGATCATTATCATGGTGTTTGTTTTTGTTCTATATCCTAATACAAACCCAGTTCCCATTGGGAACAACGTTGCTGTTGATATGTACAGTTTATTTTAGGGATTTTGTTAAGTTTACGAATATTTTCAAGCGTGTTGTATCATTTTGTTAATCGGCGTTTAGACTGAAAATGCAGTGTGAATGTGTAACTACAAGTAACTGTGTAAATGAGGTGAGTTGATGTTTCGGTTGTGTGCGTTCACTTCTTTAAGAAAATGTCAAACTTGATCACACGTCTGCTCGACAAAATGTTAAAGATTTATTGATGGAAGCTCTTTACGACTGAGTATTCGTGAATTTGTCCCGATATTCACTTCTATTTGAGCTTTTGTATGGCTTAATGACACAGCTACTAATAAAAATATTTACAGTTTGTTTAGCATGTTATTGTGTAGAAATTGTGGAAAAATGCGGGTAAGTCATCGATTAACTAAGTGGTTCATGGTTCTTGGTAGGGCTGAACCGAGTTTGAAGTTTAACCGGGTACCGAGTATTAGGGGCTTTTTTGCCGATTCCGAATATTTAACATAGCATAATTTTTTTGTGAATTGTATCAATTTTATGCATAATTACCAAATGATGATTACATTGTGTTTTGTTGACTAGATCTGACTGATGGCACACAACAAGAAAATATATACAGACCATCTGTTTAATCTAAAAGAACGAAAAGTCGATTTATAAAAGAACTCACTCATGTCTATTAAAACTCAAGTTTTTTTTAATTTTGCAAATTAATTAATAGTCAAAATTTACTATAGGCAGGTTTTTCTTTAGAAAAAGCTACATTTCAGTTTTCTGTGCAGATGGAGACGATCTTTTGTCATTACAAATGTTCCCTGTAGTGCTAAATGCGCGCTCACTGTCAACGCGTGAAGGTGGTGTTCTCAAAAAACGACGGGTAACAACAGCAAGATTTGGATACAAATGTCCACACGCTTTCCAGTAAATTATAGAATCCTCAGGAGCTGCTGGTAACGACGCACGAGGTTTCAATGGTTCTGCCAAATAGTTGGTGACTTCGTGTTGACGCAGGTGCCTGCCGTCTACTTCCGCAGCTGTTGATGCTTGCTGGGTACCATGGGCGCCCGCAGGGGGAGCACTTGCCCCTCCCCTGGATTGATTGATTTAAAAAAATTTTTAGACAAAGAATAACAACTGTGACTTCTTCCATTGTCATTTCGATATCATCTTCACTATTTTTGGGGATGCATCTCCGATGCTCTATTTTTGCTTGATGATTTACCTTCTCATTTAAATACAATTTTCCTAACTTATTCTGCATAGCCTTAATGGGGGTTAGTGCCTACTGATCCCAGGACAACTGATCCCAGGACAACTGATCCCAGTACAACTGATCCCAGGACAACTGATCCCAGGACAACTGATCCCAGTACAACTGATCCCATGGACAACTGATCCCACTGACAACTGATCCCATGGACAACTGATCCCATAGACAACTGATCCCATAGACATAAGCAACTCATTTTTTAACTCATTTTTTGACGACAATGGAGGTGGTGATGATGCTTACGTAGCCAGCTTACGATGGCTGGCTGCATACGACAACGGTGGTGGTGATAATGATACTGGCTGCTCCAGTTAGTAAACGGAAAAATAATATTTAGTATAAGCGCACGAGGGCACGATACACAGTCGAAATGAAATGGACAAGTTCGTATAACTCTTCATCGTTTCACTCCTTTCTGCGTGAAGTTCATAATGAGAAATGGAACCGTGCCAATCCAAAAATAATAGAGTTTAGCTCATTTCAGAAGTTGTTTTTTTCGAAGATATGAATTAAATGAATTAATGAAGACACTCCAACATTAATTTTTATCGGCTTATTTAGGAGTCCATGACTAGGACCATCACTACAGCATCCAAACATATACATACATACATACATACATACATACATACATACATACATACATACATACATACATACATACATACATACATACATACATACATACATACATACATACACATACATTCGTACATACAAACAGAAATCGGAAATTATGTATGTTAATATCAGTTTATTGATTGCAGAAACAGTGAAATATAAAATGATGCAGATATGGGATCAGTTGTCTATGGGATCAGTTGTCCATGGGATCAGTTGTCCGTGGGATCAGTTGTCCGTGGGATCAGTTGTCCCGGGATCAGTTGTCCTGGGATCAGTTGTCCTGGGATCAGTAGTCCTGGGATCAGTTGTCCTGGGATCAGTTGTCCTGGGATCAGTTGCGATGATCCCCCTTAATGGTACCAAATTTCAATCTAACAATGACAGTTTGGCTGTGTCGGAGATATGAACCTCTCCAACTAAAGCATTTTTTGTAATTTTCTCAATTGAGCGCCAAGAGCCCACACAACTTTTGGGAAAAAACGAGAGAGAAAATTTGAGAGAAGAGGCAAAGAAAGAAAAAATAAGAAGCTTGCCCCCCCTCTGGAAAAATTTCCGCGGGCGTCCATGCTGGGTACGAACCATTATTTCCCAATAATCAAATAGTGCTGTTTTACCTTGTGGAGCTACATCAACTGCTGGATTTCCACTGTGATTGAGATTTGTTGCTCCTTCTTCGATATCACTGGTCTGTGGTCTGTAATTGTTTTTTTTATTAAATTCGTTTAATGCTTCTTCCATGAGCCATCTTCTGTCATTTCACGCATTTCATCACTGCTCAGGGGGATTCGGAAGCCCCGGCCCCCCGAATGCTTGCCAATGTCGATGTTGAAGTGACGCGCGTGCCCGTGTTTTCGAGACATATTTGAGTTATCAATTATGTTGCAAATTAAATATTTAATATGTTATCAAAAATGTTAGGGTGAGAGTTGTCCATGAGTCTATTTTTGAAAACCCGACCCGCAGAAAATCTGACCCGACTCAACCTATTTTTAAATCCTTTATATTATTTTCGATTGTCTTCCCGTCTGTCTGTCTGTCTGTCTTCCTGTCGGTCACAAACTTTGAGTCTCAAAATTAACTCACTTCCCGTTATCCGATCGAGCTGAAATTTGGCACATCGACATGGGCTGCGAGACAATTGAATCTATCAAAATTTCAGTTTGATCGGATATTGTATAATTAAGTTTTTCAAAAAACACCAAATTTTAACGGATTTTTAATTTTTGAATTTGGCTCTGGGCTGTAAAAGGAATTAGTAAAATCTAGGATCGTATATAAAGGATTTATAATAAAAACTTTGTTTTTATGGGTTAGTTTTTTGTTTTTTCTTTTGTGACCCGACCCACCTGTTTTCGATAAAACAAAGCTTTGTCGTGGGATCAAGACATGTTGCTAAGACACAAACTTTGTTCTGTTCAATTTCAGCAAATCGGGGTGTTAGGCCTTTCAACATTTGCGTCCGCATTTTGTTGATTCCGAAATCATCATTTGTTGGCTTCTGTAAAAACAGAGATAACATCCAGCAGAAGAAGTTCCTAAACTTGCTTTTTTCCTTTTTTGGTCAAAGGGTCGAAGAAGAGTGATGATTATTTTATTTACTAGATATTACTGTTTTCCTGATGATAATATAATAGTTATTAAACTCAGAAAAATTTTCGCAGGTGCGTGAATTGTTTTAAGAAATGTTTTAAATACTCGGTTCGGCTGTGTTTTAGTGGCCGATCGCCGAGTAACGGGGGTGGAACCCACTTAAGTGCGGTGAACAACACAAAGGCGGGGAGCCCACTTAAGTGCGGGGGCCATTTTATTACCGGGAAACCTACTGGAAAGGACACTTAAAAGTCAGGAGGGGCCCAATTAAGTGCCGGGGACCCACTGAAGATGGGAACCCACTTATGTGGCGGGGCCCACTTAAGTGCAGAGGCTCACGTAAGAGCGGGGCCCACTTGAGTGCGTGGGGCCCAGTTTAGTGCCGGGGGCTCCCTTAATGCGTGGGGCCCATTTCAATGCCGGGGCTCCCTTAAGTACGTGGGACCCATTTTAGTGCCGGGAACCCGCTTAAGTGCCGAGGGTCCGCTTAAGTGCCGGAGGCCCACTGAAAAGTCCGGAAAGGACCACTTACAACCAGGAAAACCCCATTTAGGTGCCCGGGGCCCACTTAACTTCGGGGGGGGGGGGGCACTTAAGGGCGGGGCCAACTTTAGTTACTGGGGCCCACTTTAGTGATTGGGGCCCACTTTAGTGACCGGGGCCCACTTTTGTGACTGAGGCCCACTTAACTGCGTGGGGCCCACGCAGTGCCAGGGGCCCACTGAAAAGTCAGGAGAGCGATCGCTCCCCTGCCCCCCCTAATTGACGTCCCTGCCTTAGTGTGGGTCGTAGATGTATTTCATGAACGGTCCCAGGTGGTATCGTAATTTTCTGTTTGCACACTAATCATCTATTTGCTCAATTATTGCCGTTTCGCAAATTGTTTTCTGTTTGTATTCTCCATATATTTAGCTAAACGCTATCCTTTTAACTTTTATTATTTAATAAAAAACTGTTAGTAAAGATTACTAAAAACTAAAATTAGAAGTTCGCAGCGTGTCAGGATATTCGAGCGGTCTAAGGCGCCAGACTCAAGGATAAACCTTGCTTTGCGAAGCAGAGTATTCTGGTCCACTTCTGTGGGCGTGGGTTCAAATCCCACTTCTGACACATTTTTAAAATAATTTACAAATAGCTTAATTATTAATTTTTCTTAACACGATTCATTATTTCTAGTTTTAGCAATAAAACACAGATAGCAAAATTAAATTTTTACACGGTTTTGTAAATTGTCATAATATTATCATGTTTTTCACTGTCAAAGTTTTTTCTTATCATTTATCATTAACCTGTTATGGCATCTCCACACACTACTCCTATATAGATTGGATTACGGGGTTTGTGAAAAAAAAACTTTAAATCACATTTCTTCTATCCAGTTTTGTATAACCTGCCCATCTATTTTAAATTAAATTATTTCTTGTTAGCACTCACCAAACACTATCCATGGTAAAAGGTTAAACTATATTTTTAGCCAAAATATCACTTGTAAGTTATATTATATAAGTTATATAGTTCCGAAGAATATTCCTATAAAATATTAACATATTATATCGTATTATTGTCGACCCTTCTATCGAGTTTCAATATTCATGTCATTTGTGTATGCAAAATGAAATCTGAAAACTGTTTTTTTTTTAATTTTGTAATTTTTATTTCTCTTTATTTTCTATCAATTAGGAAATTTTTCACAAAATACTCCAGAAAAGTAAATCGTTCACAACAGTTCACCTGACTTCTTCATGTCTGTAAATAAAAGCAAGTTCCTTGCCCGAGATTTTACGATTTTTTTATTCTTTATTGTTCCTGGACCTGGAATCAATCAAAATTATTAGTATGTCGTCGAACCAGACAAGCCAGCTAATATCTGGTTTAAACTGATCAAAAATCTGTTAGTTTAATCTCGGATCTCTTTGGCTTCTGCCAAATTAAGATGGCCTTTGCTGCGAAACTTTGAGTTTTCAGCCGGCCGTTGTTTCATAGCTACTCGCTCATTGCCATTGGTTTGAGCTTTGGCTTTCAGCGCTCATCTAGCAGTCATCCCGCGTTTCTTGTTCATCGTCTGCTCTCATTCACTGCTCCTGGAAAATATCTTCACTTACTGACTTCTAGGTAGTAGGGCCTGGACAAGCCCCTGGTGGCTGATTGGCTGATCGCTCCGTTTTGCAGCTTTTGCCGGCTGCAGCAATCGTCGTAAGGCTACCTATGTTAACCAGTGCATGGAATGGAGTACTGGTTGATTGTTATTTGGCCTGGGTTTGCTTTGCTTTTCTATTCCTTAATTTGCAAGTTGTTTTCATTCTAATATCAGACTTCTTTTATTTAAGTCTTAGTTTGCTATACTGTTGTTTGACTTGCTGCTGGTTTGATTTGTTTGACGTGTTATTTTAGGAGTTTTTTCATGGGTTTTCCTTTTTTGATTGGTTTGTTGGCTTGTCGTTTGTGATTTTGAATTTGAGTTTTTGTGGTGCTTTTATTTGATTTGCTCATTGTTTTTCATGTGAAGTATTCAAGAAATTATTATTTTTTGGGTCGTTTGTCATCATCATTGATGTTTTTTCAAGATGTCTGTGATGATTTTTATATCGGAAAATCATTTTTCCATGATTGTCTGAAGTTTGTGGTTGTGCTGCTTTATAGAGACCATTTTGAATTGATTTTATATAACCATCGTTTCCTCATCTCAATGAAAAATGCTTTTATAGAACGTTCGTTCTTGTGTATAAATTTGTCGTTGTTACATTAGGCTTAGAGTTGTTTGCCGTGTAATTTAGTATGTTGCGATTTGTTGTTCGCTTCTTAGAGGTAGTTTAGAAGCACTATTATTTTATCTAGCAAATTATGTCGGGGAGTGACTTTAAACTTATGAAACGTTGTTATACAAGTTTGTTTGTTTGGTTGATAGTTTCTGGAATAAGTAAACCTCGTGGACTTTGTTTAGACATCTTCATATTCAAGTTGTTGGCTAGCTTCAACTCTTTGCCGATAATGTGGTCAATACTAACTGAAAAGACGTTGAAAATTATTAAAATATTCGAGATAAATAAATAAATAATGATATAATCTACCGCTATGATTATTTAAAATCTTTGTTACTGGAATGATTGGTTCAGCTGGATTTCGTTCTTTTCGTTTTATACATTTGTTCTTGTATTTTGAGTTTGCTGTTACATAAAACTTGGCAAATAAAATAAAATTGACCATTTGCATTTAAATATAATTAAAAGTTTATTATACAAACTTTAAAAACTACACGTTTTTTTTATTTTTATAAAGTTTTCATTACCTTGCTCCCTTTCCTGTTTCATGTTTGTTTGTCCGCAAAATTTCAAAATTTCAAACGTAAAATTAAACCACTTCTGATGGTCCTAGAGATCTCAAAATTTTACCGCAGATAGATCTTGAATGACTATGAATGATTCAATTATCACCAATATAATCTGTATAGTTGGATTAACCACAATAAATTAAATAAAAGTGAACAAAACAAGAAATTCTCGTGTTGGATCTAAAATGCTTCACCTCCACGCGGTTAGACATGGCAATGCATACTAATATGGAAACCAATTAGGCAATTTTGTACTTAATTAATTTTCTTATGTACAATAAAAATAATATAAAAATTAATAAAGAAATGAAATTTTCGATATACTCTATGATTTTAAACTTAGACTAAAAAGAATAAAATAAATAGAAATAAAAAAGATGTCTAAAAACCACGTTTTTATAAGTGGACTAAAAAGAAGAAAATAATTTTTCCTCAGAATTGTGTTGGAAAATTTTGTGACTAAAAACGTTGGGCGGGCGCTTATGAGGTGTTTGGTATACAAATTGAAAATTTACAATTTAAAAGGCAAAAAAGAGATCTATAAGTGAGAGAATGAGTGAACTGCATATCTGAAACCTCATAAGCGCCCGCCCCACGTTTTTAGTCACAAAATTTTCCAACACAAGATTCTGGGGAAAAATTATTTTCTTCTTTTTAGCCCACTTATAAAAACGTGGTTTTTGAAATTGTTTTTTTATTTCTATTTATTTCAAGATTACGCCATTATTTTTATTTTCAATCTATTGAGCGAGTACCTTCAACTTTTCCTTTGTCCAACAAAACTTTCGTTTTTATAAACAAGTTGTGTTATTAACCTAACAAGGTTTGTTATTAGGAACTACTCAATATTAGCCCATACATTTTCAATTGATTTAGCAAAACCCTGTTTATATATCTATATATCAAATCTGTCTATATATTTCTGATCCTCAATGCGACGTAGTCGCAATCTTATCTTTTATGAAAAGGGGGCTGAGAAAGTGTAAGTAGGAATGGAATTATTCCATGCACACGCTCCATGCTTTTGATGACAATTTGTCTTCATAGAAAAGTCATTAAAAGACAATTTCTCATATAAAAAAGTTGTCTTTGTAATTTGTGGCTAATTAATTTAAAGTTTAATCGAAGATTGTGGGAGAACTTATATTTCATTCCTTGCATTTATTAAATTGTCTTCTCTGCATATTTAATATCAACATCTAATTTCAACTTCAAAGCTAAAAAACCTTTTGTTTCATTTTTACCTTCTATTTATTCAATTGAAAAGAAAAAAAATTATTTAAAGACAACGTCTGGCTATTTCCGATTTTGAATGATTTTTTCAGTAATGACGGTATTGTAGTAATTGATTAATTCCACTTGTCAAATACTTTATCACGTTTCTCCATTCCGGTTATGACAATTCCAATTCGTTAGACTGCTTTTCCATTCATCCATGCATCCGTTCTTTCGTCCATCCACTCACGCTTGGGAGGTCCACCCATATATCGCATACGGAGAGTATGGGCAGTTCTCTGAATGCGGGTGGTTCTCTTACACACGCATGGAATGAGAAAGAGAGATAAAGAAGAAGAGAGAAAGAGAGAAAGAGTTAAAAAAAAGAGAGAGAGAGAGAGCGAATTTGATGATGTCATGTTGTATTCTCAGATTCAATCATTTCCTATCATTTATAATTCCGGTCACAAACATTTCTTTTTTTGAAAATATTTTAATATTTTTAATAACAAAGAAAAAACTTTAAATCCAAACGTTCGAGATAATGTTTATTTATTGGTTTGCATAAAATAGGATTAGCGATTTGTAATCGTTTAATTTTGTCTTCATTTAAATACCTTGGAATGATGTCGTTTTTTACTGATTTTGAGGAAGAAAGAGTAAGTTACATTAAATTTCAATTAAAACATTTTAATTACTTTATTGGATCGGTTTTTACCTTTTATAGCTATTTTAAAAACTAAATCATTTCACGATCGACTAAGCAACCGCGAACTGCGAAGTTAAAATAAGTTATAAACATGTTAAAATGTAAAAATGACACATCTCAATATCTACTAAATTCAAACACAAAACAGTTTAATTAAAAAAAAACTCTCAAAAATTCAATAAACACCGACATTGAAACTTTTGTACATTTCGTAACAAACTGTGAACGTGACGAATGATGGACTGATTTCTGATTTCCGTCCAAGCCACGGCCTCGAGTTGATCGAAACTTTTTCTTTCGCTCAGAAATTCATGCTTCCAGTTTGAGAGAAAAAAAACCTATAAAAAAGTGGCAATTTAATTTGGTGAATTATTAAAAATAAAAATAATTTTGATAATTTAGCAAAAAAAACTCACATTGAAAGAAAACTACGCTGAAATTATGAAAATAATAATTTCCTTATGTTTATTTAATAATAAATTATTAACAAAGAAATTTTTTTTGTTAATTCAATAAAAAAATTATTAATGATGAAAATATTTTGTTATGTTAATTCAATAATAAATTAATTACGAAAAAAAGTTTTTTTTGTTAATTCACTAAACAAATTATTAATGATGAAAATATTTTGTTATGTTAATTTAATAATAAATTAATAATGAGGAGAGTAAGAACCTTTTGTTATTTTTATAAGTAGGTATATTCTAAGAATATATATAAGTAGCAGAAGTTATATATTTTTCTTCACGAGTTGTCAGTCTTTTTAGCGTGTTTTTTTTATCTGCAGTGTAGTTGAGTAGAAATAGCATTTTTATTGATACAATTTTAATTCAATATTTTTATTAAATATAAAAATGTTATTATCGATCATATTTACATGCAATCTACTTTTTTATCTTTACATGCAATATAGTGACATTACTTTTTGTTTTTAAATGTTGCATAATAACTCCATATATAGATGCAATATAAAAACTTTTTTAAATAGAATATAATAATTCCATATTTACATGCAATACAATTTTTTTAAATGAAATATAATTATTCCATATTTACATGCAATATAAATTTTTTTTTAATTGGAATATAATTATGGCTGTATTATTTTATAAATGGACAGTTAACCGACGACGAAAGAGTTTACATGAAAGCAGTGGTCACCAACGATCTCAACTTATTGAAGAACATCCTGGGTGAAGGGGAATGGGGAGAAAACGTACCCCCAATCAATTACAACTGCGTGGATTATATGGGAAGATCTGCCCTCCATCTGGCGGTGGACAACGAGAACATAGAATCCATTGAACTGCTACTTGATAAGATCAGGTTACCAGTAGTGATAATATTTTTTTTCTTTGCATAACTTATTAGCATAATTTAATCAAAAATAAATCAGTGTACGGTGAAAAATAAATAAAATAAAAATCTTTAAATTAAAAATACTTTTCTAAGATGAAAAATATTTTAGTATTTAAGAATACGACTTTTTAAGCAAACAATAGTTTTAATAATTAGAAAACATATTAATTCACAAAGACAAATACACGGCGCAATAATAATACCGCATTAAATAGCCTCTTAATACGTAACACATTCAGCTTCTCTTGCGTGGAAGAGGCATTATTGCATGCCATAAACAAGGGGAAAACAAAAACTGTTCGTGCCATTATCGAACATCCCTCCTTCCTTCTGGAGAGCGACAAGAAGCCGACGAACAAGGTATACTGATGACTGTTCTGTATGTGCGGAAATATATTCTTGTATACTGATGACTGCTCTGTATGTGCGGAAATATATTCTTGTATACTGATGACTGCTCTGTATGTGTGCGGAAATTTATTCTTGTAAACTGATGACTGCCCTGTATGTGCGGAAATATTTTTTTGTATACTGATGACTGCTCTATATGTGTGCGGAAATATATTATTGTAAACTGATGACTTCTCTGTGTGTGCGGAAATATATTCTTGTATACTGATGACTGCTCTGTATGTGTGCAGAAATTTATTCTTGTATACTGATGACTGCTCTGTATGTGTGCGGAAATTTATTCTTGTAAACTGATGACTGCCCTGTATGTGCGGAAATATTTTTTTGTATACTGATGACTGCTCTATATGTGTGCGGAAATATATTATTGTAAACTGATGACTTCTCTGTGTGTGCGGAAATATATTCTTGTATACTGATGACTGCTCTGTATGTGCGGAAATACATTCTTTTAAACTGATGACTGCTCTGTATGTTTGCGGAAATATATTCTTGTTTTTTGTTCTCATGTGTGTCTAATAATGCGTTTGTTTTAGGGTTTTATTTGATCGTTTCATAAGAGCAGGAAGAATGTTTTTATGTCTTCCGGTGTTCTTCTTGATTGTGTAGCGCTGTGTTTTTTGTTGAAATTTTTTTTAATTTGTTGATCAATTATTATGCTTGTTATGAACAGTGTAGTATAAATCTTCTATCAGCTTAATAATAATTCTAATTGTTTCTGTTTTGTGTTGTAAAAATATTTATTTCCTGATGAAGTGAGAATTTTTTAGTAAAAAAATTTAATAGATAAAAGACAAGAAATTCGCAATTTCTCGCCATAACGCAATTTAAAAAAATTTATTAAATATTTAAAACAATTATTTATTTTCAGTTTGCAACATTGTTTAAATAAAGAATCATTTTCGTTAAATAATATTTATTCAATTATCGAATCCATTAAAACGAAAAACAGTAAACAATTTTAAAACACTATTTCTTCTACATTGCTTATTGGGTTAATTTAATATTTATAACATATTTATAATAAAATTTGATATTTAATATCAAGCTGAAGTATCGAAAAAGCTGGTAGTCTTTCATTACATAAATTAATAATTAATGCAGTTTTTAATAGATTATTAAAACAAATATGTTATGAAATATCTTTTTTTTTAATTTTGTATCTAATAGAGCCCAACCTGGTAAAAAATCATGGGATTTTCAAGGACTGTTGCCTACCGGATACAATCAAAATTATACGTCAGAGGTTAAATGAGTGCGGGCCAATGATGGTGCGGTTTCAACTGCTCAAACCGCACTAAACTACAGTTTATTACTTACATTATGTTCTGTTTGGCTTATTAAAAAAATTCAATTTAACAGAAACATGTATTCACAACAACTTAAATGTTGACTGTTTAATTGCTTACGAGAGTACCTAGTCTATGTTTTGGGATGTCTTTTTTTTACTCGATAAGTTTAGCCAGCATGTATTTTTTTTCTTTAAAGTTCTAAGTAATTGCATATTTATGCACATAACATGCAAACTATTAGCAATGCCAAATGCTTATAAGATCTCATTGATGGTTACTATATGAACTAGAGCCTTACAAGGGCCGATTTTTCTCAAGACCCTGACCGTTCACAACTTGACCCGGTCGGTTTTACAGACACAAAACTCCAGGCCTGGCCCTTGTTTTTGATTTTTGTTTTCGGTGATTTCAGCTTGGAATAATTTAAAAATGCCGGATATAGCTCGGCCGGTACCTACAACGCTTTAATTTAGAAACTTTCGATTCTGCAACGACCATCACTAGAAACTTTCTAAGCAAACTCATTGTTGAGAAATGCACAGAAATGACGCTAGAGTTACATTAAAATTTTAAAAGTGAGTTTTTAGAATCGTTTTATAAAATTTTCAGCAAAGACAAGACAAGAACGTTTGTCTGCATGTTTGTTGTGAAAACGGCAAGATAAAAGATATTCTTAAGCAAAATACGAGACTAAAACATCAAATTTAAAAAAAAAACACAAATGTATGTAAAAGAGTATTGAAAAGCAGAAAGCTATTGACACCATAGAAAGTTTGAAATGAGAATAACCGTTTGTACCAGGAGGGGATACAGGGGAATCCTAGGGGCCCGGACCCCCTTTCGTTGTAAAAAAAAAACTTAAATTATTTAGCATTTTACAGGCAGTTACATGATCAAAATTCCTAAACTTAGGGTACAGTTGTTATAAAGTCCGTTTATCTTGTATTGTTAATTTGTTTTATCTGTCTACATTGATTTATTTTAAATCACCTCACTTAGATTTAGATATTAGAAACAAGTAAATTAAAAACGAATTTTTAAAACCAATGCTCTTATATGTAATTAAAACACAAATTTTGCAATCAATTTTTTTTTATATTACTCTTTTATTTTATGTTAAAGTCGAAATATCTTAATTATATCGAAATATCGAAATTAATTAAAATTATCTAAATTAATTGACTTATTGTAAAACTAATAATTGAATATTGCATTGTCTTCTATTTTAAGCATGTATGCAAAATTTGAAAAAATCTTTCATCAGGAAGTGACTCAAAAATTGATTGCAAGATTTGAAACAGACAGAGAAACAAACAGACAGACAGAGAAACAGAGACGACGAGTTAATAAAAGCATTGGTAATAATAATAAAAATATCATCAAAAAGCATCGAATTTAAATATCTCAACTATTTTCATGAAAATTTCGTACACGCTTGAGAATCGCGTCAGTGAGTGTGGTTCGTGTTAACTTGGTAAAATAGTCTGCCAGTCGGTTAGCGTTTTGTGGTCAAGAAAACCCTCAAGAAAACCCTCGAGAAAACCCTCAAGAAAACCCTCAAGAAAACCCTCAAGAAACCCCTCGATAAAATCCTCAAGAAAATTAACTAAATTAATTGACTTATTGTAAAACTAATAATTGAATATTGCATTGTCTTCTATCTTGAGCATGTATGCAAAATTTGAAAAAAATCTAACATCAGGAAGTGACTCAAAAATTGATTGCAAGATTTGAAACAGACAGAGAAACAGACAGAGAAACAGACAGAGAAACAGACAGAGAAACAGACAGAGAAACAGAGCCGACGAGTTAATAAAAGCATTGGTAAAAATTATTCTGTTTTACTTGTTTATGACATTGTTATATAAATAACTACTTTATGTTGCACAGAATGAATAAATGCATATCTTAAGTTTACTGATATTTTGCTGTAAAATCTTATTCTGCTGAAAACTGTTACAAAAATTCAGTTTTTGAATGAATAAATAATGAGCAAACGATTATGTCATAACCAATAAATCCGACATAATAATAAAAAAATTCCCACCTACCCCGTTTTTGACCCCCTTCTTTTTCCTAATCATCTCCTGTATTCACTTCTTTTTCCGTAGAGTTTTTTCTAACGTCAATTTTAAAGTTATTTCGATTGCTGATTAATTAATTCGAAATGCTTTTAATTGTAATTTATGTTGTACACTGTAAGTTTCGTAATTTTTAAGAACAATTTATTAACTTCGCTTGCGATCCGCCAGTTTTCGCGCCAGAAAAACGTAAAAATTAAAAAGATTTTATATATGAACGAGACTGTATTAATAGATTTTGATAGCCATCACAATTTATCGACAATGTCGGGATTGGTCCACTTTTACTTCAATTCATGTCAATAAAAGTTGTATCGAAGTACAGTCAGAGTTCATATTTTTATTGATTTAATTATTTATTTTTTTCAATCATTAATATATATTAAAATAAATGTTGCCTTTATATTACACCATGTTTTTAAAAAATTTAAAAAAATGAAAAATTATTTTGAAAAAAGTTTCAATAAAAACCGATTTTAATAATTCAATAATTAATTCTTAAAGCGCTACCGCAGTGATGACGGAAGCAGTCAGTTCTCTCACGACGTCACTCCGCTCATTTTGGCCGCTCAGCGAAACAACCATGAAGTCATCCAGATGTTTCTTTCTAGGAATTTAATCATCGAAAAACCACATTGGGTTGGTGAACTTTCAACTGAGTTTTTTTGGTTCACGATCTTGTCGCGTAGGTACTTGCTTCTTGCTTGTGTTGCTTCTTCTGCACAGCTGTTCTGATGCCGTGACAAACCAGTCACTAAGGAAGGAAGTATCAGCATACATAATTTTGTGCTGGTTTTATGTTATAATAAATTTGCATAACGCTGCTAGGTGGCGCTGCAATTGTCACTAACCATCTTCCACTTTTTTGACGTGTTACGTGTTATTACTAATTATTTATAAAATATAATGTTTCGAGCAATTAGTTTATATTAATTAAAAATAATAATAAATAATAACACACTGTGCATTTTATTACCATATTTCATGGTTAATGAATCGCTATAAAAACTATTTCGCTTGATTGATCTGTGACCGACTTCACATCAATAACAATTATTACTATTGTTTTCCATTCACACAGTACCATCTATATTATTATATTAACTCCAACCAAACCCACAAAACCTCCAGTAGCTGCTATTAGATTATGGGGTGGGGTAGAGTCTAGGGGGGGTAGGGCTGGAGTGTAGGAGAGTGTAGCTCAATGTATTACATAAAACATACAAATAAACATACAAATAAACATAAGCAACAACACCAGACCTGGAAATATGACGCAGCAAAAAACATCGGATTTTCACTTTACAAGTTCAAATAGAAAAAAATGCTTATTCGTAAATATATTAGATTCATGTGTTTTAAAAATGAAAAGAAATATTTTAGGAAAATAATTTTGTTTTTGTATTTAAATTAAATTTAAATATAAAAAGCAGGCCGAGTTTATTGGAAGCACAATAATTACGACTCCCATGCTGTCTGTGTGGTGCCAGGAAATATTGCTTGCTGAAATTTACTCTTAATTTTATTATAATTATCCTAGCCATGATGATGATAATGTTCATGGCCATCATCATTATCATCATTATCATCATCATCATCATCATCTTCATCGTCATCGTCATCGTCGTCGTCGTCGTCGTCGTCGTCGTCGTCGTCACCGTCACCGTCACCATCACCGTCATCGTCATCGTCATCGTCATCGTCATCGTCATCGTCATCGTCATCGTCATCGTCATCGTCATCGTCATCGTCATCGTCATCGTCATCGTCATCGTCATCGTCATCGTCATCGTCATCGTCATCGTCATCGTCATCGTCATCGTCATCGTCATCGTCATCGTCATCGTCATCATCATCATCATCATCATCATCATCTTCATCGTCGTCGTCGTCATCATCACCGTCATTATCTTCATCATAAACGTCAACGCCATCGTCGTCGTTTTTTTAAAATTAAATTTACAGCGCAAACGTTAATAGGTATATAGTTAATAATTTTGTGTATTTCATCAATATGTTGTTACATACCTTGTTAATAAAATAGTTACATTTAATTATTTAATAGTTATTTAGAAATAATTTTAATTAAATCCAGACGTTATTTCGATTCTCCGCACATTAGTATTGAGTCTGCAGTGAGATGGAACTAATTTATATGGAGTCAATTCAGACTGATATTTATTATCTGTACCAATACCAATTCAAGTGAAAGTAATCCAATTTTGCTTGTAGACCCGAAGATTGGGGTTGGGGTAGGTTAGGGGTGGTTTTCTCGTTCGTCGGCGTCACCGACGACAACTGGTAGACCAGAGGTGAACATGGGTCTATTTTGGTGACCCAACCCATCCTCCCAATTTCTCAACCCAACCCGACCCGACCCACCTGAAAAGTTAAATCTTCTAACCCAACCCAGCCCAGCCTACAGTTAAAATGTTTTTGTTAATTAAATTTTTTTTCAATCCAATCCAGCCTTCGCATGCGTTAAAAAACTGGACCCAACCCAGCCCAGCCCAGCCTACAGTTAAAATGTTTTTGTTAATTAAATTTTTTTTTCAATCCAATCTAGCCTTCGCATGCGTTAAAAAACTGGACCCAACCCAGCCCAGCCCAGCCCAGCCCAACTCGACCAAACCCAATCCAACCCATGGGTCAACTCAACCTATGTTTATCTCTATGGCTTCCATTTGGTGATTACACTACTGAATAGTTAGATTCACCTCTACAAACCAGTTTCTCGCATTTATACGGACAAGCTGTCACATGTTGTGCCACCAACTTTGTTACAACCAGCTTTATGGCCGCAAGAATATACGAATAAATTTTTTAAGGATACAACTAAATCCCAATATTGTATAACCAGTCTAACTCCATCGAGGCTTGGAATTCTTATATTAAGAAGTTCATGCAAAGATATTAAGAAGTTCATGCAATGATATTAAGAAGTTCATGCAAAGATATTAAGAAGTTCATGCAAAGATATTAAGAAGTTCGTGCAAAGATATTAAGAAGTTCATGCAAAGATATTAAGAAGTTCATGCAAAGATATTAAGAAGTTCATGCAATGATATTAAGAAGTTCATGCAAAGATATTAAGTAGTTCATGCAAAGATATTAAGAAGGTCATGCAAAGATATTAAGAAGTTCATGCAATGATATTAAGAAGTTCATGCAAAGATATTAAGAAGTTCATGCAAAGATATTAAGAAGTTCATGCAAAGATATTAAGAAGTTCGTGCAAAGATATTAAGAAGTTCATGCAAAGATATTAAGAAGTTCGTGCAAAGATATTAAGAAGTTCATGCAAAGATATTAAAAAGTTCGTGCAAAGATATTAAGAAGTTCACGCAAAGATATTAAGAAATCAATAGTAGAGGCAAGGATTAAGGTTGGTGTGTCCATGGTATATTCATCCGAGACAACCATGGAAGAGGCTACTCTACGACGATAGATTGGTTATATGAGCGAAGTATTATTATAATTTGGAGAGATCCATTGATGTTTGATATTTGTGTTTAAGAAAAAGCATCTAGTCTGTAATTAAAAAATTATTGCAAATTGCTTAAAATTTTTTAAAAATATAATAGAAAATATTATAAAAAAAAGTGCACAAAAGTTGCAAATCAATTTGATTATTTTTTTTTATTTCCGACAGACTGACATGCAAACAATGACGTAATTCACATAACAAAATTATATCAGACATAATTCACATTATAATATAAGATAAAACATAATTCGCATCATAATATAATATAAAGCATAACTCACATCATAATACAATATAAGACCTAATTTCCATCATAATATAATATAAGGGACAACTCTCTTCATATATATATAAAGACATTTAATATTTCATAATTTACAGTATAATATAGTGCAAGACATAATTCACATCTTTATACAATATAAAGCATAAGCCACACCATAAAATATTATTAAACAGAATTCACATAATAAAATAATATTACACATAATTCACATTATAATATAAAACAAGGCATAATTAATAATATAATATATCATAAGACATATTTCACATCATAATATAATATAGGGCATAATTCACTTTATTATATAAAAAGTTCTAATATGCTCATTAGAAGCAGTTTCCATATTTTCATCTTTCACGTAGAATGCGTAAAAAAGTGTCCCGTCAATTTCTTTCCATGTCTCCGAGGAGTTCCACTGCCTGGAAATTCAATAAAATAGCTAATAGTCATTCTAAGGCTGCTGTCTACTCTAATAATCAATTAATCATGCTGCGATAATCAAATAGCCACATAAAAGCGTTTAGAAACGCCAGGTTGCTGGATTTTAGTACTTTAATTTTTATGTGTGTTAAGAGATGGCACAAATTATCTATTGCTGCTATGTTTTAATTACTCAGTATGCAAAGGCTGAAAAGTCGCTATTTTTGATTATTCAAGTCATTCCAGTTTATTCACTAATGATGGGTGATGAGACAAGACAGCTGTTTCTACTTATATTTTACAGGTATCGTGCACCTGCTCTGAATGTTCCAGCGGTAAAGAAATTGATTCATTGAAGAAATCAAGGTCAAGGTTAAACGCCTACAGAGCCCTTGTAAGCCCCGCCTATATGGCACTGTCGAGTCCTGATCCAATTATGACGACGTTCGAATTGAGACAAGAAATGAAAAAATTGGCTCAAGTGGAGAAAGAGTTTAAAGTAAGTTTATTTTATGAGAACATTATTAAGTTGATTCAAAATATATAATTAAAAGATTTTACACAAATCCATTTGCAGAGTGAATATCTGGGTCTTGTCGAGCGGTGCATGGACTTTGCCTGTGAATTGATGGATCTGTGCAGGGGCACCCAGGAAGTTGAAGCTGTCCTCAGTGATCAGGTACCAGGTTCAAATCCTGATCCTCTTGCAAGACTAAAAATGGCTTTGAAATATGACGAAAAAAAGGTTGGCACAACTTTTATATATTGGACTGGTTGCGAGAGATTTTTTCAGATTAGATCTATTTCCTTAAAGTTTTGGGTTATTTATACATGTAGACACCATAAAAGATTTACAGTTTGCAACAATAAATATACTTAAAAAAATGTTTTAAAGAAAATAAAAAAAAATTAAAGTTTTTGTTAAAGGTAACAAATCGCCTACATCCATTCTATGAAAGTGCCAGGTTGGCAACATAACGGGGTCAAGATACCAAGCTGTGGCTGCATAATCAAATAATGTTATTAAAGCAAAATAATAGTAAAATAAGTATTAATGTTTAATTTTACTCTTTTTTCAGCATCATCACAAAAGTTACTCAATAAAATATTGTTGTTGTTAAATTAAATGTTGAGTTGTAACGTTTTCGAAAGGTTAAATTCACGACCGATCTATCTGTCGTATAGGCTGACAAACTCGATGCATCAATGTCGTCTGGTTGACCGGTTTGAAAATTCAAATCTAAATAAAAATGTCATTTTCACGTGCAACGTTCTGCCGATTAAAATGTATTTAGTTATTATTGATACCACGTTCAGTTGTTGTTGTTGTATTCGTATTCATTGAAGTACAACTTTCGCATACGTTGAAAAGATTAACTGTACATTTCTAGCGCTACGGAAGCTCGGTATTAAAATCACCGAACCGATATGATGTGTGTGACGTTTGTATGTACGTACGTGTGTGTGTGTTTGTGATTGCATGTGTTTGTGTTTATATATATGTGTGTCTGTTTGTGTGTCTTTGTGCTTGTATATGTTAGCTTTGCACGTGTTTTTGATTGTGTATATGCACGTGACCTTGGAACAGAGAAAAAATATCGATATAAATATTCCACAAATCACTCCGGCAACATTTTCCAGCGAAACCAACACTTGAAGCGACAAATCTTGATATAAGGGGGCTTCGGGCTAACCCTCGTGTTGTTTGTCTCCTGCGTAACAGGCCCCCCCGCCGCCATCCTCTCAATTGAACTATGTTTGCTTATCTGCTGCTTTGTATGCTTGCCTGTCACAGTTTTTTTATGTTTACATATATTACTCAATAGAATGATGAGCGGTGTCTTCCAGCTATTATCTAACATAATATTAATGTAAATAAACCTCTGATTCTGATTGTGATGTATCATAAGTTGCATTGAAGTCTTGTAAGAATTTGAGGCAAAAATGTAAAACAAATAACGTTTGAATAATTATTATAATAAAATAAAACATTTAAATTTTCAAACAGATTAGAACGTCAAAATTTTTAAAACAGGAATATAAATTTATAAAACAAATTTTGCTCGTACTGTTACTTGGGTCTGTATAAGCAAAGATTATTAGATGGTCATCATGATTAGAAGCTATCTCTGAATTTCTTGAATAAAACTCAATGGCACATACAAGCTCTTTTGAATGATTTTCAGTTGAAAAGTTAAAATTGACTTTTAACAGAGAAAATTGATTAATTTAAAATTTGTCGTAACTTTAGATTTATTTAAAATAAACAAAATAATAAAAAAAATTGAATAAATTAGAAGCAATGCCGCTTTTATTATAAATTTTAAATATTTTTTAAATATTAATAAAAATTAAATTTTGGCGTTATCAACTGTTTAATAATAATAATAATAATTATAATAATAATAATAATAACAGTAAAATAATTACTCGATTATGTATTTACAAAAGAATTATATATTGACAAAATAATTGTATACTTACTTATTTATTTATTTACAAACAATTATATATAAACAAAACAATTATATATCTGTCAAATTATAATGAGTGTCTGAGGTTTAATGTTGAGCTTAGAACTGATATGAAGAGAATGAGCTGTTTCTTGGTGATCCACCCAAAATGGAGTTGAAATAATCAACTGTAAACTGATATTATTTTAGCCAAAAAATGGTTATGATTGTAGTTTTTATTATGATTTCGAAATTCTTTTTAATAATTTAAATTAAGTTTTTTACTAACGTAGACACTTCTCTAATTTGAAAATTTAGAAAAATTCCTATTTTTTGCGGATTAAATTGAAGCAATGCTGAAAGTCATGCCAATTCCAGAATGTTGCACTAAAACTCGAACTTCTTTTGCACCAAATAACATTATCTCATTACTTTCATTTCATTACTTTCATTTCATTACTTTCATTTCATTACTTTCATTTCATTACTTTCATTCCATTACTTTCATTTCATTACTTTCATTTCATTACTTTCATTTCATTACGTTCATTTCATTACTTTCATTTCATTACGTTCATTTCATTACTTTCATTTCATTACTTTCATTTCATTACGTTCATTTCATTACTTTCATTTTATTACTTTCATTTCATTACTTTCCTTTCATTACTTTCATTTCATTACTTTCATTTCATTACTTTCATTTCATTACGTTCATTTCATTACTTTCATTTCATTACGTTAATTTCATTACTAACATTTCATTACTTTCATTTCATTACTTTCATTTCATTACTTTCATTTTATTAATTTTATTTCATTACTTTCATTTCATTAGTTACATTTCATTACTTTCCTTTCATTACTTTCATTATATTACCTTCATTTCATTACTTTCATGCTTTCCACAAATCTTTCTTTTCCTATTTATTGTTTGCATTTAATTTTAATATTTGATGAATAATTTAACTTATTTTTGTGTTTTTTATATAAAAGCGTTTTGTTTAATAAATTGGAGCTTCGTCGTTTGCTTAATAATTGATAGATAGATTTATAAATAAATGGATGGATGAACGAATGGACGGACGGACGGAGGGAAGGATGCATGTTTTAAGTAAGTTTATTGATTGATTGATTGATTGATTGATTGATTGATTGATTGATTGATTGATTGATTGATTGATTGATTGATTGATTGATTGATTGATTGATTGATTGATTGATTGATTGATTGATTGATTGATTGATTGATTGATTGATTGATTGATTGATTGATTGATTGATTGATTGATTGATTGATTGATTGATTGATTGATTGATTGATTGATTGATTGATTGATTGATTGATTGATTGATTGATTGATTGATTGATTGATTGATTGATTGATTGATTGATTGATTGATTGATTGATTGATTGATTGATTGATTGATTGATTGATTGATTGATTGATTGATTGATTGATTGATTGATTGATTGATTGATTGATTGATTGATTGATTGATTGATTGATTGATTGATTGATTGATTGATTGATTGATTGATTGATTGATTGATTGATTGATTGATTGATTGATTGATTGATTGATTGATTGATTGATTGATTGATTGATTGATTGATTGATTGATTGATTGATTGATTGATTGATTGATTGATTGATTGATTGATTGATTGATTGATTGATTGATTGATTGATTGATTGATTGATTGATTGATTGATTGATTGATTGATTGATTGATTGATTGATTGATTGATTGATTGATTGATTGATTGATTGATTGATTGATTGATTGATTGATTGATTGATTGATTGATTGATTGATTGATTGATTGATTGATTGATTGATTGATTGATTGATTGATTGATTGATTTATTGATTGATTGATTGATTGATTATTAAAAGCAAAACGTTTGCATTGTTAGGATTTAACTAGATAATGCTTGAACTGTAAGCGATTGAAAATTGTACATTTTCAAATCCATCCAGTTTGTGGCACATCCCAACTGTCAGCAGCATTTGACAAGCGTGTGGTATGGCACAGAAATGGGTTTCCTTCAATCTCTTGCACCATGGAAAAAAGTATTTTTTTGGTTGTTAGGCGTTCCCGTGGTTCCGTTCCTGTGTCTCATTTACCTTTTCTGCCCAAATTCAAAAGTATTGTCATTAATTTTTGTTCTAAATACAACTATGATTTTGTCCAATGTTAAATAATTTATTCAATTAAAAATGTAAACCTAAATGAACATTAGGTGTGTTTATGTACATATAATATATACAAATATACATATTGGTATGAAAATCCAGCAATAAAATACGCTGCCTTGATTTTCAGTATAAGATTTGAATAAACGAGGAACTACTTAAATTCTGCAGGTTGGCAGAATCCTGAAATGTCCTGCTTCTAAATTCATAGCCCACACCATGTCCAATATGCCCACACCATGTCCAATATCTTCTTTCTCATTCTCATCACCATGGCAACGTTTCGCATCAACCAATCCACTTCCACCTCCGTTCTCCCGCGGCCGATACACGGTACGGCAGACGTGAAGATAAAACTAGATCGACAAAATCTCAACTACCTCACCTCCTGTCAATATCTGCCGTTTCTCGATCGAACGAGACGCGACATCGGCGACGACGACGACGACGACGGCGGCGGTGGCGACGACGGCGACACTGGAGAAAAAGACGCCGGGAAGAAATTCTCTTCTCTGGATGATGATTTAGAGTCCGCCCTGAGAAATACTTTCCGATCGAGCAACGTTCTGTTGACGAACGTTCACGTCTGCCTCATAATTTACATCGTCGGTGAGCTGTTTTTCTTTCCGAGAGTTGACCTTTGCTACGAAGGTCAAACGACCGTCGGTTAGAATTAAATCGATTTTTTATGAATATGATGAACTTCGCCGTTTAGTTCAAATAAACAAATGAATTTTTTTTTCATTCAATTTATTTCGAAATATAAGTTCAAACAAATGTGGAATGGATTATTATTATTAATACCGTGAAAACACAAATTCAAAATCTGCTGAGAGAAAAAAATACATTCGCGAAAAAAGGAGTAAAATAAAACTAAGAATAAACAAATTTGACGAACAAAATGGAAAAACGTTTTCATTGTTTGCCAGATAAAAAAATCGTCTTGAAATTTACTAGCAGATAAATCAGATGATGGCGGTGGTCGCTCGAATGTCATGCATGGCTTAGGCTGTCCACGAGTGCAAGATTTTTTCTGTCTTGAAAATAAAAGCTTCGGGAGCAAGATGGGGGATGGGAAGGAAGAAGGTGAGATGCAGTGGGATAAACTAGGATAGTATGAGATAGAGTTGGATAGAATGATATAGGATGGGAGGGGATGGCTAGGGTGATAACTAGGATAGTATGAAACAGAATATGATAGAATGAGATAGGATGGAAGGGGGTAGTATGGGATTTTATAAGATTAAATGGAATGGGACCGGGCTTACAGGGATAATATGGTAAAGATTTTATGGCACTCGATCGGAAAAGTTTATTTGCTTAAGAAGCCTTTTCTTATTAATTTATTGCTTTGTTTACGTTTCCCTTGTCACGGTCTGCTTTGTTTAGCTTAACAAAGAACTTTTAATTCACTGCAAGTGACTTCTGTGATAAAAATGTGTTGATCAAACTCCGAATTAATCAACGCAGTTTTTTAAACAAAATTAAGTAAACGCTTAAAATTGAAACTTTTAGTTTTTTTTCATAAAATTATTGATAATTATTAGTTTTTATGTATTTTAGGCATGATGTGGGCCGAATGTAGACAGTTGTACACCTGTGGTGTACGAAACTACTTGATGGACAAATACAACTGGGTCGACTTCATCGTCTTGTCTCTCTACATATCTTCTTACGTTCTCAAACTCTTTGTACACTTCAGGGTCTCGGCCTCGGACTCGTTTTTCGACAACGCTTACTCGAGAGCAAGAGCAGCCTTGTCGTCTCGTGACTACGAGACTTTCAAGAACATTGTAGCAGAGACTTGCAATAAAACAAGATCTCCGACCGATAGTTACTTCATGAGAGCTTGTAAGTCAGCTTGGTTTAATGACAAACTTTGACCAACTGCTGCACGTTATACAACCTAATTTAAACAGTTTATTTCAAAATTTGTAAAAATATTTTTCCATCTCACAAACATCAACGCAGCAAGATTTGAATGGTCAATGAACGATCCAGAAATAGTCTCTGAGATGTTGTTTGGACTGGCTAACGTATGGAGCATAGCAAGGACCACGTACCTCATGCCGGCATTCGAAGTACTTGGTCCTCTGCAGATCTCTCTGGGCAGAATGATGGGCGATATAACAAGATTTCTCGTTCTATTTGCTCTTGTTAGTATATCTTTCAAGGCATGTTTATATATATATATATATATATATATATATATATATATATATATATATATATATATATATATATATATATATATATATATATATATATATATATATATATTGAGATTTAGCATACGCCTTATTAAGAAAAGTCTTGCTCAAGGCGAGAGAGGGGGGGTACTTGCAAATATATATATATATATATATATATGTCTCAACTTCAGACTCGAACCCACGACTGTCGGATCGGCAACACCGCCTTGCATCATGCCAACTACCTTACCATCTGCGCCACTTCCACCGCCAAAAAACAGTGGTTGTTAAGCGCTTTTGTTGGGGTATGTTGAACACAACACTCGACTATGAATGGGTACGAATCAATGCTCGATAGTATATAACTTGTACGGCGTACAATCCGTCACGAGCTAATTTAATAGCTATCAAGATATATATGTTTTTAAGATATATATTATAAGGAAACATAACGTTGATATGTTTTTACGAGCCACATATATCAGAAACTTGGATGGCGTACAATCCACCACGAAATAACGCAAATATAAATGTCTCAACTTCAGACTCGAACCCACGACTGTCGGATCGGCAACACCGCCTCGCATCATGCCAACTACCTTACCATCTGCGCCACTTCCACCGCCAAAAAACAGTGGTTGTTTGGGGTATGTTGAACACAACACTCGACTATGAATGGATACGAATCAATGCTCGATAGTATTATAAGTTGTACGGCGTACAATCCGTCACTAGCTAATTTAATAGCTATCGAGATATATATGTTTTTAAGATATATATTATAAGGAAACATAACGTTGATATGTTTTTACGAGCCACATATATCAGAAACTTGGATGGCGTACAATCCACCACGAAATAACGCAAATATAAATGTCTCAACTTCAGACTCGAACCCACGACTGTCGGATCGGCAACACCGCCTTGCATCATGCCAACTACCTTACCATCTGCGCCACTTCCACCGCCAAAAGTGGATTGTACGCCATCCAAGTTTCTGATATATGTGGCTCGTAAAAACATATCAACGTTATGTTTCCTTATAATATATATCTTAAAAACATATATATCTCGATAGCTATTAAATTAGCTCGTGACGGATTGTACGCCGTACAACTTATATACTATCGAGCATTGATTCGTACCCATTCATAGTCGAGTGTTGTGTTCAACATACCCCAACAAAAGCGCTTAACAACCACTGTTTTTTGGCGGTGGAAGTGGCGCAGATGGTAAGGTAGTTGGCATGATGCAAGGCGGTGTTGCCGATCCGACAGTCGTGGGTTCGAGTCTGAAGTTGAGACATTTATATTTGCGTTATTTCGTGGTGGATTGTACGCCATCCAAGTTTCTGATATATGTGGCTCGTAAAAACATATCAACGTTATGTTTCCTTATAATATATATATATATATATATATATATATATATATATATATATATATATATATATATATATATATATATATATATATATATATATATATATATATATATATATATATATATATATATATATATATATATATATATATATATATATATATATATATATATATATATATATATATATATATATATATATATATATATATATATATATATAGAAATTTGTTCAGTATATTGATTGCAGTAGGGAAACGTTTAAAAAAGACATTTGTAACAAATAAAAACAAAACTTTAAAAGTTTTACATTCGTATTTTAATTAAATACGTTTCTTAATATCTTATTTAAACTTTTAATGAGTTGCGATTTACAAGGTTCCTAGTTTGACTTTGCTTAAACTTTTTTCTAGAGTATCTTTTCTGTTTCATCAGTTGGCATATATTCACATTTCTCTCATTGAATCAAAGCTTTTACTGAATAATAATAATTTATATAACTACAATAATAACATGTTTGATAATGTTATGGTCCATTTCAAAACGAACGTCTTATACAGGGCGAATAAGCGGCAGAAAAAAACAAAAAAAGTAAAAAATAAATCTCAGATCAAACAAGATCGAGTACACCTGAAAAATCAAACAAATTCTTTATACAAGGCACCAATGTATCTATTCACAATATTACTCGTAACATAACTTTTGAAGATCAAGAATGCCACAGTTTCTCTTGCCATGCATTTTATGCCTGTCCACGACACAACTTTTAGTTTCATTTTGTAGCTTACAATCCGCATATTAAGCTTTCAAATCATTCTGATTGCCGTAAAAATCGCTTTCCACTGTATACTGTACATGTTATACTGTACATGTTATACTGACATTTTTTAAATCAAAAAATAATTTATGAAATGTGTTTTTAAAAGCTTTAAAGCATTAACACGTATTCTACTCACCAAATGTGAATTTTCACACGCTAAACTTCCTAGGATCATGTTTCAATTTTTTTTTATCTATCGTTTTTTCTAAACTCGCTCGCCTAATCCTCTTTTCCTTCTTTATTTTTCAAGTATAAAAACATCGCTTATTTTAAACTCAAGTCGTAGTTCTTCGCTGTGCTGATTTTTTTCATTTTTATTTCTCTTTTTTTGTTCTTTTTAGAAATAATTTCTCTTAATTTCTTTGTTTCATTTATTACCACTCATTTATTTAGTATGAGCATCATTATGATTTTAAATGGATCATCATTGAATCTTGAAAAGACTTCAAAAACATTGCTTTTTTCGGATGTGTATTTTAAAATATTTGCGTATAATCATTTATGCATCTATTATAAAACAATAATTTAAAAAAAAAAACAATTTTTTTATAAGTCCTCTGGTACTTAGTACGGATGGGGAAGTGAATCTTGTACTTTTACGCGGATAATTACTCGGTCTTTCTCTTTCCGAGGTATGACTGTCCTTCTAGCGATGATCATCCGCCATCGATCCATATATCCTTGCCATCATGCACTTCCACCTCGTAATGCGAAATCTTGTCATTTTTGCGTTCCAGACAGTCCCAGGCACAGTGTTGTTTCAGTTAGGGTTTTTCAGTTAGAGTATCAGTTAAAGTTAGCCAATTTAATATTTTTTAGTTAGTATTACAGTTAAAGTTAATTTTATTCATTTTTCCAGCTAATATTAAAGTTAATATTTTTTTCAGTTACTATTACAGTTAGTATAACAGTTATTAATATAACCCAGTACTGATAAACATATTAATAAGCAAACGCTGTTTCAGTTTCATTTCTTGTACATCTGAATTCTATTCTTTTTTATTACTAATAAAAGCAGGCAAAGTAGTATGTGCGCTATTCTGGTTAACTGTGTTTAGTGTATCATTTCCGATTAGTTTGAGCTTGCCCTTTGCTCTTTAGCTTTTTGCGATTTGTCTCCAAAACCTCAAGTTCTTTTGCCACTTCCTTATGAAATAACGCCAAACTCCTTTTTCTTGTTTTCTGTCAGAATTTATTTTTATCATTGTTTATACGTCGTTAAATGCAAATAAAGCGTTAAAAAATCATATTACAGTAGAGATAAAAGACACGAGTGTGTCCGGTTACCAAATATAAACAAAGAAATAAAATTTTGGAGCATTTTAGTATTCGGTTTTCAGAAAACATTTTTTTTCAGTTTGTATTACAATTACTACTTTTTTTTACTATTAGTATTACACTTTAAGTTAACATTATTTTTCAATTAAAGTTTCAGTTAGTACTTAACTTAAATCTCTTTTTTCAGTTAGACCAAATTCAGTTAAAGTTACGCTTAACTGAAACAAGACTGCCCAGGCAGTGTGCCCCCTCCCCGCGCTTGCCCTTCTATTCCAGACGATTACTATTTTCCATTAGAGTAATTCTTTTTTCTGCTCCTATTTTTTTTAAATTCAAGTCGCTGATGTTATACTTACATTGTTCATGCATGAATTTTCCTCACTGTCTTGTTTATCGCGTCTTAAACACGTCTTCCCATCTAGGGGATATCCTTATAGTAAATAATAAAAATGAGAATAAACCACAATCAAACAGAAAACACAAAATCAATCTCATTGAAAGAAAAAAAATAAAATACAAGTCTTCAGATTTCATTTCAAGAGTAATATAGTTTTAGATTAAGGCTATATATACATATATATATATATATATATATATATATATATATATATATATATATATATATATATATATATATATATATATATATATATATATATATATATATATATATATATATATTTATATATATATAAACATATATATATATATGTATATATATACGTATATATATAAACATATATATATGTATATATATAAACATATATATATATATGTATATATATATGTATATATATAAACATATATATATGTATATATATATATACAAACATATATATAAACGTATATATATATATATATATAGACAGTTCAAGATATTCTTTTATAGGAAACAGATATATATATATATAAATATATATATATATATATATATATATATATATATATATATATATATATATATATATATATATATCTGTGTTTCCTATAAAAGAGTATCTTGAACTGTCTGATCAATTTGATTTGAATAATTTCAATTAATTTAAGGCCTAATTCATGTCGGAAACATTAAATTCATGTATTGTCATCCCGAATAAAATCGGTTTCATCTTAAATAAGTTTACAATAAAAATGACAATGCACACGGGCAAAGATTCACTGGCGCCAGTCAATCTTTGGCCGTGAGAAAGAGCATTTATATTTTAATTTGCAAAGCACTATTGCATTGCAGGTGTTATTAGCATTCATGGTTGGACTGCACAATCTCTATTGCTACTATGGCGCTCAAACCTTCCAAGTTCACAACAACGGAACGAAACTCATCCATGCTTCTGAAGCCTTCCAAAAGTTTGCTGGCTTTTTTTGATGATATTTAAAATACATGGAAACATTCTTATATATAAAAATGAATGTTTGTATGTATGTATATATGTATGTTCTGGCATCAAACGAAAACCGCCGAACATGTTTCATTGAAATTTGGTACACTTAATTAAGATAATCAGCCGGTAGTTTGGATCAAGTTTGAAAAAAACTTGTTAATCCGTTGGTGTTTTATGGACAACAAACGTGACGGTAGGTGGTTGTAAGAGAAAGTAATTTTTTCTCTAAAATTATTTTCTCCAAAATAAAAATAAATTGTTTTACAATTAAACTGAACAATTTTTTTAACAATTTGTTCATCAGTATAAAATATCAATAAATTTGTGTGTAGTTTAGCGACGCCTTATACTTTTGTTTTGATTTCATCGAGCTCTTTCTTTTACAAAACGACAGCTGTACTAGCAGTGGTTTTTAATATAAATCCAGATACGTTTAGTTTTTGGGCGTATTTTTGTGTAAAATGTTTTCAGGACTAATCACTAAGTGGTAATCCCGTCAGAGAGGTTCTATTGACCAAATTAAAAAATCCGATTACGCAAGCTCCACCCACTAGCCCTTAAGCCCCACTTTAAAGGTAAAATGTAAAACAATATAAAATCTATATATATAAAAGAACATGTCCTGACTGACTGACTGACTGACTGACTGACTGACTGACTGACTGACTGACTGACTGACTGACAGATGACTGACTGATAATCAACGCCGAGCTCAAACGCCTCATCCTAGGAACGTGAAATTTGGAACTTATATTACTTTTATAGCGTAAACATCCGCTAAGAAAGGATTTTTGAAAATTTTGCTCCTGAGGGGAAAAAACTGGAAAACAAACTTTTTTCTAAAACAATGTATATCTCGAAAACCAAAAATGAGGAGATTTTGAAATTTGGTATATAGATTCTATTTGAAAAATAAAAAGATACGTGTTTCACCATTTTTTGAAAATTCGGTTTCCCGGATCTCAAATGTGGGTTGGAAAATTGGGTTATTTGGTTTTTAAAGTAGCTGCTACTCAAAAACTGTGAATGCTACAGGAGTGAAAATTAGTATTTAGTTTCTACTCCAAAAATAATGAAATACGTGTTTTAGCATTTTTTTAAAATTTGGTTTTCAGGACCTCAAATGTGGGGTGGAAAATAAGGTTATTTGGTTTTTAATGTAACTGCTACTTGAAAACAGTAGATGCTACAGGAGTAAAAATTAGTATTTGGTTTCTACTCCAGAAATAATGATATACGTGTTTTACCATTTTTTGAAAATTTGGTTTCCAGTTCCAGGACCTCAAATGTGAGGTGGAAAAAAGGTTATTTGATTTTAAAATAACTGCTACTCAAAAAATGTAAGTGCTACAGATGTGAAAAATAGTATTTTGAGGTTTTGTGCCGGTTAAAAGTAAATGAGTTCAGTTTATCACCGGACGGACGGGCCAAGCCGTTATTTTAGGGTCTTCATACGGCCCTGCCCAAACCTTAAATCAAGGTGGGACGGGCCGAGATTTTTAACCAAGTATATAGACATTTTAGTGATTTTAGGGTGTTCAGGCTAAACGTGAAGTCAAGGTGGGACGGGCCGAAGTTTTTCATCAAGTATATAGAACTTCTAGGCCTGTAAAAACGGTCCGGGACCATATTAGACGGGCCGTGCCGGGCCAGGAGTTTTGGTTTTTGAAACGGGTTGGGCCAAGTTGTCGACGGGCCGAGCCGAGACCTAAAAAATTGATCCTTGCAGTACTCTACTATGTATGCATGGTTCAAATTCTCAAATTTCATGCGAGCGAAGCCGCTACGGGCACTGCTAGTATTATAATAAAAATTATTGAATATATGATGAAATTAATTTTGTTACAAAAATACAATTGAAAAGAGGTAGTTAAAAATCACGTGTATTGAGAAAAAATAAATAATGAAATAAGTCATAATTTATTAGCTATAGGTTTTATTGTAAATTTGTGCACTGTCAATAGCGCTACTATTAAATATCAGTTTTTAACTTAAAAACAATTCAAATAGTTACTAAAAACGGACAGCAGCGAGAAAAATTTAATGATAATGAATAAATTACTTTTTAATTTATTTCTTATGTTTGTTAAAATCAGTTTAAACTTATTAGTTTTTATAACTCATAAACAAATAAAATTGACAAAATAAAATTATTTATTTTTAAATAACAAAAACCGGCAACATCATCTCATGTCAATCAAATAGTGTTGCCATATATTTTGTCAATACAACCTCTCCGACGGGATTTGCTCACTAAAGCACGCTCCACATCGACAAAAAAACCCAACCCGACAACACCAAACAAAAATATCAGATCAAATCTGTCGGTGTGAAATAGTCACGCACAAACTCGACGCAACAAGCACGCTGATGTCGTGTGTATTTAACATTTTGACCCAGTTTATTTCTTCAACCAATCACGAGAAAGTGTGTCATGTCAAACGTGGAAAATGGAAGCTTTCTAGTGTAACAGGAAGTTAATTGATATGCCCCATCTATATAACTATGGTATTTAAATATTATTTAAACTGTTATTTTGGTTACAATCTCTGTTTGTGGCTTTCTCTGTACGCAAATCTTGCAAGTAAAATTTAACCAGCTTTTTGACTAGCTAAGAAGCTGAAACTTTCAGCATAGCTTTATATTGGATGGCAATACATGATTCAATTAAAAAACCCATTTAAATTGAACATCTTTCGTATTTCTAAATCGAGTGTATTTGAAATTAAAGTTTGTGTTAAAAAAACTCGTTTTTTCTTTTACTTGTTATAAAGTAAATTGTTTTTACAATTACTACTCCTATTATTAAACATCTAAAAAATTGGTTTCATTATTCTGATGTTTAATTAGGGTAGTCACGCTGGTCGAATATAAGGATTTACAAACTTAAAAGTTTTATGAACATAAAATATTTATAAAGTTTCTTATTGCTGATTTGGCTTATCAACTTGAAAAAGAATTAAATCATGTTCAAAGCAAACGTCTTGAATTTGTCAAAAAGTTCCTTAATATCAGTAACTAGAGTTAGCCCGTCAAAAATGACGGATTTTTTAAAATTTTATTATATGTTCATTTCTGATTGCAGGATCACCTTTTTACCAATGCTTTTATTAACTCGTCGGCTCTGTTTCTCTGTCTGTCTGTTTCTCTGTCTGTTTAAAATCTTGCAATCAATTTTTGAGTCACTTCCTGATGATAGATTTTTTTCAAATTTTGCATAAATGCTCAAGATAGAAGACAATGCAATATTCAATTATTAGTTTTACAATAGGTCAATTAATTTAGTTAATTTTCTTGAGGATTTTATCGAGGAGTTTCTTGAGGGTTTTCTTGAGGGTTTTTTTGAGGGTTTTCTTGACCACAAAACGCTAACCGACTGGCAGACTATTTTACCAAGTTAACACGAACCACACTCACTGACCGCGATTCTCAAGCGTGTACGAAATTTTAATGAAAATAGTTGAGATATTTAAATTCGATGCTTTTTGATGATATTTTTATTATTATTACCAATGCTTTTATTAACTCGTCGTCTCTGTTTCTCTGTATGTCTGTTTGTTTCTCTGTCTGTCTGTTTGTTTCTCTGTCTGTTTCAAATCTTGCAATCAATTTTTGAGTCACTTCCTGATGATAGATTTTTTCAAATTTTGCATACATGCTCAAAATAGAAAACAATGCAATATTCAATTATTAGTTTTACAATAAGTCAATTAATTTAGATAATTTTAATTAATTTCGATATTTCGATATAATTAAGATATTTCGACTTTAACATAAAATAAAAGAGTAATATAAGAAAAAATTGATTGCAAAATTTGTGTTTTAATTACATATAAGAGCATTGGTTTTAAAAATTCGTTTTTAATTTACTTGTTTGATCTTTGAGACTGTCATTGTACACTTGCGTAATAACTTTTATTACACGCCTGCGCTCACTAACTTTTATCAACTGCTGATTGCTGACCCCTGCGGCTGCCGAGTTATGTGTAATTGCTAACATACATACATAGTGGTTTTGCCCGCCCCAAGGACTCATGTTTTAAAATTACGATGTACTTTGGATACATTTTATAAAAAATAGTCAACAAAAACAAAATGACAATTGATAACCATAAAAAATTTTGTTATATATCAGCACATTTAATGAAATTTTTTATTGTGTTAAAATTTTCAATTTACTAAAGTATTTCATATAAATTCAAAGGATGTGAAAATTGAAAAGTGCAATAATTGGTTATTAAAGAATTTCAGTATACACGACATTTCTTGTGAATTGACTGCCATCGAGAAGTGGTCCTTGGTTCTGAGATTTTTTAAAATCTATCTATATATATAAAAATGAATGTTTGTATATATGTATCTATGTATGTTATTTATGCATTGCTACACCATTCATCTGATTGTAATGAAATTTTCACACAACCTTGAGATTCAAGGGGAATCAAATATAGTGAAAAAAAATTTGAAATCCGTCACAAAATGAGCGGAGCGGAGCGGGTGAGTGAGCGGTAACTATAAACACATATATATATATATATATATATATATATATATATATATATATATATATATATATATATATATATATATATATATATATATATATATATATATATATATATATCCATAAATAAATGAGCGAAAACGGGAACGGGAAGCTAACTGAAAGCGAAAAATAGAGCGGGAAAGGGAAAACGACCGAGAACGAGAAAGCGACCGGGAACGCCACGGGAACGGGAAAGCGGAGAAGGAAACGGGAGCGAGAGAGACAAACATTAGAAAAACCTCTAAAAACCCAGAACAACGCCGGGTGCCCCCGCATTATATAATATTTTTCGATTGCAGCGCCACTTCTTTTGATCTCTAGGACTGAGACTGAGATAGGTACAATTGCATAATAATTTGTATTACACGCCTGCGCGCCATAAATTCTTACGTGCACATTGATATCATTTATACGTAAGCGTGACAGAATCAGTGAGTGAGTGACGTGGGCAACTATATAATAGATAGGTTTTAACTATTTTAAAAATAGTTAATTACTATATTTAACTAATCATACAAAAAGTAATTAGTAACGCTTTTTAAACAACTTTTAAAAGCAGTTGTTATTAACTACTTTTTAACTACTGTCTAGTAGTTAAATACTTTTTTGACATTAACCAAAAAAAAAACTTTTAACATTTGCAATTAAATACAAGTTAATTTAACCTGATTTTTCAAGCTCTTGGTTCACATCTTTTATGTATGCTAGCAATTTTTCTTTAATCACATATTTTTTGTTCATTGTTGAAAAAAATTTAATTTGAATTTGGGGAATGATCACTGTTGTTAGAAGATATTCTTCATTTTCCAAAATAGGATCAAATCGTTTCTCTATACCATGTGGTAGTGCTTGTAAAAAAAGGCTTGATGGTTTTATCTGAACAGGATGATATTTTTTATGTCTATGATGGTGGGAATAATGTGACCAATGTATGACTATTCACTTTGGAAGACATCCATTGTGGTGGCTATTGGTTTCATAATCTGAATGAACGATTTAAATAAAGCAAACTCCATCTCTATAAATGCAGCTTTCCCTAACTTCTTCTGACAATCACAAACCTTATTTAAACTTATATTAACAACCCTGTCAACCGAGACCCTCCAGAAGCTTCCAACAAACGGAAATGTACCAGAAGGAAAAAGAAATGTGTTTAGTGCTTACTAATGAATGTATTTTGAATAAAAAACATGTTTTGTTACGCGTTTATAAATAAATTTGCACCTATTTCTTTATGACTCGAAAAAAACTCAAAAAAAGTTTTTTCCATTTTAAAAATTTCGTTTAAAAAAACAGGACGGTCTAAAAATATTTGAGTTTTTTTATCGTTTTATTCCCGTATATATACATAGAAATCAGTTAAAAACACCTAGATAGCATTTTTGTACAATTTTGTATATGACTCCAAAATACCCCTAAAAACTACTCTTTGCAACTTCAAGAACGTTTTGCTAAAAAACCTGATGTGCTGCAAAAAAATTGAAAATCATTTTCGGAATCAGCACACCAAAAAATATAAAAATCATTCAACAAAACCAAACAGCTTTTGACACCTATTTGTTTGCTGAGCAGTGAACAGTAAAACTAAAAAAATTATAGTAGTAAAAAACATTGTTTTTGTTTGCTTTTCAATCTTAATTTCATTTTATTTGTTAAAGATTTTTTTCTGAAAATTGTTTTCGTTTTTCTCTTAAAATCTCAAAGTGATAAAACAATGTTCTTCAAAAAATATCTAAAAATAATGTTAACGTTTTTTTAGTTTAATTTAACAAATCTTTTAATAATAGAAACATCTGGAATAAAACATTTAAAAAAAATCAAAATATTTAGTATATTCCATCATTAGATGAAAACTTAATGGTAATTTAGTTTTTTGTTCAAATAAAGAAAATGTAAAACTAAAAAAAATTATAGTAATAAAACATTCTGTTTGTTCGTTTTTTAATCTTAACTCCATTTTCTATTTTTAGATTTTCTTTTGTTCTGAATTTTTTTTCGTTTTTCTTTTAAAATATCAAAATGATATAACAATGTTTTTTTTCTATCATCAGGTATTTTAAAATAATGTATATATTCTTTTGAGTTTAATTCAACGATATTTTCTATAGTAGAAGCATCTGGAATAAAACAATTAAAAAAATCAAAATATTTAGTATATGCCATCATTAGATAAAAACTCAATAGTAATTTATCTTTTTTGGTTAAATCTTCAGATAAAAGAATAATTGAAACCCATCCTTGTTTTAGTGATAATAAACATTTCCATATGGCATCGTGTAAATAAACACGTACAGACACAGAGATTATTTTATAGATCCAATTATACCTGTATCTACAACTCAACATTGCTTTAAACAACTTTTTAAGCTCACTGTTTTTTATATCAATTTTGGATATAAAAGATAAAAATTTTATAACTATATCAAATGCATAACAATTGTTGGAATCGAGGTAATAAAGTCCTTTGAGTGTGAATTTAGTAATTATGGGAAGTTTTTCTCTTATTTTTGATTCATTTTTTTCTTGTTCAGGCAAATATATCAAAGATGTTAAGCAACTACTAAACTGATATGGTGTCCAGAAATTACTTTCCAATGATGCTATAATCTCATCAATTGTGCTAAGGCTACTTACAACCTCAGAGCTTATTGCTAAAGGAAGTTCAAAACTGTTATTCGTACCAAAACGCAAACCTAAATATTTAAAACTTCTTGTGTGCCCCCACCTAACAGGTTCTTCAACCCTAGCCTTTGGATTACTTATATCTAAATAAACTAAGTTAGGCAATTTGTTTATCATTCTATATATTAATTGTAGATTATAACTATTAATCACTCTAAAGCATGTGTTTTGACTTATATCAAGCCAAGATAAATTAGAAAGACAGGATATTGAATTAACCAATTCTTCCAACGACACACCAGCTTCTGTACTAATGCCTAATTTTTGAAGATTAACAAAACGAGAAAATTTGCTAATGGTGTTTCTTGCATGCATACAGTTTAATATACATAAAGTTTTTAAATTTTCAAAAGAAAATCTTATTTTGAGCAGGTCAATTAAGTCTTCTTTGTTTTCCTGGCCAAATTCAAAACAATAACTGCGCCAAGAGAGTCTAAGTAATTTAGGACAAAACCACTCAGGCCTCATTTCTGCACTAATTCTGTCAGTTGATAACAAATGTTCACAACATAAATCTAATTCTATTTCTTCTAAGTTCATAGAAAAAAAACATAAATTTTTCCAAAATTGATTGAAAATCGGAACATCATTCACATCATAACCATAGTAAAACTTATTCTCAGTAAACGAAATACGAGTTAAATTTCCTCTACTAAAAATAGTTTGTAACGGTTGAAAAAAATTAAGAAGATTAGCATCTTTTAGTATAAGTTCATGAAAGCAGTCAAATTTTAAAAAAAAAGGTATTACATAGAAAGGACATAGTTGTATTCCTGTGTTTTGACCTCTAGCAATTATTTCTTGAAAAACGTTTGAGGAAATATTAACGCAGTTTTTAACTTTAAAAGGAAGACATTCAATCTCAGAAGATGGTTCGAGAAACGTTTCCTTAAAGTTCCATAAAACAAAATCTGTGCTTGAAGATTTTAATGATAACACACAACGTAGACAACTCATTTTTAAATTTTGTTCTGTATATTGTATATTTATTTTCATTACCAGAACTATTTTCACTGAACTCGTTTTCCAACAATTAAAAAACCTTGATAAAAATTTTAAGACAATATCTATATATGAATATATATATATATATATATATATATATATATATATATATATATATATATATATATATATATATATATATATATATATATATATATATATATATATATATATATATATATATATATATATATATATAAATGAATGTTTGTATGTATGTATGTATGTATGTATATAGGTATTGTATTCATGCATTGCTACACCATTTATCCGATCGTAATGAAATTTTCACACAACCTTGAAAGTCAAGGGGAATCAAATATAGAGAAAAAAATTTTGAAATCCGTCACAAAATGAGCGGAGCGGAGCGGGTGAGCGAGCGGGAACTATATATATATGTATGTGCGTATGTATGTGTGTATGTATGTATGTGTATGTGCATGTATGTGTGTCTGTGTGTGTGTTTATGTATGTACTAGCGGAGATACCCGGCGTTGCCCGGATTTTTTAGAGGTTTTTCTAATGTTTGTCTCTTTCTCTCCCGTTTCCTTTCCCACCTGTTTTCCCACTCCTGTTTGCTTTCCCGTTTTCGGTCGTTTTCCCGCTGCCGGTCGCTTTACCGCTGCCGGTCGCTTTCCCGCTCCCGGTCGTTTTCCCGTTCCCGGTCGCTGTCCCGTTCTCGCTCACGTTTGCTCTCCCATTCCCGCTCACGCTTGCTTTTCCGTTCCCGCTCGCTGTCCGTTCCGGGTCGCTTTCCCGTTTCTGTAATAGACAAACTAACCCACAAACCAGGGACGTAAATTCAGCATTTTCCAGGGGGGGGGCAAAATTTTCCCGCCATTATATAGCTTACTGGCAGGGTTACCCGGTGTTGTCCGGGTTTTTTGTGCTTAGTTTTGTCTCGTTTTTGCCAATGAAACGTCAAAGAAATAACAGATTTTTTTTGTAATTTTTCAAAATTTTCTTATCAATGAAAGTTACCTGCATGCCAAATGTTGTTAAAATTGCTCCTGCGGCTTGGATGTGATAAACGAATGCTCTCACACACACATTACCTTTTACATTTATATAAATACGTAGGTACAAGCAGAAAGGGATGGGGAAATGCATACCCCGTCAGAGTATCAATTGAAATTTTTTGGGTATAATACCTTGTTTTTGGAAAACGACCGCAGCTTTTTTGGGAGGAGAAATTGGAAGTCTTTGAAAAAAATTTTGAAAAATACTTACGACTACCCCTTACCGGTTATCAGCTTTTTGGAAGAGAATATAAAAAAATTTCTGAAGTGAATCCCCCACCAGAAAATTCTGGATTCGCCACGCGCCACTGGGTATAAGGGGGATGAATGACTATATTGCAGTAAAACAAGTAAAGGAAAAACAAGTTTTTCAACACAAACTTTGATTTCAAATACATTCAATTTAGAAAAAGATGTTCAAAGTTTTTTTTTAAATGGAATCATGTATTTTCATCAAATATAAAGCTATGCTGAAAGTTTCAACTTCCTAGCTAGTCAAAATGCTGGTTAAATTTCACTTGCAAGATTTGCGTACAGAGAAAGACACACACACACACACAAACACAAAAACAGAGATTTTAACCTAAATAAAATTTGTAAAAAAGATGTCCAAAATGGGGTGTGTATAATTTTGTTTTATTTTTGTGTAATAAATAATAACTTTGATGTAGACAGCTGTGAGGGAATCAACATTGTATCAATACCACTAATAGGGTAAAATTCCACGAGTTCGCTGATTGTATTTTGGCACAGAAAACAGCTAATCTTTGGACCAACACTGATACACAAATTATTACTCTGCAGTTATTGGTAAATCTAGCATCGAGCTAAGATATAAAATTGTCTCCAATACGCATTGAATCATCACGAGGTTAAGTAAAGTTAAAATTAACATATTATATAGTAAACTCTAAGAAAAAAAAATTTTAATTTTGGAAATCAAGAGGGGGCGAATTGTCTATACACGCCAGAAGAATTCCAATACGCATTGCATCATCACTAGATTAAGTAAAGTTAAAATTAAATAAATATATAGTAAACTCTAAGTAAAAAAATTAAAATTTTGAAAATCAGGGGGGGCAAATGCCCCCCCCTGCCCCCCCCAATTTACGTCCCTGCCACAAACATTCATATATATATATATATATATAGTCTTAGCAAATCTATTTTACGTTTTATAGGCTAACAGAAGTTATGAAAGAATGGAAAAGAGAAAATGAGCGTGAACGGGAACGGGAACGGGAGAGCAACCGTGACCGGGAATGGGAGAGCAAGCATGACCGGGAATGGGAGATCAAGCATGACCGGGAACGGGAGAGCAAGCGTGAGCGGGAACGGGAAAGCGACCAGAAACGGGAAAGCGACCGGGAACGGAAAAGCGACCGGGAACGCGGAAAGCGACCTGAAACGCGGAAAGCGACTGGAATCGGGAGAGCAAGCTTGGAAGGAAACGCGAGCAAGAGAGAAAATCGATAACAAAACTTCTGAGCGGGAAAGCGATCGGGAGCTGGAAAACGACCGAGAGCGGAAAATGCGACCGGGAACGCGACGAAAACGGGAAAGTGGAGAAGGAAACGGGAGCGAGAGAGACAAACATTAGAAAAACCTCTAAAAACCCCGGGCAACGCCGGGTAACCCCGCTAGTATATAATAAATTTAGATTTTACTTATATTTTGAAACATGGTGATTTTGGCACCCTTGATAGCAACTCGCACAAGCACCTTTGATACTAGTATCAAAGGTCCCTTGAATGTTTTATCAAAGGTACCACCGAAAGCAGACTGTTAGAAGTTTTGATTATTTAGTGAAATTGTTTATGTTTTATCACTGAGCAACCACCTTCAATTGTCATACAATCATTGAATTTTTCGATAATCTACGAGAAATGCAAACTCGACATGCATATGGACCACGGAACATCTACAATGTTGATGAAACAAGCTTAACAACTGTTCAAAAAGCGGTTAAAATAATAGCTGGTCGTGGTGACAAGCAAGTCGGCAGAATAACTGTGTTGTGAACGAAATCGGAAATTCCATTCCACCGTTGTTTATTTTTCCTCGAGTCCATTATAAAGACACTATAATTGCTGGTGGTCCACCTGGCTGTGTCGGGGCTGCAAACCCATTAGGGTGGATAAATGCTGCAACGTTCATACAGTGGTTGAACCATTTCATTTTTCACACAAAATTTTCTGTCGTCAATACAGTGTTGCTACTGCTTGAGAACCATGAAACCATATATCTGTGGATTGTCTAAATTTGGCAAAACAGAATGGCATCACACTGCTCAATTTTCCCCCTCACTGTAGCCACAAACTCCAACCACTCGATAGATCAATCTATGGTCCATTGAAACGATTTTACAACGCTGCATGCGATGACAGGGTTGTTTCAAATCCAAGGCTTATGACGATATTTGACATTGTATGAATTGTAAGCAAAGATTATGAAAAGCTTTCACTCCATCAAACTTCATAGCAAAATTCAGGTTGGCTGGAATCGAGCTTTTTAATGCAAGTATTTTTAATGAAGATGAGTTCTTAGTTACAAAATCGTCCAGAACCTCTTGTTGGTGAAGGTTCTGGCAAATATGAATCAGTCACTGTTGATCAAACTCCTGGCAAAAATGATTCAACTAGTCATATATATATATATATATATATATATATATATATATATATATATATATATATAAGTTGTAAGTTTTAGTATAAATTAGTATTGTTAGTTTTTTTTTTTTTTTATGATAGTTTATAGTCCTCTACACTAAGTGTTTTAAGACTGAATTGGCTGTATGTAGGAAGCACATAAGTACTTCCTGTCGTGGATCAAAATTTGTTCCTTTTAACTGTCCCTCCTCCTTTATCCAGGCTTGGGACTGGCTCGCAATTAGCAAGGCGGAGTTAAGTTAGTATTGTTAGATTCAAATAACCTTATTAGGGTTTAAGTATATTTTTTTAGTATTAGTTGGGCTTTAGTAAAAATAAGTTTGTTTTTAAATATAATTCTATAAACGTTAATTAAGTTTTAGTCTTATTTGGTATGATCTGAATGTCTAGGTGTTTGTAGAAGCTCTCAAGCAAGCACATTAATCTGCTGCTGGTTTGTTCAATTTTTAATTGCATGATGTGCTAAATAGTTTTGGGTCAATTGCTTTGACATTTTGACATAACAAAAAGGTTAATAATATTATTATTATTTCACGTTTTATTTCAGTCTGATTTATATCGCGTTTTTCAAAGCCACAGGTCTACATTTATTAATATGCCCCATATAGCGTTATATGCTTTTTGTAGACATAACACTTAAAAACTTAGAACAACTCAAAAAGTGGGACTAGCGATTTTTGGAAAGGCAGCTGTTGAACAGTGTCTGATAAATCCATTGTAAGCTTTTTTAATTTTACAAGTATTTAAAATAAAAATAACCTGCTGAGATATATGAGTGGTTTTTTTACATTTTTGCAGCATTAACTAATAAATTCATTACTTTTTCAGTGAGAGCTATTTGTTTTAGTTAATCAAAATATTCCCTCGCAAAAGATATCTTGAACTATGGCAAACCAAACAACAAAAAGTTGATGACTACAGACTACTGCCACAACACTCACAAACAATTTGTATTCCGTTACAGCCTACAGCCCAGCTAAGCCAGCTTGTTCACATTGGGGAAGGCTCTGAACTTTAATGGAGGAACAGAAAATAGATTCTGTCGTCAGAAAAATTAAACTGCCTCAACTTGGAAAACCACCAGAAACATGGAAAAAATGTCTTTAGCCTTCCCATTCCTACGGTTCAACAAATCGGCAATTTATTTTAACTGGCTGGGATTTCCAATTTGGTTGCAATGAGTAGTCGGATATCATTGATGCCTATGTTTGAATTTGTTAATGTTTAAACTGTAATTCATATGTGATGGGACCAAATGCATTTGATGTTTAAACTAGGATTTATACGAAAAATAGCGGTCTATACAAAACGAAAAAAAACTTTTAAAACAAAACAGCATAATAAGAACCTTAAAAAGCCGGGCAAACCAGCTAGTTTAAACTAAACTTAAAACCTGATGAACTTTCTATTCGAAGCACAAATTTAATTGAATTGAAAGTAAATTAATCCATAATAGAAATGGAAAGAGTTGCTGGGTTTTTTTTAATCAGAGGCGTAGCTAGGGTCTTCTGCACCCGGAGACAAAACACAAAAAAATTTTCGAAACCCTCTTTTCATTTTTTCTTCCAAAAAACCTGATGACCGGGGAGGGGGTAGTCGGAGCTATTGAAATTGCTAGATAGGTACAGCAAAATAATAATTAAAAAAAATTTTGCTCACGGAAAATGCGCCCCTCCAGCCCCTCCAGCCCCTCCAGCCCTGCGCCCAAGGACAACCGTCTCCGCCTGCCCCCCTCACTACGCCTCTGATTTTAATCAAACCGTTCTTTGTCTTCAATGTTTCGTTTTTTTCATGTTTTGTTAATTTTGGTCACCTTAATTTTCGTGTGTTTGTGAGTGCGTGCATTAATATATGAATTAGTGTGCGAGTGTGCAAATGCATTAAGAAGTGCCTTTCAGTGCGTGTGAAAAATAATTTCTAATCTTTTTAATTTTTATATATTTTAAATAATTTTTGGTGAAATAAAATTGTGATTGCAAAAACGTCTTAAATCATAAAACTTTTAAAAATAATCATGTGTTTTTCTTTTAAATGGCAGCCTGTGGAGAACACTACTCAGCCTGTTCTGGTCAATGTTCGGTTTAATAGCGGTTGACAGTATTGAAATAAAACGACCTCATAAGGGACTGACAATTCTTCTCTTAAACAGCACTTCTGCTGTCAATTCGTCACTGGCTTCCACCTCCAGTTTAGCATTCCAGGCTATGAACATTACATCAAATTTGTCATTCTCATCATCATCGTCGTCGTCGTCATCGCTATCATCAACAGCAACATCACCTCGTCACCCCCTCTTTGTAATAATGGACCAGCCTAACTCGACTGTCGTCGTCGAGGGCGTGGGGCTGCTGCTGTTTGCCTTGTACCACGTGACTGTCATCATTGTACTCATTAACATGCTCATCGCAATGATGAGTCATTCTTTCGAAGCAATTCAGGTGAGTGGTGTGACAGGTGAGTGAGTATTTTAGTGATGTAACAGGTGGGTGAGTGAGGGGTGTGACAGGTGAGTGATGTATCCCAGGTGAGGGATGTACCACAGGTGAGTGATGTACCACGTGCAAGAATCCCTATTTCCTCGGTTAATTAGTTAACTTAGAACAAACATACGACAATCGAGAAGACTAATTCATCGTTCACAGAATTAATTCTTCAATTTTGTTCGTAGATAAAAGTTTAAAATTCTGGAAAATTTATTTTTCAAGGGCGACTGTGATGTGGAATGGAAATTTGCCCGCACAAATTTATGGATGAATTACATAAGGGTCGGCGACACCCTACCGACGCCGTTCAATCTACTCCCGTCGGTAAAGACCGTCAAACAGATACTTCAAATCTTCAAGATGTCGTCATCTCACGGTAAAAGATACACGAACGTGAAAACGAAAGAAGAGGAATCCGGCACTGAGGAAGCAGCTGGGTACTGCCGGTGCATCAACTCCATAGCCACGTGTTTTTGCCTCAAGAGATATTTCCATGAATCTTATGTCGATGACGACGACGACGATGATGGTGGTAGAAATAACGAAACTGATACGTCGTACTTTAATTGTTTAAAAGTAAACAAAAATTCACGCGTTGGTAAAAACTCGAAAAAGATGAAAATTCTTGATGATAATGAAGAACATCGGAAATTGAACGATTGTTGCGGAAGAGGAAGTTCTTGTTGCCGTGAAAAAGTAGCGATGAGTGCAGCTGATTTTCCACAAATTGATTCCAATTGCGGGGGTCGTTTGACGAGAGTGGACGAAAAATACGAGGTGTGCGCTTCACAAATTCACGAAATTCCGACAAACATCATAATTATTGGCGGCGATGATGATGATGATGATGACGATGCTGGAAAAATGAGAAGATTACATGGAAAAGAAGTAGAACGTGAAACTTGTTTCCTTTCAAGCAAGGTTCACAATTTTTTAGTTTTCCGTTATAAACAAAAAACAAATCATGACTCATCGCTGATATTATTTATTTGCTCGTTTGTGCTAGATGCACGCAATTTGTGCATATCATTTAAATATCATTAAATGACACGAATAAATTTAAATAAATTATATTCAATATATGCGTAGGCGTCTCCATCTCGTCACCAATTTACCACCCAGCATACGAGTCCCCATCGTTTCCATCGCAACAAGAAACAACATCAATCGACCAATGTGGACATCCTGCAACGCCTCGTTAGAAGGTACCTCTTCAAACTGGAAAGACAGAAAGACGAAAGTATTGTATTTCAATATTGTAGACCTTCTCGAATATTCAATCGATTTCCACTTCCTTTATAAAAGTTTTTTTTTGTTTTTTTTCTATTTTTAGACAAAGAAGTTTTAAACGGTGGTCCAGATTTTATGAACAATGCTAATATTGTTGCCGATATTTCTAAAGAAAGAAAAGACTCGGGTCTGAATTTGTGATTCAAATGTTTTTTTAGATCATTTATAAAAAATATATTTTGAGGTTCATTAAATGGTATTCAAATAATTTTATAATTTGCATTTGTGCTTCAAAAATAATTATTCATTTATATTTTTATGCAGTTTAAAATAAGTGTTTTTATGTAGACTAGCACCACTCGCGTAGATCATCTGCGCGTCTAGGAGTAAATGTAACTGTTGAGTTGAGTATTTTATTTTGACGAAATCACGTTTTAATTTGGTCCACAATATTGGCGTGGGTAGCATGAAATGCACGGCGTGTTCGATAATAATAATAATAATAATGATGATGATGATGATGATGATGATGATGATGATGATGATGATGATGATGATGATGATGATGATGATGATGGTGATGGTGATGGTGATGGTGATGGTGATGGTGATGGTGATGGTGATGGTGATGGTGATGGTGATGGTGATGGTGATGGTGATGGTGATGGTGATGGTGATGGTGATGGTGATGGTGATGGTGATGGTGATGGTGATGGTGATGGTGATGGTGATGGTGATGGTGATGGTGATGGTGATGGTGATGGTGATGGTGATGGTGATGGTGATGGTGATGGTGATGGTGATGGTGATGGTGATGGTGATGGTGATGGTGATGGTGATGGTGATGGTGATGGTGATGGTGATGGTGATGGTGATGGTGATGGTGATGATGATGATGATGATGATGAGGATGATGATGATGATGATGATGATGATAATGATAATGATAATAATAATAATAATAATAATAATAATAATAATAATAATAATAATAATAATAATAATAATAATAATAATAATAATAATAATAATAATAATAATAACTGATAATAATAACTAACAAAAACGATTTAATGGCGCCACAAACATGGCTATCGTAGGGGATGTCCTCGTTAGATGGGGTCAAGGAAAACATCTTTCCTAATTAAATGAAGGTAAATAAAAGCAGTAATAAAATTATTAATTTCAGTAACTTAAGAATATCAATTTTCTCAGGAGGAAACGTTTCCGAACAAATTGTCACTAAGCAAAATTTTCCCGGTCAAAATTTTCCAGGAGAAATAAGGATCTCCAGTTGAATTGCTTCTATAAAATTGTCTTAGGACAGAATATCGTCGGTGATTTTTTAATGCTTGTCCGTTTTCAATCAAAGCCCAATCATTATCAGATTGGTTGCAATTATTTTGGGAACGAAGAAAAAATAAACCAAATTAGAAATTTGAGGCAAAACATTTTAACTGCATATATGTTTGCATATTTTATATTTTACTAAAAACATTGTGACATAATGCTGCATTCGGAAACATGAAACTTTTAAATAAAAGTTTTTGAAAAACGATTAGATATGTTTTTTTTTTATAGAAATTTAACAACTTACAGCATTTTTTTCCATTTCGCAGATTTTAAACGCAGTCATGGAAGCAACCAAAGCCTGGTGTTCAATTTTTCCACCTCCCCAATGGCACTCAGTGCGGGAAGCCACAAATCATCATCAACCCGACATCCGAACAGGATCGGTAGACCGCCATCAATCGTCCGTCGCCGACGTCAACAGCAATTCTACCAGGTGCCTGTTCAAAAAGACTCTCTGGACAGCGACCAGCAGCATACAGAACTGCAACAACCTCCTCAACGACGGCCGTTCAAGCGACAACAATCCCAACAAATCATAAGTCAACAACCAGCCGGTGGTGGTCAAACGTCGCGTATAAGCCGACCTTCTTCCGCGTATCAAAACACGACTGCAAACCAACGATCGAGTCTGTCTCCGTCTCCATCTCCTTCACCGACATCCCACTCTCCTCTCTCGCCAACAACCGCCATGCACATCATGTTTCTACCTCGAATTGACGCCATAGTTCGGAGCATCAAATGCTTCCAGACGAGACTCGGTCACGTCAGAGATGCAGCCGTGAAACGAGACGTCTTGAGAGACGATATCAAACACGTCGAAAGACTTCTGGTTGAAAACTGCAAAGCCTTGTCGTCCGTCCTTGCGGTCCTCGAGTCAGTTCACATGGAAATCGAAAGCCTCGAGACGTTAACGAAAATGAGATCGGAAAACATTAAAAAGAAGACATGAAGCGGGTTTTTTATTTGAATTTGTGACAGTTTTTACGTAACAAATTGAAACTCTCTTTCGTGACAATCGAAATCAATCAATTATACGCAGTGAAGCAATAATGGCGATTTCTATGAAAACCGAAAAAAAACCTCAGCAAACATCGCAATACTAATAAATCAAACTTTAGAGGATTTCTTTTTAAAATTTGATTTTAAATAAAAATAAACGCTTCGGACATTTCTTTTTAAAAAAAAATTAATTATAAAATTTTCTTTAAACTGTTTTCACCTCCAGATTCAAGTGTCACGTCAAAACATTTGAACAACTCGAAAATATTGAGTAAAACTATGAAGCGCAGAATGTAATTTAAGACGTTGATTGTAACTAAAAAAATCAGAAAAGATTGTACAATTAGTTCCTTCAAATCTGTATCTCAAAGGGATTCAAATATTTCGACCCTGATCTTGGTATTACCCTGTCTGATTTGTTTGAGAGTTTTGTACTTGTCTCTTCCTTGTTTCACGTTCTTCACGTAGATGAGATCATTCTTTGTCAACTCTTTCTCCACTTTGCTCAACTCCAAGTCGGTTCTCAGAGACTGAGTTGATAAGAAAAAACATGACAACATTAAAAATTACATGTCTTACGACAGCCATTTAAAATCTCAACTAACATCTACCATCACCATCTCAACCAACATCTAATATCTCAACATCTACCAACACAATCTCAACAACATCTACCATCACCATCTCAACAACATCTATCATCTACCATTATAATCTCAACAACATTTACCATAACCATCTCAACAACATCTATCATCACAATCTCAACAACATCTACCATCACCATCTCAACCAGCATCTACCATCTCAACCAACATCTACCATCTCAACCAATATCTACCATCTCAACCAATATCTACCATCTCAACCAACATCTATCATCTCAACCAGCATCTACCATCTCAACCAACATCTACCATCTCAACCAATATCTACCATCTCAACCAACATCTATCATCTCAACCAACATCTACCATCTCAACCACAATCTACCATCTCAACCAGCATCTACCATCTCAACCAACATCTGCCATCACCATCTTAACAACATCTACCATTATAATCTCAACAACATCTATCATCACAATCTCAACAACATGACAATATATACCACATATAACCGCAAAACCAAAAGCAATTTTCCTTCCGTAAAATATTTCGCTTTAGAAGTTAAAAGTTTCAATCCTGACCTCCACCCTACTTTAAAATTTAACTCTTGGAACAATTTTTTCAAAAATTTTGTGGTTTGAACGCCACCGATAATAACAACAACAACTACAAAGGTAGCAACAACAATCACTAATCCACTAACCCACTAACACTACCACTACCACTAACACTACCACTAACACTACCACTAACACTACCACTATCACTACAACCAGCATCTACCATCACCATCTCAACAACATATACAATTTTAATATTAACAACATCTACCATCACAATCTCAACCAACATCTTCCATCACAATCTCAACAACATCTTCCATCGCAATCTCAACAACATGACGACATCTACCACATATAACTACAAAGACAATTTCCTTCTATGAAATATTTCTATCCTGACTTCCACCCTACTTTAAAATATAACTCATAGAACAGTTTTTTTTAAACTTCTGCGTTTGAACGACACCGATAATAACAACTACACCAACAACTACAAAAATAACAACAACTACAACCTTGACCACAACCATTGCCGCTACCTCTACCGCTACCACTACCACTACCTCTACCTATTACTCTACATCTTACTCTACCTCTACATCTACCTCTACCATTACCACTACCACCACCACCGCCACCACTACCACCACCACCACCACCACCACCACCACCACTACTACTACTACTAATAATAATAATAATAATAATATTCACCGTGAGTCTTTTGTTTGTGATTTCATCTTTTTCAGCCTGGGTTATCCTTTCTTCTTCATCTTTAATGACTAAATCGTAGTCACCCTGAAGGTCTCTGCCTTGAAATGCAATCACCGTTTAAATATTAGCATATTTAATATGAAAAAAATATTGGTCGAGTGCTACTTCGATTATCTATGAGACGTTTTCAAGTCCAAATTCCACCAATATTATCAAGAACGACCAAATCTGATAACTACGCCACTCAATGCGTTTCTAACATGAGCCAACACGTATCTAAATCTTACAATCAATCCCGGTCTTTGTTGTGAAACACTTCATATTATGACTCGCAATTGAAATATCACGAGCAGAAAATGTTAAAACTCATACAAAACTCACTTTCGAATTCAACATTGTCACTGACATAGTATTCTGATCTTAAGATTCCATGCCTGTTGTTTCCATTCTCACTGCGAGTAAAGTCGTTCACCTGCTCGTAATCGTTATCAGGCTGAAAAATATTAAAATCGAATGCTTGTTATTCTTAAATCACCACGCCAGCGTTAAATGTCAAACTTGTAGTTCTAATATCGAGTTTGAACTAAACATTATGGTTTGGCAACCTTCGATTCTGCCGATTGTTAGCTGTTTAAGCTTAAATGTAAAATGACTACTGCTAAATCATGAACGCATTGCCATAAAATATTTTCCTCTAATGATATATTTTAAAATTTATTGTTTTGAAAAAAAAATGTTTTCAAGATTGATTAAATAAATGTGTAATGAACTTTCTTTTTAAAAAAAACTACATCCGAACTGACCGAATAGGATGACTTTTGCACATATGCCTCTGGACTTCCGCTGACCACTTTGATGGAACTGTGAGGAGACGAACTTCCAGAAGATTGGCGAAGCTGCTCAGAAGCGCGGTTAACTTCCGCCGCAGAATTTTGAGCATCTTCGACCAGAATCCTTGCATGTCTCAATTCCTCCTGAAGTCTTCTGGCTTCTTCTTCTCTCACGAGCGCCTCTTGTTGCTTCTGCTCCAGCTGGTATTGAGCTTCGGCAGCTTCCATTTCCTGTGGAAAAAAAGAAAACATTATTTATATTATTTACAGTATTTATGATTGATTTTTTTTATTTATTAAACACAAATTCATGTTTGTACTGCATTTTGCGACAAAATTATTTATTTATTTGTACGATTAGTTGAAAATTAATTATTTCTAACTATTATGTACAAATACAATTATTTTTTATTATTAATTGGAAATAAATCCTTATAAATAAAATAAAATTAAGTACGTTTTTTATCACTTATAATTTAAGTACAATTATTTTCTATTTTATTTGTATAAAACCCATTTCGTTATTATTATCAAATAATAAGCATACGCATAATGTTAGTTATGTTAATTTATAACGAAATTCAATTTTTTATACATTTTATTAGTTGACGTAAAAATTAGATTTGAAGTTTTAAATAGCAGAAAGCGATAAAAGGCTGCAAAAACACGGCCGTGCACTGCCGACTTACCTTCATTTCTCTCTCAGTTCTCTCGGCATGGACAGCCTCCTCTGCCAATCTTCTGGCTTCTTCGGCTCTCATCTGAGATTCAATGAGTTCTTTTCTATTTAATTCTAACTCCCATAATTTCTTCTCCAGGTCTTCTGCTGCTTTCTGACTGCGTTCTATTTCTATTTTCATTCATTCAATAAATATTTTTAATACATTCAACTTTTTCATTAATTCAATAAACATTTTTAATACAGCCAACGTTTTCATAAATTTAATAAATATTTTTAATACATTCAACGTTTTCATTAATTCAATAAATATTTTTAATACATTCAACGTTTTCATTAACTTAATAAATATTTTTTATACATCCAACTTTTTCATTAATTCAATAAATATTTTTAATACATCCAACTTTTTCAATGGTTTTCAAACCAAAATACGGCTTATGTGAAAGTTTTTAACAAAATCAACTACCACAAAAAAGAAATTTTTGAGATTAAACTTTTCAATAAAAACATTTCATCATAAATTTTTTTTGCCTCAAGACGAACACTGAACTGTACAGGTGAGTAGATATATCGAAGAATTCAATCTCGTCATGTTCGGTTCTGAACTCGACTTGTACTTGTACTATTCTAATAAAAAATTACTCAAACGTTGTTTTAAAGCGAACTAACCCAATTTTGAAATTTCAGCTTGTTCAACATAAACTTGAATTTTTTCTTCCAGCTGCTTTCTTTTTTTCTCTTCTTCTTCTCTGTGCCTTCTCTCCTTTTCTAAACGTTGTCTAAAAATATTCATCACTTTAACGTTTTTGATATTTGTTAACGTTTTTTTCTAAACACTTTTTCAAATTATTCATAAAAACAAAAAAAACAATTTATTATTACTAATTTTCACTAACCTTTCAGCTTCTTTGGCCAATTTTTCTTCTTTAACTTGGTTTTTCATCTGCGTAACTTCAACGGAGTCATTCTTTCGTCTTCTCGAGTAGAGTTCGTAGTTTCCAGTGCACAATCCGATAATCTGTTTGTTGATCTTTGCTTGACTGGTTGTGAACACAAAATCCTGTGCAACATAAATCAAACAGATTCTTTATATCAACTTTATTGAAATTGTAAAAGAAATTAGTATCAAGTTTTTCCATTTTGTTTACAAGTAAATTGTAATGAATTAAAATAAAAAAAACACCAATAAATAATGCGGTGTTCGTGTACAGGTGTGAATCGTCCTTGGCCTTGACTCTACTTTTGTCTGCCTGACACACCATCATTCATTGGCACGGAATAACGGTAAATCTCATTATTTTTTATAATAAAATCCAATTAGTTTAATTCTGTAGAAGAACATAAAAACTTTTTTTTTTAATAAAAAACCGTTTGGTTTGACCCAGAGGTAGACATGGGCTGGGTTGATCAATCAGTTTGATTGAGTTTGGTTGGGTTGGGTCCAATTTTTTGACACATGTGTGGCTTGGGTTGAAAATATTTGAAACAAATAAAGGAAAAAACGAATTTTTCAACACAAACTTTTATTTCATATAAACTCGATTTAGAAATACGAAAGATGTTCAAATTGAGTTTTTTAATTGAATCATGTATTGTCATCCAATATAAAGCTATGCTGAAATTTTCATCTTCCTAGCTAGTCAAAAAGATGGTTAAATTTTACTTGCAAGATTTGCGTACATAGAAAGTCACACACACAAACAGAGATAAAATAAAAGTTTGTAAAAAAAAAACAATTTTAATTAATGAAAAAAATAACAGTGTGATGGGTTGGGTTGGGTCAGAAAATTTAATTTTAGGTTGGTCGGGTCGGGTTGGGTTGAGAAAGTGGTGGGTTGGGCTGGGTTGCCAAAAATGGACCCATTTCCTCTTTTCCTCTTCTGTTTTACCAGACGCACAATGGGGTTCCGGACCTGATTTGACCCGCGGACAACTCTGGCACGCATGGGAAGACAAATTTTCAAGCCTAATAACCTTAAACATAAACAATTATATTAACAATCTGCAAAACTCAAAATTCTGAAGTAGAAACAATCCTACAAACCGGAGAATTTTTGTCCGTTGGATTCACTACAAATTTTTTCCCGCTTTTAGAAACCCTGTTCACCTCGCTCCATGGAAACCCAATTTTCGGGGTCAACCTGAAGAAAAATAACGTAAAGTATCGGTTTATTTTTAAAGTTAAATTTCATTCACTGAATTTAAATCAATTTTTACAATTCGAAGGAGTTTAATCACATCGAAAATCATTCACTTAAGATTGACTAAAACTAAAAGTATTTGGGTAGAATTTCAATTCGTTTCATAAGTAAGTGGCTTGTACATTATTTGAATAAACAAACTATACAGAAATATCAATATGGTTGCATTATCATAAATTGTACTATATGGTTGCATTATCATAAATTGTACTATATGGTTGCATTATCGTAAACTGTACTACTATTAGCGTTGTGAATAATATTAGTAATTAACATTATTTATTCCTGCTAAAATGTTTTTATTTACTTAAGAAAGTAAAATGTATAAAATATAATTGTGCTGCTGAAAAATGATCTTAACGTAGTAACTTATTTAATAGGTAATTATTGGTTTTATTTCAAAATGAATACAATGCATATTTGTATTTATTCAAAATAATTGTATTACATATTTGTATTGATTCAAAATAATTATACTGTATATTTGTATTTATTCCATATTATATTGCATATTTGCATTTATTCAAGCTAAATATATTTTTATTATTTAAGGAAAATATGTATTTGTATTTACTTGTCTTCGTAATCGTAAATGTTGATGCCCAAAGCATCGACACCAAGCCAAAGTTTGGTATTCTTTTTGTTTCTAATCTCGAAATAATTTATTCCGTACATTTCAAGATCTTGAGCAATCTTCAAGTACTCCGTAATGGCGGTCTCCCTGTAATTATTTGTAAACTTAAGCAAATTCTATATTTCAGTATTCGGAAATCGTCTTGCATATCATTACAAAATAAACTAAAAGATTCGGTTTTTATTTGTTGGAAACATTGTTTTGGTTATCAAAAGAATCGGTTTACAACTTTCATAGTTTATAAAACTAAAAAGTTTAGTTGCCATACTTGGACATCTCCTTGTGTTCCTTGTACCACACCATAACCCTTTCATCCCATTCTGCTTTGGCAAGAGAGTGCTGCTTGATTACTCTGTACAATTTTGAATTTCATAACTTTATTTTAAAAACAATATGCTGATAAAATAGATCACATACAAAACATGGATTGAAAAAATAATTTTAACTCGTCGCGTTTATTTCTAAAGAGAGCGCTGTCGTTGCCAAAAAAAATCCAACAGAAAATATTATAAAAACAAACTCAATGGCATTTTTTTGTTTTTTTATTCAACTGATTTCATGCGTGATTATTCAAATCAGAGTCAACAACTACGGTGGTATTTTAAAGTTTCGTTTTTCCTGCACCATGTAAAGGCAAAAAATTAACTAATTGCGGGCTAAACCCAAGCCTGGATGAAAAATGAAAGAAATTAAAAAAGATAGAATTATGATATATGACAGGTATTTATATTTATATACTTCGGTATATAAGGACTATAAGCTACTAAATAATTATAATACTAATTAAATTATCGTGTGTGTTTCGTAAGAAGGTCCATTCTGCTTTCAAAGAAAAGGTTACATTCAGTATATGTATGTGTATGAGTCTGTGTATGTATTAGGAATGTACCGAATTTGAATTTTTTACTTGAATCCTGTCGGAACCGGATCCGGATTTCAAGAGCAAAATGCATACCTTTCAATAGTCCAAAATAGTTGTCTTGCATTAATTAAATTTGTATTTTTTTGTTGTTAAAATAATTGAAATAAGCAGTTGGTTCATTTTTATAATTTGCAATAGCATACATTAATATGCCATTATTCATCATTTCGCACATAGTCAATATTCATGTTCACATACAGTTATACAGTGTAATGTTAATTTAAACCAAATTTCAAAGTCAAAACAAACAATAAAATTATCATCACTGTCATACGGCATGCACTGTTGGTTCTTAAGTATGTACGTTAGTGCTAGTCAGTAAATGGCTCCTGTACTTGAGAAATATTAAACGTTCAGTATTTTCTGGTGACATTGATGAACGGTGATCTGCCATAACTCTCCACCTGCAGTGCTGAACAGTTTTTCAGAAGCGACACTGGTTGGTGGTGGACTAAATTAAGCACGTGCCAACACTGCTAGATCGAGAAAGCGCACTTGGTTTTGTTTCCACCACTGTAGTAGGTCGTTCTATCTTCGAAACAGTGGTTCGTTCAGATATTGGTAACGTTCAACTTCCAATCCTTAATATTTTGTTGAAAAAGCTGGCTCATGGTTTGTTGCCATTGAAGTAATTACATTCAGGTGTTCCCAAGATTTCTATAGATCAGGTACATTACTCGCTATCTGGGTTTAAGTGTATTTTCACTATGTCAAGTTAGACAAAAAAATTTAAAACAATCCTAAATAAATCCAGCTTAAATCCGGTAAAAAGTAACTAGAACCAGAATCGGAACCGAATTCTGGTACAGCCCTAGTATGTATGTATATATTTTTGTATGTGTGTATGTATCTATCTATGTATGTATATAATTTATAAAATTTGTGTAACGTTGCTAGGTGGTGCTCCAATTATCACTAATTAATTATCTTAGTTTATGACAGTTTATCAATAGTTATTCAAAAAATAAGAAGATGTAAACATTAAATTTATTTTAATTATTTAAAATTTTCAAATCTAAGACTTTTTTTCTCAAAGACGTCTACCAGCATACCTCGGTGGTAGAAGTTGGTCTTTCTCAAGAAATCCAGGCTTGTGAGTTTCAGCATCGTAATCTCCATATTTGATCTGAACTGCATACGAAGCCAGTAGTACAGCAGTCTCGGCTGGACAATAATATTCGTCAGTGAGAATCGAGTTTTTTACTTGCAGGAAGAAAAGATTCTAAAAAAAATCATTTTATAGTGATCACATAAAATTATTAATCAAACCAATATTTTTTTCTCTCAAAAGGGTAATGTCAAACTTTTGTGTAGTAAAGTATCAATTCTTCTGAGGCATCTTCAGGGAAATATTTTGCCACAAAATTAAACTTGAGAGGATTCTCTTTCTTCATGTCTTGTTTGAGAATCTGGTTCATTTATTATTCAACGACTTACATAAGAATTGATGTATATAATTATTATTAATAAAATGTAATAATTATCTTATTAATTAAATTATCATTATTATTACTTACCTTCTTCCCAAGGTCAAGCCAACATAATAAACCCGTTGAATCGAAATACCGAATGCCAAAATACCATGTTTCACGTAGTCCAATTGCTTTGGTGATCTAAACATTTTGTAATAAAGTGTGTTAATTTGATTAATTTGAAAGTTAAAAATTGTGTTTACTAATATAATCCTGTTATTTAGTCAACTAGTCGTGTATATATCTAATACGGCACCACTTTTTGGCTTTTTGGGTTCGGGTTTGTGAATTTTGAATTATCGGGTTCGGGATTTTAATTTTTTAAATATCGGTCTCGGGTTCGTGTTTCAAAAATATAAACTTTCTGGTTCCGGTCGGGTTCGGGTCAAGTTTCAAATTTATTTTCAAATTTTTGGAAATGTTCCTGGAAGGGGATTTTGCGCTAATATATATTTTATGATTGGCTTAATTGATTTATCGAAATATTTGGGAAGCTCTTTTTTACAATAATAAACAACATAAAGTACTATATGTTGTTTAGTCTTGTCAATAATTCTATAACAAAATTTTATTTTTTTTAATTCTGTTAAAAATAAACCGTTTTATTTAAAGGCTCTTATTCAATAATTCGATGAAGTCATTAAAATTTAAAAAATGTATTTAAATATTGTTGTAGTTGTTATTTAGTTATAATTCTAATATGTCTTTGTTAAACTGGTTTTTTACGTATTTCTTTGCAAAAAAAATTTCCCGTAGATGAAGATCCGCTCCAGCGGAAAACAAAAAAAAGCCAACTTTTCCGAACTAAATGATATTCATCTGCCCCATAAACCAGCGTTCTATCTAAGCAACTGTTCTGAGGAGCTACTCTTATTTAACGAGACTGCAGAAAAAATGTTGTTCATGAAACAAATACCTGAAAATCATTTTTAAAACTAGATTTCAATAAATGTATCAAGTTTTGAAAACTCCGAGTTTTGTTTCAAAACTCGGGATTCGGGTTTTAACTTATCAAACAGATTCGAGCTCGGGTTTCCTTTTTCAAAAGTCCGGGTTCGGACTCGGGTATTAAAAAAAAACCGTAGCCAAGGGTTGTTTTGTGGGTTCAAATCATTTCAGAAGTGAACCTTCAAAACATTTTTTAAGCAATTTATTTCTTGTAAAAATGTCCTACGACTAAATTGAGGCATAACATTTCCTCAGTAATTGGTGTCATCGGGCATTCTTAAACTACCTTTAAGACATTTTTCTAAATGGGACACGACTAGCTTTCATCCCCGGTCATTGGGCCTTTTTGCAACGTTTTTATTAGGTTACTTTCTTGTCTGTTTGTGTGTTTGAGATTTTGTATGTCTGCGAATTCCATACGATGGGGTTTTTTTAAACATTGTACCCGATAGATAATATATTACCACCTAGCAAAAAAAGTAAAAAAGATCTTAAATTTAACGAGCTAAGGTTTGCACCTAGCAAAAAAAAACTCAAATGCTTACAAAATTTCACCCATCAAAAACGATAAAGTAGAAAACAATTTTTACATCATAAAAAATACGTTTTTTTAAAAAAACAACGTTCTTATTGCGCCCTAAAAAGTATAAAATAATATTCCTATAATTCATATACAACGAAAAACGTTGCGGGCGCATTCTAGGCTTAAGTAAAACACATAGTTATAAAAATAATGCGCCCGAAACGTTTTTCGTTGTGTATGAATTATAGGAATATTAGTTTATACTTTTTAAGGAGCAAGAAAAACGCTGTTTTTTAAAAAATGTATTTTTATGATATTATTTAGAGTAGACGATAAAAACTTTCAGAGACCATTTTTTCTCGAATCCTTTCCAAAATCAAAACCTGGTTATGCCCATCGTTGTTCAATACAGTTTATATACCGGGAACTATGGAATAATAGCGTAAAATTTATTTATTTTTTCAAAATTTTAATTTAACAAAAAGCATGAAATAGTTTCTTGAGAAAATGGACTAAATATCTATCAGAATTTCAACTTCATCCAATGGGACAAAAAATCCTACAATTTTTAAGTTGTTACTAACAAAAGCATTTTTAAATTAAGAAAAGACCAACCCTGTCGAAGAACTGCTTTCCTGTGGTTGTACTTCCGATGGTGAATTCCAATTCAGCATCAACTGTTGAGACGATCACGTTTGTCTGTTAAAAGTTTGAGTTTTTTAATTTTTTTAATAGTTTTATTTATTCAATTTCTTTTACGTTTTCAAAATTGAAAACAGCTAATCTCAGCTTATAACGGTTTCAGATGGTTATTTAGTGGTGAATTAGAAATTTACTTAATGGATCATTTATTTATGCAAAAAATAAACAGAACCAAAGAATTATGTGCATTATACTAACTAGGAAATGTTTATTGTAGCTCATAATTGGGTGTTACATTTAAAGTTACCTAGGTGCTTAATATTACCAAACAAATTGACCTTACTTTATATTAGCAAAGAATGTGTCAGAGCATTTTAGTACCGTAAAATTAGGTGGTGCAAGGTTGTACTTAGGAAAAAGATGTTCATTGTTATACTTTAAAATCAGACGGTTCATTGTTGTACTTAAGGTTCAGATGATGCATTTTTGTACTTAAGGATCAGACAGATAGTGCATTGTAGTACTTAAGGATCAGATGGTGCATTATTGTTCTTACAAATCAGATGGTGCATTGTTGTACTTAAATATCAGCTAGTGCATCATTGTATTTGAAAATCAAATGGTGCATCGTTGTACAAATAAAAATTTAAAAATAAATTACATTAAAGACCAACAGAAAATCATAAAAATTACTAAAAAATCCGTTTTATCTCGAATTAGTTTCGTTATTTTTCAGTACGCTTGGTATATATTTCAAGGTGGCACATCATTTTGTATCAATACGTTGCAGCATGTAAAACTTAATCGTACTTAAAACAAATAATGTTTGGACAGAAAAATTGGTAACAAGATCATTTGACATTAAAAAAAGTTGATGATGCAATGCATAACATTTTTGTTCCTGTGAAACAAACGCTTCTCTAGTTATGTTAAGCAGCTTGTGTTCTAGAATAAGTTCAGTTTAAAGAACAAAACCAAATCCAAACTTCGTGAATAATTAATGATCTCATGAATATGCAACAAACATGTTTCAACAGCCCGGTTCCAGTGTTATAAAAATTTATGTTTATTATTCCGGGGATCATCATCATTATTATCATCGCCACTATATTTTTCGGAACATCTCTATCGAATTTCAATCTTTAATTCTATATTCCGACATTTTTGTCAGTTTTTACATTACTTATGTTTTTCTTTAACGGTTTTCAAACAAACGTAAAAATATATATTACGTCAAATCAATTATAAAGAATTTAAACCATTGAAATGTCACTTTTTTCCAATAATTTAATTAATTTTCTTTTACTTTCAACGTTTTTATTTGAAAATGATACAGTTAACTTATTTAAAAAAGTCACAATCAAATAATCCCAAATAATAACGGTTGAAAAATTTAATATGTTCAAACTTACAGCTTTCGGCATTTTGATCTAATTTAATCCTTGTCTGAGATAATAAAAGAAGTTAAAATAATTAAAAATCAATTCTCAACAACACAAAATAAAAACGTTTACAAGTTCACGTAAACAAAAAATTAATCAACCAGCTGACTATAAAATAAAATTTTAATCTTCAAAAGTTAAAAATAAATAAAAATAAAACAACTCCTCGGGTTCAAAAACGTGGCCAGACAAGAAAGAAGATACCTAATTTACCTGTCGCTGGCTGTTAATATTGCGCTGCGCCATGCACGCAGATTGGCTGAGTGCTGTTGTGTCGTCAGAGAGTTCAAGTCTTTCCTGTGCTGCAGTGGCGGATGAATTAACAAGTGATGTGTGCAGGGGCGGCGCCAGGAATTTTGTTCTGGGGGGGTCCAAAATGTCCAAGGACAAGTATATATATATATATACATATAATATATATATATATATATATATATATATATATATATATATATATATATATATATATATATGGTTCATAGTCCTTTACCCATTTTGTTAAAAACTGAAATAGAACTATGTAAGAAATAAATACTGAAGTATTTACACTAGCAGATCACAATTTAGTCATGTTTTTTTTAGTTTATCTAGGTTTGTTACTGGCAAAGCAAAGTTCAAATATAAATGGAAAAATGTAAGTTGTTGTTATTACTAGTTTTTTTCTAAAATTAAAATTTATTCAACTAACACAAAAGAAGAGTTCAAAAAACAAACGAAGCTCATAAAATTATTATTCAATAATACCATAAATTACTTAACAGTAAACGAAAAACAGTGAACTATCATCAATAAACATTGAATAATCATCAAACTATACAGAATGTTTAAGAAAAACTACTATAATATAGTTAAACTGCATGCAGCAAAAACATAGTTTGAAAAAAAGAAGAAAGCCCGCCGCAGGCGAAAAAATTTTTCGACTATTTTTAGTCTGCAGTCTGATTAACCCAATGAGGTTCAAATACCCCCCCCCCCTAGTTAAAAAATTCTTTGGATTTGCAAAAATCTCATGGGTGGCACCTGTCGGAGCTGGGGGGGTCCGGACCCCTGGACCCCCCCGCCCAGCGCCGCGCCTGGATGTGTGTACATGTAAAGCCCTTGACGTACTTTTTTCTGTGTACGAGTGATGTTCACGCTTGAGTGTACGTTATTGAGATACATTTTTGAAGTTGAATTATTTAGTTATTATTTTAGTTATAAAAGAGAAAGAATCTAAATTGTTTTATTTCAGAGTTCTTATAATTTACGGAATAGAACTTATTTTGCATGTTTTAGAAGAGTTGGTTTTTTTCGTAAACGTTTTCTAGGCGTCTTCGAGCAAAATGTAGCAGTTCAAATTTAATAGCAAGATAAAAAAAACAATGTCACTACAAATTTGTTAAACTAATAAAATATCTATTTTGAGATAAATTTTTTGATTAAAAACTGAAACTCGATATTCAACTTAAAATGATATCAAAGGAATGCACTTTCTGAGAACGATATCACAGCGACCTTTGCTTTTAATCAAACTTTTAACTGTTCTTATCAACATTCTGATAAGCATCAATTTTGGCTTGGCTCATTTGTGTAAGCAACCAGTATACGAATAATCCGCAGTTTTTATGATAATTTTTATTGAAATAAATTTAGAACTTTTCCTACTGATAGAATAGATAAAATGATGATGTCGTGGTACCCTAAATGGAGACAATGTTGAAATTGACACCTCTCTCTCTCTCTCTCTCTCTCTCTCTCTCTCTCTCTCTCTCTCTCTCTCTCTCTCTCTCTCTCTCTCTCCATTTCTCCCTACCTACTCTACCTACTCAAAATATCCTGACAATTGTTGAATATTTTAGTTTAATAGAATCTATCTTGTACGAACATTCATTAAAAAAACGATGAATCAGCATGATTCAGTTTATAACAGTTTCCAACTTTATTTTAAAGTGATGTAGACTAATTTAGCAGCGATTTACAACATAGTCAATTTCGTTGCGTTTAATCATAAATGACGAATACAACTTATTATTTTATTTTATTGTATATTTTAATTTATTTTATGTTAATATTTGTTATTTTGTATTATCATATAAAATTTTCTTTAATCCACTATTTTTATATACATAATTCAATTTTTTAATAAATTTAAACACTTTTTTAATAACATGTAAATGATAAAATAAACATAATTTGTATCCTTTTATACTTTGTAAATTGCATGATATAATTAAAGCTTAAATAGATGAAATGATTCGACTTCTCAACACACTTGAACACAACCCACCAGGTTTGAAGGACTGCATAAATAGTAGCTAGTGCGGATTGGTGGGGCAAGATATCTTAAGTGCTACTTTGCTACTTAACGATGCTTGGCGTTGTTTTCTAGTTGTTATGGCAACTCTGAATGTGAAAGGAGAAAAAGTGAAAGAAAAAAAGAGGGAGGGAGGGAAAAGAAAACAAATTAAATGGAATGTTTAAAAAATATATGTAATTAGATTAACTAATAAAATTAAATGTCTTTGTTTTTCTATTAAATTCTTGGCACGGGCAAGGACTAAAATTTAAAAAAATACAATTAAAAATATTTTTATTCTCTATGGAAACTCTAAGGTGAAATTTATAATCATTTAAGTTATGGCGCCAACCACCCTTTGCTTTAGTAAAGCAGCTTGCCTTGTTATTTATTATCTTTTACTTAGCCTAGCATAATTCCACAAGAGTTTCTTGTTAATTTATTCAAGCACGACATTCACACGCAAAAAAACCCGAAAGAAACAAATTATAAATTCTGCGTACTCGTCCGCGTAATTGAATATTTCAAATAAATTTATTTACTCTTAAAAGTTTTAAGTATTGTATAGCCGATATTTTTCGAGTTGTTTTTTCACAGGCGATTTATGTTGAATATTGGGAAGACCATTTTTCTGCTTTTCCTCCATCTCCGTTTATGCGGGGATCCGGAGGTATAACCCCCGGAAAATTATCTGAAGTTTGTCTTGTCGTAGGTGAATTTCAGATCATCTATATACAGGGTGGGCCATACAAAAGTTAGACGGATCCCTGCTTTGTATTCGATTTCTCGACAACTTCTACAAGTCCAATTGACTTGAAAATTTCCAAACACATGTATTTCCGCTAACAATGCAGTATTGTAATACTTAATTTGGAAATATTTTGTCTACATTTGAGATAATTATATTTCATTGCATGAAACCGTCTCACTGTTTTTGGCCCACACGGTATATAAAATAACTGTCCGTGTGTCCTTTATGCATTGCTACACCATTCATCCGATCGTTATGAAATTTTAACACAACCTTGAAAGTCAATGGGGAAAGGTTTTTGTGAAAAAAAATTAAAATCGGTCACAAAATGAGCGGAGAGCGAGCGAACTGGAGAATGAACGGAAACGATAAAGAAAGCGGAAACGGAAAAGCGACCGAGAGCGAAAGAGCGAGCGGAAAAGGGAAAGCGATCGGGAGCGGGAGAGCAAGCGGGGAAGGAAACGGGAGCGAGAGAAAAACGATAGAAAAACCTCTAAAAACCCCGAGCAACGCCGGCTACCCCACTAGTTTTTTTAAATAAAAAACCACGTTTCCAACAATGAGCACCACCTGCAGGTGTTTTTGTAGAAAGGCAAACTTTCTTTCCCACTGCTTTACTCTTTCTCTTTCCTTCCCGTTTATATAGACAATTCAAAACAAAAATTTGTATGCTAGTTGTTAGCGCATTTTTGAAATCGGTTTCTAAAAAGGCAGCTTAATAAAACCCTTTGGCTGGCTGGTTGGGTGGTGAGGAAAATAAACTCGAAAACTAGACAACGTAGAGAGTTCGGGTTTTTGCATTAGATTTGTGCTAAAACGTAATTCCGGAGACGATATTTTTTATTTCTCTCACCAGCAATTATTTGTTTTCGTAGGTGAGATTTTCCGAAATTTCCACCTGCGAAAAACATATTTGCCTCTTAGCTATTGCTTAATGAGATTAATAATAAATTTAAAATGAAGGTAACATCAATCAATGAAATTATAAAACTGATATAATTTAAATAAAATTCAGAAAACGACCAACGACCATTTAAAAAGATATTTAAAGTTTAGTTTGACTACCCTACCCGAGGCACTAAAAAATGATCTGCCTCACGTGAGGTTACTGGACATATGAGCATCATCCAAACAAGCTGCTCAACTTGTGGAAGCAGTCGACGCACATCCAGTGGCGTAGCGAGGGAGAGCCGGGGGCAGCCGCTCCAAGCGTAGGTGGATAGGGGAGCCGAAAGGGCGCACAATCAGTGGAAATGTTGGGAAAAGTACCTACGACTTCAGTCGCTAGCAATTTTTGTGGCAAAAGTGTATAAGGTTTTCGAAAAATTTTGAAAAAAGTAACTACGACTACCCTCATCAGCTATTTTTGGAGGAAAAATTGACAGACGAAAATGTTTAGGGGCGCGTTCTACAGAATTTGCCCCGGGCGCCAAAAACCCTAGCTACGCTATTGCGCACATCTTCAGACATAGACCAAATCACTTCAATTGTACTGCTCTGAAACTTTTGCTAGCTGTATAAATAAAGTCTTGAGTCCAGTTCAGGATGGCTGCTTAGGCTAGTTGCTTATGAGCTCCTCACGTGGTGATACTTCTCTGTCAAGTAAAGTTGATTCAAATTTGAGGTATGTACTGATGCCACTGGTATCATGCCAGACGATTCAGTATCAAACCGTTCTGCAAGCCGTTGTCGGAGCAATTTTGTTTCGCTAAGACTAAAGTTTTATTAAATTAAATATTTCTCAGCTTTAAATTCTTTATTTTTTTTTTTGGAACAATGCCTATACTCTCCCCCAAACCAGCCAAATCATTAGTAATTGTCTACCCCGCATTAAGTATTTTTGGCGTGAAAAATGTAAAAGATTTTCGATTGCGTAGGTTTTTGAAAATTTTCTTCCTCAACTTTTAGCTGAAATGACGCTCCTGTCAACCCACTCCTAATTTTTAATTTTCAAATTTCATTCTGAAGTCAAGGCGTCTGGATGCTTTTTCCATCAAGTTCCCACACAGAAATTAATCAACCTCGGAAACTTCAAATCGAATCTCAACATAGTTTTCGAGTCATTGTACAGAAAATCTAAAACACTACTTACTGCACTGGTGGAAATGGTTGCTGACGAAACTTACTTTATAATTTCAGCTTTTAAATCAACTCTTTACACAGAATTCCCACATGGTCTAGTGGTTAGGATTCCAGCCTTTCACGTTGGCGGCCCGGGTTCGATTCCCGGTGTGGGAAGTAAGCTTATTTTGTGAGTCTCCGCGCGGTTAATTTTTACAGTTCGCTATTTACCCAGCACGTGACCAGTTAACATCGACTGATTGACCAGCTGGACAGCACTCGGCAAAGTATTCTCATGACCTCATATTAGTCGCCACAGAAAATGATGAGATTTAGCGTATTTCCCTGGCGATAAGCAGCTGAATTTAATTTAGATGCAATAACCAGCGGTAAATGGTAGTTGGTATATATAACCGTGTCGCTCATATGTTCTATTCTCTAATATTCAATTAAATTAAATTCATCAATTTATTTATGGTGAACCTACACTCAATAACCACTTCCTACATCCATGCATGGACTCCTTAATAAAAGCTATTATTTAATATTTAATATATATTATTTAATAATAGATTTTATTTAGGAGTCCATGATCCATGCCATACTTCACGGAAGTTCGACTTAATATATATTATAGTACTATAAAGTCCTCTTTGTCGATGCGCCCACCATATATATTCTATATATATGGCGCCCACAACTCTACGAGAACTGGCTGCTGGCTATTGTGTATGACCACAATATGGCTACCAATATAGAGCCATACATGCCAGACTGGTTTTCAAAATCTTTCTTTTCTTCTCAAGCCGGTAGCCTACTTGTTAGGTGATGACAAAAAGTTGTGCAATTAGCTTTAACATGCACCTGTAGAAAATATGCTGATTGTTAATTATTTTTCTTTGATCATGGGATGTGTTTACCAAAGTTCTACTTAGTGCCAGTGCATTTAAAGATCGATCGTTTGAGTTCGACAAATCTACTTGTGCTTAAATTCAGTTTGTTGACATCAATAAGATTCGTCTAAAAATTCAACTCTTTTGGTGTCTGCTCAATATCTTCCGATGTCATCTGCTCTAGCGTCTAGCTTAAAAATGCTTTGCCTTAAGAATAGTCTTGTTTCGAATTTATGACCCATATACGAGCGCAGCAGCCTAGTGGCTTGTAGTGTCGTAGTGTTCGTTAATTCAGTACAGTTCCTCGCAAGTAGCAAGTGATGCTGAATTGGAATTAGTTGCGTCGTTAGTGATAACAATAACTTTGTGTTGTTTGTAAAGCACGTGATTTCACTAGCAACTAGCAGGTGTATTCAAATAATTCCTTATTGTGTGGAAGATAAAATTCATTGTACGAGCGAGCAAGATAACAATGCCTAGAAATGCTGGTATTGGTAATGAGGAAGATAGAAAATTGTATGGGGTTCGTTAGCTTGTCTGTCTAGTATCTTTTATTCATGTATCATGTACTAACTATACTGTTTAGCACCTCGTTTATGCATGTGGGATATAATTGACCAAGTTTAATTATTAGATTTTAAATATTTAATCAGTTTTCAGACTATTTAAAGAATAAATTAGTGTAATTATAATTTATTAAATTATAAATTTAATATTTCATTTAGTGTTTCTGTAGTACATGCATTCAATACAACACTTTTATTTATATATTCAGTATAATGTTTTTATTTAAAAGGTTCATCTGTCTCAATTAAATGAGTAATAAAGAGTAAATGGAACAATCTAGAATCTTTGCTTTTAAACATCTTTGAGTTTCACTTAAATATATTTGTATGACCACAATATGGCAAAATCATAGATGGCAGAATCTTTTAAAATTGAATGTAGTTTTTATTGTGTTCAGGGTTTTTGTATTCTCCTTAATTTATTTATTATTAATAAGTCAAACTTATAAGCTGGTTTCTGAAAATATTTAAAAATGAAATTTTTACTTGATTGATTTCTAGATTGAACTATTTGAAGACCTTGTTTCTCAATATTCTTCCACCTCAAATAATTCAAAAAAGCTTTCCGTGAAAGAACTTGTTGAGTGCCTTAAGAAATGTTCTGTTGCTCTATTAAAATGCAACATTGAATCATTTGATGACAACTTTTCACAACTGGTATTAGAATTGTTCACTTTTAGTTTTTAAGTCATGTGTTTTTTCTAGTTTAGTATTGACAAATTCTAAATAATTACAGGCCTATAAATTTGCTAAAAGGTTTACAAATTCTGTAGGAACAACAAAAGGAGCAAATGGAATTCGTGAAAGTGAATTTTTGTATTTTCATTTTAAAGATCATTATTTATATTTTAAATGCAGATTAATGTTTATGCAATTTTTAGATACAGAACCCTTCAATATCATGAGTGAGACTGCTCAATGTTTATATTGCATCCTGACTGTAAAACTGGTACTTGCTCGAGCAGCTGAGAATGTTTCTTCACTTTTTCTCCAGGAAGGAGACGATAATACAAATCCAGATTGTAGGGAGATATCTAAAGATAATATTTTTTATGTTCTCACATTCCTTAAATGGTTTTTAAATCAAATGTTTTGTGAAAACAAATTTTTACATAATCAGGTTAGTTACAGCATGTAATAACAATTTATTTTAATAATTTCATTTTTAAGATGATAATCAGAAGGAGAATGGTGATGATGATGATGATGATGGTGGTGGTGGTGGTGATGATGATGATGATGATGACGATGATGGTGGTGTTGGTGATGATGATGATGGTGTTGGTGGTTGTGGTGGTAGTGATAGTGATGATGATGAATCAATCATAATATTTTTAGTATTTTTTTATTTTAAATATTTAAACTTTTGATTACTATTAATTTTTTAATATTCGTGCAGGATTTATTGAAAGAACTTTTGAAATGTTTCAAACTGGTTTTACAAGATGAATTAGAAGAGTTCTGGGGTAAAATCAACACGAGGGTTTTGTTGGTTTTAATTGTCTGTAGTGTAAAAACGATAATTTAAATCTTTTTTTTAAATAACACAGAAATCAAGAAAATTATTTTAAAACTTATTTCTCTTTATTTCAAATGGTCAGCATCTATATCGGATATGGAAGAATTTTTTTCATTCTTCAAAGAAAATGGAACTTTCAATGTTGGTTTATTATTTTTACATATTATTATATTTGTTCTGAAAATTAAACTTTTTTTTAAATATAATGCTTTTTATTAAAATTTGCTCACAGGTGGTGTTCAAGTTATGTTAAAATAAAAATATATGCAATCAATAAATCATTTAATTTAAAATAGAAATAATACAAATTGATTTAATTAAATATTACAATAAAAATACACATTCAAACATAAGATTATTTCATTAATTGGTTATTCTATTTATTAATTCACACACAAAAAATTCATTTTTATTTTGCGTTATCCAGAAATCCATGTTGGATGTTTACTGCCAAGCTTTCAGAAATTTATTTCCCACTCCGAGATCTTTTGTTCGTTTTCCGATATCTCTTCTTCAATCCAAACCGATTTGCTCAACATTTCAAAAAAATAACTTCAATTATTACGTTCAAAATTCTTCCAGAAATCTACAAGGACATCAAGGTAATGATTCTATCTGAAATGATGAAATCAGTTTCATTTTTATTTGTTGGGTAAATTTAATTTAATTTGTAAATTTAATTTAATTATTTTTATTTATTAACTTTAATATTTAACTCTTCTTGATTAGTTATTTTCTTACTTGACATTAGACTTGGATGCCTGCTGGGTAAACATAGATTGACACACAAATTAAGTAAATAAACATGCCCTGATACTTTTAATGTCCAGAGTTCACAAGTTATCTGTTAATATTTTTTATCTGACTTTTATTCATTAACTGATAAATTGGTCTAAATCTAAGTTGTGTGATCAATTAATTAGGTTCTAAATAAATAGTTATTTGTTATTATATTAGGATAAACAAGAAACAAGGAATTATGTTAATTAAGTTTTATTAATACACTCTTTAAATTGTTTTTTTTTTATAGAGAATGAAACCGATGCATGGAACAGTCAAGGAGAAGTTTATGCTTCTTTCAATTATGAATCAAAATGGTGTCCCGAGGATTCTTCTTGTGCTATTTCTTTGTGGATCCAAGTTGAGGGCTGGGAGAAAAATTCTAAATTGTATAAAGGTATCTTTAATTTGTATTTCTTATTATGGTTTATGTTATTCATTTGGTACATTTATCTGTAAATAATTTGAATACTATGTTATTTTGCCTCATTTATCCGCATGTGTTGTTTATGTTAAGTTTACAATTGATATACCCAATAATGAATAGAAATTCATTATCAAGAAATTATGGTAGCAATAAAAGTAATAAATAATCATTATGGGACTTAAAAAAATGTAGTTTGTATTATTTCATCCAAGTATTTTTATGCATTTTATGAATTTAATATCTGTGCTGCTAATAAATTTAATATTTGTGCTATTTAAAATTTAATTATTTCAGGTAAAAAATCTGTTAACAGTCATCTCTTAAGTTTTGGAAACAAAAGTTTTATGATGGAAATTTTTATTAATTTGCACAAGAAATTGTGTTTAAGGTATGAGATTTATAGACGAATCTTTCTACTGCTGAAATTCACTTTAAAACCATCAAGAATTTAAATAAATATTTTTAAACTTCATCATTCAATCCATTTCCAATCTCACTCGTTATTGGAATAACGTGTAAAAACACAACACTCTTCAATTCCATCAAACAGTTTTTGAAAGTTTTTTTTGTTTTTATAAATTCTGCAGAGTTATCATAAACGGTTGTGTCACGACTATTCGGCACTCGGTTTTCAATAAACTTTTCTTTGTAAGAAGCCGATGGCATTGTTTGACTTTGGACTTTTGTCATTCATTTGACTTAATGAAGAAAACGTTTAAAACAAAAGTATGTTTTAATCAATGTTTATTAAAATTGAAATAAAATAAATAATCTTTTCCTAGAGATAAATGCTTTTTTGTAGGTGCTTTTAAATTTTTCCTAAACTCAATTCAATTCATAAATAATATTAATTTATTTAATTAAAATAGTTTTTTACTTAATTTAATTGAAACAGTCTTGAAACATCACGACATTTGTTTAATTGCTGATAGGTTATACAGGAGATAATGGAATCAGTTTTAAATATGCAAAATAACAAATTAATTTAAGAGCATTGCCACAATGCAGTATAAACTACCTATTTTCATATCAGGAATTAAATTATTTATTTTTAATATTTTGGTCTTTTTCTGATGAGTTTAATACTTAGTTTAAGTTTAACTAGTAATTAAATAGATTATAAAAGATAATTAGCATTTGAGGTTTTAAAATTCCTTTTGATTTTAATTTTTTCAGTGCAGAGCTTCAGTTGATCTGATTGAAGATGTTGTTGACGTCGAAGGAAAGTTATTTGACGTTGGTAGAATTGAGAATCAGTCGCAATTCTTTTTATCGTTTGGTCACACGTGGAGTGGAAATCAGTTTACTTGCACCAAGTACAAACTTGGAAATATCCACATTTTCAAAGAGGGATTTCCATCGAAGAGTTTGCATAATTTCAGCATCTTTTTATCGGTTTAAAACATTTATACCAATATAATAATTTTTTTAATATTTATTTTTAGATTCAATTTTATGGTATTCAAGTCTGTTCAGATGTCTCGGACCAAACTTTATTCTGCACGATTATCCTCATTTTCTGCCAACATCTGTTCTTCACAGGTGCATTCTTGCCAATGTGGGTGTTAAATTTCTTTTTGAAGATTTTGAAGCCATGCTTGACAACCTAAAGGTTTTTATCCAAAATTGTATTTGTTCAATTCTTTTTTACAAACTTTTATTTAGGTTACAATCTCTGTTTTTGTGTGTGTGTGGCTTTCTCTGTACACAAATCTTGCAATTAAAATTTAACCAACTTTTTGATTAGCTAGAAAGCTGAAATTTTCAGCATAACTTCATATTGGATGACAATACATGATTCAATTAAAAAATACTTAATTTGAACATCTTTTGCATTTCTAAATCGAGGGTATTTGAAATTAAATTTTGTGTTAAAAACTTGTTTTTTCTTTACTTGTTTATTAGTTGATCTGTTGTTTTAAAATGTTCATACCAACCCGCCAAGTTGTGTTATGTTAGTCATGGAATGTTAAATATTGTAATGCTCTTGGCCTATAAAGCAGTTCTCAACCTGTGGGTCACGGTCCCAATGGGGGTCGCCTGACGATCTCATAGGAGTCGCCTAAAACTTTCAAAAAAACTTTAGGAAAAAACAGGCTTTTTAAATTTGAAACATCTGCATTGCTCAAATACTCTCAGAGATTTTTTCCATATTTTAATTTTGTTTTAAATTCATTAGTGGATTTTTTTAAATTCTTCAATTTAAATAAAATTATATATATAGTTTGTATCGTTTTTAACACAATTTTCTTTTTGCGTTTCAGTGTTCTATTTTTTGTATCTACTCTACGAGCCATCACAATATCTTGATGCTTATAAAAACTTCAAAAAATGTTAAAAACACGATGAAAACAATTGATTTAAAGTTCAAAAGTGAGGACGTTGCAGCAGATGACGAACATCACACGTCATTTTATAATTCTTTTTGTTATTCTGGCGGGATGCAATCATTGATGTTTCTCTGTGCTAGGGTTGGTGTTAATGAATTTATTGTTTGTATTGTATCCATCCCAAATTATATTAATAAATCATATTATTTATTTCATATTCATGTTATAATGACATATATAATTTTTTATTTAATTTCACGTTCGTATTTATTGGTATATGTATATACATATATAAATAGAGATGTTTTTTTTTAATTTAATATTTATTAGGTTTTTGAAAGTAATAGTGATGAGGATGACCAATGCAAAGCCCTTTCAACTGTTTTCTTTGTTAGCCATTATGATTTCATCAATGCTGAGGAGTTCAACAGAATTGATGGAAATTCTATGATCATTAGACTACTTTCAACATCCAAATGCATTGCCAGTTATAAACTTTTGAAGGTTTATTATAATTTCGTTTTGTTCAGCTATTGTTCGCTGACTGAATACAAATAAAAAGTTTATATTCATTTTCTGCTAAAATGATTTTATTGCAGCAATCTTTGAACAAATCTGTCATTTCGTAGTTTTATTTATTTATTTATTTAATTATTTTCAAAAACACTTTTAACAAAAATAATATAAAATTTTCCATAAACGTGTTCATTTTAGGTGCTCCTCGAGTTCAGCACAAACGGATGCCTGACAGTCCAAGAAGTTTCACCACGATTCACAGACACTCCTGCCAGACATCACATCATTCAGTCAACTTCTAAGTTTCTTCTCATGGATGTTAAATTGGTTATAGACTTTGTTCTGTGTAGACACATCTGGAAAAGCTCAGAAGATGGACTTTGGTTTTTGATTTTTCAAGCTTTGAAACTTTTGACTTCAGTTGAAAGCGAAACTGCGAGTGCTGACAAGTTACAAAGCAGTGGACTTTTTGAAACAATTATTAAAATTTTTATAGTAAGAGTTGATAAATTAAAACTTTTTTTTAATATTTATTAAGAATATAATAAAAAAACGTTTTGCCACTTTAAGGAAAGGTTTGATGATGACAGTACTTTGACCTACATGTCTGAAGGGACCTGCAGAATGTGTTATTACGTTTTATTGAATTTCATCAACAGTACTTCTGATCGCATTCACCTGCATGCATACATTAAAGCAGCCATTAAAGCTCTTTTGTTCTTTCATCCTACTGCACAGACATTTATAGCTCACAAAAAATCTTCTTTCTTTTGGACAAAAAAGTGGGGTAAGCATAAGTTGCTATTAAATTAAGTAATTTATATTAAAATCTCTACCGAAATTTGAAATGTTATGATTTTATTAATTATAATCATGATTCAGAAGTGAGTGACACTTCGTCATCATCACTAAGAACATCAAGTGCTGTTTCATTCTCAGAGGAAAGCTCTGAAAAAGGTGACAAGGAATCATCGATATATTCCTCAAGTAGAAGATCGTCCTACAGAGATATAACAAGTTATTTAATTATTTATTTATTCCATACAATTCGGTGATTTGTCGAGAATAATTTATTCTGTTTGAAGTTTATTAAATAAATTGTTTATTTTCTTAATATAGCAATTTTTGATGAACCTGAAATCATTTGCAAGAGATCGAGTGATGATATTTTTTGGTCTGAAAAGACAAAAGAATGTTCTTATTTCTGTACAGGTAATCCTTATTTAAAAAATTTGATTTTATAAATCAAGTATTTATATTATTAATTTAGTGAAATGGTTTTAATAAATAATCAATTTACTCAATAAAATTTGTTATGTAATTTATTTTGTTAATTAGCATGTGACGGCATGTGTAATGAATTAGTTGAACTGTTATGGGTTTTAAATAATTAATTCTGATAAGTTTGAATTAATCTACTTCAATAAGTCTTCTAAATCTCTAACTTTGCTTCCTTTGTTTTTGCTACCTCCATCTTCTTCTCTTTCCATTTCTAATTCGTAGTTTAGGTTTTCTCTTTGACTCCAACTTGTCTTTAACTTCTCAAATACTATCTGTTGCTAAATCTTGCCATTTCCATATTTGTTGTATTAAGCAACTTCTTCGACTTTTAGACGATCCTTCCCTACAACTTCTAGTCTCTTCTCACATTCTTTCTCGAATTGACTACTGCAATTCTCTCTATTATTGTCTCTCTGACATTACCCTTCATTCTCTTTCTAACAATTCTGCAGAACACTTAGTTTCTCACACCTCTTACTTTTCTCATATCTCTCCATATCTTGTTCTCCTCTATTGGCTTCCTCTTAAATATAGGGTGATTTTTGAAGTTTGTCTATTAATGTTTATTAAAAATTACCCTTCTCCACTCCACCTAACTAACTTAATACAAATACCTTCTTATTCTGGTCTTCGATCTTCCTCTATTAGTCACTTTCATATCTTTACTGTTAAGCATTCTTTTGCTAAACGCTCTTTTTCCTACTCTGGTCCCTGTCTCTTCCTACATCTCTTACTAACTCTATTTCACTCATTGCCTTCCTTCGTAGACTTAAAACATTTCTGCTCAATCAGTTCATGACCGAGCGCTATTGAACGTACATAATTTCCAATGTCTGTACGTTATGTATCTGTATAAGTATGCATGTTAGAAAAATTATGGTACTTTGTCAGGCGGCACTGCAATCGTTGATAATTAATTTCCATCATTTTCAACAAGTTATCATTAATGAAATTTATGGAACTATCATACCTCTCAAATGGTTTTATATATGTGATATAAATTGAATTAATATTAATTTGTTTATCAGCATTGCTTGAATTGATTGGAGAAATATGTAGGAAGATAGGACTTGAAGGAAAAGAAGAAATCCTAAGAGATGCCACAATAGTACAAGTTCTGCTTACTTTAATAACTAGTGAACAAAAAAATATACAATTGTCCACACTGGAAGTAAGTTTTTTCAAACTTCAAATATTTGATTATTTGATGTTTTTAAAAGTCATTTTCCAGTTTTAATTTTTTTAGTAACTCAGGTTAAATTTAAAACAAAATCATTATTTAATCTCAAAATATTTTTCTTGTTTGTTTCTTTCATAAACAGTTGCTTCAGATATTGTTGAATGATGCCAGTGATGAAGTTTTGAAAACATGGTCCGACTATGGATATTTTCACATGCTGGCGAATCAACTTCACAGAATTAGAATCGATGAAATTCTTTTGAATGAAATTTGTGCCATCGTCTTCAATGTTTCTCAATCTTGCAGTTATATGTTAGTAAACCAGCCAAACAGAACTTGTATAACTCATTTTCATAAATTCAAAGATGTGCCATAACAAATTTGCTAACAAGCAGAGAAAAACAGAGTTACAAAACAAATAAAAAGCTCCAAAGAGTCTGGAAAAAACACGTTTTTTGAATATAAACATCTTAACAGACAATATGAAAGAGCATCAACATTTTCCAATAAAAAATTCTTGAATACATCCCATCAAAAAACAATTCAAACATTAAGTCAAATAACAAACTCAACAAAAGTATAATATACACAAAAAATTTAAAGATAAAGTTGTCTGTGTTCTTTGGTGTCTATGAATGTATTTATTCTCCAAAGTCAATAAGTTGAATTGAGAGGAAAAAATTATTTTAAAACTTTTGTCAATAAATGCAAAACTAGCAGTTAAAACATTGTTCAAAACATCTCAACATTATATATGTAATAGACATATTTTCCACTTCATTTTGAATATTATTTAGTCAATTTGCATATTAACCAGTTCAATCTCATCATTATTTATTCAATTTGCATATTTTCCAGTTCATTATCAACATTATTTATTTAATTTACACATTTTTCAGCTCATTATCAACATTATTTATTCAATCTACATATTTTCCAGTTCATTATCAACATTATATATGTAATAGACATATTTTCCACTTCATTTTCAATATTATTTAGTCAATTTACATATTTTCCAGTTCATTCTCAAAATTATTTATTTAATTTACACATTTTCCAGTTTGTTCTCAACATTATTTATTCAATTTACATATTTCCCAGTTCATTCTCAACATTATTTATTCAATTTACAGATTTTCCAGTTCATTATCAACATTATTTATTCAATTTACATATTTTCCAATTCATTATCAACTTATTTTTTCAATTTCCAGTTCATTCCCAACTGTTCAAAATCTGCCTTGCTTGAAAAATATTTTGTGTCCTCTTTCAATTCTTCTCCTCATGGGTTCTCTTCATTCATTGGATAATCAACTTTCAAATTTTGTGATTAGCATACTGGAACAGGTTTTTGACCTTTTGATTGAACTATTATTTTACAATTTTTTCAAATGAATTTAGTTTTTGAATTTTTTGTTTGCTAGGCATATTACTGCAGAACTTATATAACATCTTCTTTACCTGAAAGCATGTTAAAAAATGGCATCATACAAGTACTTTCCAACAAGTTGTTTGTGCTGAGAGCAGACGCACAACATTACTCTTCATTTGTCAACAGAATTTTTCAACTTGTGTGCTTTGTTGCATCCTACTCATTTTTGTAATTATCCAATTATATATTTTTTATAAATTATTTGTGTTAATGAAATGTGTTCATATAATTCATCATTAATTATATTTCAGCTCGTCATCGAAGTCAATTCATAACGAATTTGATACAATTAGGTTAACAATACAGACATTTCAAGAATCTTATGGTAAACCAATTTGTTCGCTGTTCAAGATGATCGTTGTTTACGTGGCGTAATTTGGATGATGAAATTACTTCTAGATCATTCAATGTGTTTAAAATGCATTTGTGTTTTGAAACATTCCCATGTGTTTAGATTGCATTTGTATTTTGAAACATTTCAGAGTGTTTAGAATGCATTTGTATTTTGAAACATTTCAAAAGAGTTTCTAATATGACAAAAAATAATCATTAAACAAAAAGAAAGCAAAGACAAGCGAAAAAAAATACACTGAGACATAGAAAACAAAATAAAATAAAACATAAGTACAAGTCATCAAATCTTGCCACTCAAATCATCAACAACCAAAAATCGAGACAAGTCAGCACATGCAGCCAAGCATTTAAAACGCGAAATACATCCTCATTTGTTTAGAATGCATATGTATCCTGAAACATTCTCTTGTGTTTAAAATGCATTTGTATTTTGAAACATTCCCTTGAGTTTAGAATGTATTCATTCATATTTTGAATTATTATCGTGTTTTTAGAATGCATTTGTATTTTGAAACATTCTCTTGTGTTCAGAATGCATTTGTATTTTGAAACATTCCCTTGAGTTTAGAATGTATTCATTCATATTTTGAATTATTCTTGTGTTTTTAGAATGCATTTGTATTTTTAAACATTCCCGGAAGTTTAGAATGCATTCGTATTTAAAACATTCTCGTGTGTTTAGAATGCATTTGTATTTTAAGACATTCTCATGTGTTTAGAATGCATTCGTATTTAAAACATTCTCGTGTGTTTAGAATGCATTTGTATTTTAAGACATTCTCATGTGTTTAGAATGCATTTGTATTTTAAGACATTCCTCTGTGTTTAGAATGCATTTGTATTTTGAAACATTCTCATGTGTTTATAACTTTATTTTCAGTTGATTTCTGTCATCTCGATCGAAGCACTTTGGAGAGAAGACTGATTGAAACTATATCATTTCATCTTGAGAAGAATTTTGTAATTTATTCTTTACAAAAAGATAATCTCTCTCAGGATTCTTCCTGTTCCTCTAGTGGTATGTTTCTGTTTTCTGTTACTGTTAATCACATTTGTGTGTAAGTTTTTTTCTATTCCAAATGTTTCATCATTTCTTTGGGTTAGTGGAATGGGTTCCAGCTTCGATTCTGGGGATACACTTTAATTTCTGACAAGACATAGTAATTAAATAAAACTTTACATTGTCAATTGCAGCAGTTTTTTTCTGGCCCTGCTAAGCAAAACCCTACTAGTGGGTATAGGGGTGACCAGGAATTCTCTCTATGCTGTTTTATCTGGCTACTCTAGCAAAACGATAATTTATAACAGTAACAGTGATTAAAATAATTATAAAATTAATAATATGTCAGTTTATTGCACCTTATATGCCCCGTTGAACAATTATCTGCAAATTTTTTAAGTTAATTGCTTCTGAAGTGATGTATGTGAGTGATCAATAAAATCTAGGATCCTATTATTAAAAATCTTGTTTTCGAATTCCAGATGAAAATCTCAAAGTATTATTTACTTCATCAGCCAGTCCTTCAAGTATTGAATCATCGTCAGATGATCATACTGACATTGATGCTCCTCTTGCAATGAGTGTTTTTATCAGATCAAATCCAGTCAATGAAAAAGAACTGGCGGCAAGACTGGAAAAACTTTTAAAAACTTCAGTTGAATACTCCATTTATAAAGAAAATTCCAGTATCGATTTCAAAGAATTCCTTCTCAGATCCATTTTTCATTTTAATTGGATGTTCAAAGTTTGTAACAACAAAATTGTAGATTTAAGTTTCTTTGTGTCAACTGTTCGTTTTTCATTTTCAGTCTTCCCGTACAAAAAGTTTCATTCATAAATCGTTGTCCAAAATTCAGAAAGCCATTTTACTGATGGTAAGAAATGTGTTATCATGTTGAAAAAACATATTAACGCTGTTTCATTTTATTTATTCAAATAAGTATTATAAACAAATTATTTTTTTATTTATATCTTCGATCTAAACTCTTCGATATTAACTTGGTGCTGCATTGCTCATCGTGACTGTTATTTGTTCTAAATTTGAGTTCATTAAATAGTTTTTTTTTTTATTTGTCATTTGTTTCTATTTTCAGGCAGTTAATTTGTTGAATTCCATCCTCTTTGAAGTAAAGATGGATAGCGACCAAATAGATTCTCTTTTATCAGAATTAACTTCAAATGCACAATTTTTCAACAACTCTTCAAAGAATACTTCAGTTTGTTAAGTTTTCATTTGGATCAAAAAGTATCAGTTATAAAAACACACTCTATCATATAAATTATTTGTAATTTCTTCATCATGTTGTTCCATTTTAGATATATTGGCTGAAACTTAACATGCTCAAGTTTGTAATGGAAAATTATTCTGAGTTATCTTTCGAACAGAAGTCATATGCTAAAAAATTTCTAAAGGGCTTACAAAACTCGGACGATTATTTAGACTTAGAAGAATTACTTCAGCACGATAAACATCAAATAAAATTAGAAGTATGAGAAATTATCCGTTTTCAATGCTGTTATAATATAGCTTTATTTTATTCTTCAGTAAAATTATAAATATAACCTATATCTCAGCTATAAAAAATACGAATATTTCATTCAAGCTCTTGAAAACACTGCTTGATACATCTCAATACAGAAATAACTTTCTGAACCAGCAGTCAGATTTGAGGAAAGTAACGAAAGAAATGCAATACTCGTAAGCATAATTTAGAATGGATAGTTTCATCTAATCAATGAGATCAAACCTTTGAATAAATGATTATTCTGTGGTGAAATAAAAATCTATACTCAACATATTACATTACTTTAATATACTATATCCCATTATATATTATATTCATGAAGTTAATTAGAGCTCCTTATTTAACTTTCAGCTCTAATAGCAGCATAAGCAGTTTATCAAGAAAAGTTAGTCAAGTGTCTAAGCGAAACACTGATGATTTAGTCGGATTTCAAATGAATTTGAATCAAGAATTTCAAACCACTAAACTGCAAGCTAATAGGGATGAGATGATCATAACAAAGAGGTGGAAAAGGTTGATACAATCACTCACCCATGAAAGGTTGGCTAGTTTGTTTCATTTAATGTCCTCAAATATAATCCCTACCACATATGAGAAACTTTTGTTTCTAAGCTGCAGAAATGTTATTTAAAATTTAGAAGCCATCGTTACAAATAATTTCATTTCATGATGGTCTAATTTTGTAGAGATGTATATATTATGAAAGACTAAAAATCTGTCTCTGTGATGTTAAAATAACATGATATAATCAACGCATATGATTTCCTATGACTGTATGTATGTATGTATGTCTGTCTTTGATATTCTTGATAGGCTAACAACATGTGCAGATATATTATAACTGCTCATAAACTATTTTTAATAAAAATATACAGGGCTATCTGGCATTTTAAGGACCTCTACCCAAAATCATGGATGTTAGATACAACGGAAGGACCAATGGGAGTTAGAACGAGAATGAAAAGATGTCATCTAAATCTTTCCAAAGAATTTTTTCTTTCACATTATTTTTATAAATCAAGTAATGTCATAGTTTTGTAAATAATAACTAGTAAATTTACATTATATCTTTATTATAAATTGTTTCTTTAAAAGTTCATTAGTTTTAGGAATATTGCCAAATATGCGAAATAAAACTATACAACTTTATTTCAGCTAACCAGCAGTTGATTATTCAACCTCTTTCTTTTCTTTTTAATGATGAGCATTTAAATAAAGAATCTCAACATTCTGTGTTTAAGATGCACAACATCAAACAGATAGAGTGAGCCTTTCTATCCAATTTAAATGATTTGCATTCATTTATATTCTCTTTTCAATTATATTAAATAGTATTGCTGTTTTTCAACGTACAGATACAGCACATATTGCAAGTACATATCAATATCGTCTTCAATTTCTGGCTACTTACTTTTGATGGAGGACAAACTCAATTTTGTTGCCCTTCCTAATGAAAGCGACCAGGAGACAGAGGTGATTTTTTAATTTAATATTCAACTCAGCAAATTTATAAATTATTACATTTTTATAACTTAAAGATCGATTGTGAGTTGGAAAGAATTGAAATATTAGACATGGATGTTGGCAATGTTTCACATGTTTTGAAACAATGGCATCTTCTCAGAGACATAGCTTTACATATTTCCCTTACAACTGGAGAAACACACCTTTTTGCTTTTCAAACTGTAAAGGTATTTTAAAAAGAGGGTGATGTGTTAATAATAGAATGTATGGACAAGTTTCAAGTTTTCAATCTCTTTTTTTCACAGTCATTTAAAAATCTTAATGTGGGTTCGTTTACCAAACGTGAAACAAAGACAAGAACACTTTCATAACAATCATCAATCTCTTAAAAGATTCCAAAAATAAAAATTGCTGATTTTTAATTGATTCTAAAGAAATTATTTTTTTGCCTTCATCAATTTGAACAAACTAACAGAAAACTGATCAAAATAATGTATACTGTAGATTTAGATCAATATCTTTAAGCCTAAAACAAATGTTGAACAACATTAACATCTATATGATCTGGCCACATCTTAGTTTATTACACATAGACTCATCAAAACCATCATTCCTTTTCAGTTAAGGGTTTTTATAGCAGTATAACCATTTTTTACAGTAGTTTATATTTATAGTCCTTTACACCAGGGGTTTTAAGACTGACAGTTTTACCAAATTTAATGAAGCATTTTATGGGTCCAAATTGTTGGATATATTTATCAGCTGATATGTTTAAAGTTGAAACTTTTATTGTATCTTTTTTTCAGGATCGTAACGATTTCTATTTTCATTTAATGAAGAAAAATGACCTTCAACATATTCAAAAAATGGATTTGCAGTTTTTAGTCAAAAATTGGTTGTCCGGGAAAATGACAAATTTTGAGTATACTATGAAGCTCAACAACTTAGCAGGAAGGTGTTTCAATGATCTTTCACAGTATCCTCTGTTTCCATTTATTTTTTCAAAATATAAGCTCGAAAAAATTGATCTTAAAGATGCTAATATCTACAGGTAGTTTTCTTCTTTTATTTGGATTTTTATAACTATTTACATGCAATTAAATAATAAAAAATTTTTTTTTTTAGAAATCTTAAAAAAAATATTTTTGTCCAAACTGCTGAACAGGTGAAAAATAAAACAGAGTTCTTCTATGTAAGCTCGACTTTGTTATTTTTCATGCTTATTACTTATTACTCATCTGGTATTTGATAGTTTTATACAAATGCCATTAGAAAGACAATAATTAAATTCTGTTTATCATTCATAGCAACTCCAAGAAGAAATCAAAAGTCGAGCAAATGTTGTACACAAGAGCGCTTACCACTGTCATAATTTTCTAACAAACGTGGTTGTCGTACTTTACTACAATATACGCTTGCCTCCTTTCACTCAGCTCTCTATTGATTTTCAGGGTAAATTTATATAAATTGAGTTTTTTTGGAGAAATACTAGGTTTTACTATGAATAAAAAGACTGAGAATATTAAATTCTGTCTGAGTTGGTTTGCACTGAAACTTTAAAAAACTGTCAACACAGCTGAGCATCAGTATGTTATTTAGGAGGCTAGGTCATGAGTAATAAATAACTAAAAATCAATTGCAATGTTTTAGTCAATTCTCAACGGTTCATTTTTTAAACGCAGGAGGGCAATTTGACTGTGCAGATCGGGTCTTCAACTCCATAGGAGATACATATGCCATTTTAACAAATGGAACGAACAACGATGCAAAAGAATTAACACCTGAATTCTTTTGTTTGCCTGAGTTTCTTGAAAATTTGGAAGGTATGGCAGCTCATACATTTTGTGTACAAACATTTATAAATGAAAGAACAAAATATTGTTTTCAGGATTTGATTTAGGTGAGAATCAGAGAGGTTTGCAGATAAATGATGTAAGTTTACCACCATGGTCTGATGGAGATCCAAGAATTTTTATCCTTGTTCACAGACAGGCCCTCGAATCCGACTATGTCACCAAAATGTTACCGTACTGGATTGACTTGGTATTTGGGTTCAAGCAAAAAGGAAAAACAGCTATGGAATCTCTTAACATCTATCACGAAAATGTAAGTAAAAAACGGCACTCCAGGCACATACATTTTTTAGAAATAACAAAATATACAAAACATAGACTTAAGGACAACTTTTAAGTTTTTTTTAATTTCAATTAATTTGTTATTCTGAACCCAGAAAACTAGTGTGGATGGCACAAATAGCAGCTCTATAATTTTAGCAGATATCCACAACATAAACTTAGATTTAGTGAAACGTTTGACGTACCTTTGTGAAGTTTCGTTCTTTATCTTACTCTTTCTCCTATTTTTTTAGTTTTTTTTCTCACTTTCTTTTCTCTTTATTTTAGCGCTTAGCGGGCAAATAGTAAAAAATCTTATCCAGGGGTGCCATTTCAACAAAACTATTATCAAGCCCAGATTATAAAAATTTTATCTTCATAATGCTGATAACCGGGGAGTGGATAGTCGTAGATACTTTTTCCAAAACATTTTCAAAACTTCACACACTTTACTTTTTCCGTTCAAAAAACTGATGACCAGAGACAAGTTTTGCAACTAATGGTGAATTTATATGTCGTACGTTCCCGTTCTATCGTCTCAAAAATACTTTTTGTATTAATTTATCATTGGTTTTTTAACTGTCAAACATCTGCATACATAATTTGCTATGTATGTATGTATGTATGTTGACAATTTTGCATAACGCTATATATATATATGTATGTATATATATTTATATATATATATATATCTTTTTTGTGTTATTTATATTAATGTTTTATGACTTCAGGAATGCCGCCACATATATTAAATTAAAAATTGGTACTTTTATAATGCTTCTTCGAAGTTTTAGTGAAAGATACCTTATTTCAAGGGGATTTATTGAAAAACTCAAGAATTTTTACAAAAAACATTGTTATCAAAGAAATCCTTAACTGAATAAACGAATTGCAAATAAATGTGAATTAGCCAATTATTCTACTCATCTACATGCATAATTTCTTATGTATGTATGTATGTATGTATATATGCGTAAAATAATATATAATTAGATTTAAACAAATCCGTCATTTTTGATGGGCTATCTCTAGTATTTATTATATTTGTCTAAACAAAGAGATTTAGCATACTGTTACAAGGCAATACAGCCTACAAAGAATTAACAAAATTCAAGAAATTAATTGATTGATTGAAGAAAAATGTTTAAAGCACAACACCTTAAGAATACTATAAGAAGGTAATCTTTATTCATTTTTTGGAAAAAAATTTAATTCATATGACAGACATGTTAACCCCAATTAGCGCACTTTTTAGATTTCTCAAAACTTTCAAAAGCTCATAGAAAATCTTTCTTTGAAGCTGCTGCTTTTTACCAAGTATTAAAATTATGGAAATGCATGTGGCTATATGTATATATATGTGTGTGTGTGTGTGTGTGTGTGTGCGTGTGGTGTGCATGTGTATATGACCATCTCAGCATGTACATTGTATTAAGTTATTTCTTACAACTGATAAATGATGCATTGTGCAACACTCTTTGCTGTTTACTTGTTTATTTTAATAATGAAAATTCTTTATCATAGGCTTATTTTGGAACTGATGTCTCAGAAAATAATATTGAAGCCAGAGCATTGGTCTCTCACATCAAGAACTGTGGACAAGTACCAAAACAGCTCTTCAACAAACCACACCCAACTGTCGAGCATCTCAAAATTAAATCTTCATCGAATAATGTAAGTATAATTTAAATTAATTTATAAAAAAAATTAATAAGTTTGAATTTTAATTGAAAGTATTTTATTTCAATTCAGCATCCACCTCTTCCCACTGTTTCTGGATTAAGATGGGGGGATTATGTTGGTTCACCAGACTGCAAGAATCCATTTCTTGTTTGGACTACTCATCGCAATCATAAAATTTGTCATTTCACTTTTGTCCAAGAAAATAAACTTTTTGCTCTCACTCCTAATAAGACCATCATTAAAGAAAAAGGTTATATTTCACTATCACTGTCACATTTCATTGTTGATGAATAAATGTATTTCAAATGGTTAACATAATATGAACACTCGATTTGGCATAAAATAAACAGCTGCTTCTCTCCAGATTCTTTATGGACCGGCGTAAATTGGAATCGGCCAGATAAAAGAATTAAATTAAAAAATAGTTCAAATGTAGCTCGTTATTTATCATGGACTCATTCTCAGGTGAATGTCAACTTTACGTCATTTTGTATTTTTTATTTAATTAACGTCATTCTGATTGAGTCGATTTGGAGGATTACATCAAATATATGTATTGCAATATTGTCATAGCATTTTGCATTCCTTTTAACTTCTGTTCATGCATGGAAATATGCTCAGCAGAGCAGTGTTAAAAGTTTTCAATTGCATTTTTCTTTTTTGAACACAATATTTTTCCACTTGAATATAGGGAGTAAAATCTAAATTATTTCATGAAATTCAGGGGTCATTCTTCTGTTGGTTAACATCTTCAGAACTAATGGATATAAATAATGTCTGTTAAATGTTGTTGATACTGTGAGATCAATTTTAACAAATCTATTTTTTTTTAAATCCAAATAGATCTCTTGTTCTGAATCTCTATTCCATGATGGAATGATATTTTTTGGGATGGATTCAGGCATAATTTCAGTATATAGATGCAACAAATTCAAAACAGTTAAGTTCTTCCAACCGTCAAATATTAGTTGCCTGATTATATACTGTCGATTCCGCTTAATTGGGGCAGCCCCTTATTTGGGCCAAATCTCAAAGAACAGAAAAGAATAACATGCATTGTTAAATTGTATTTGAAATTCACTTAATTGGGGCAGCCGCTTAATTGGTCCAAAATGCCTAAGTCCTGATGTGTCCCAATTAAGCGGAATCAACTGTATATTGTTATCTAGAGCAATTCCAACTGATTTTCATATTTACCTCTATGTTACTTTTTGGTTAACAGCTATCTTGTGAAGATGAGGGACCAATAAATTTATATGGGCACAAAACCTCTGTCACAGATATAAAAGTGTGTCAGCCATTCAAATTGTTTTACAGCTCTTCAACTGATGGAACAGTAAATTACTGGGATCTCAATAAGTGAGTTATTAACTTTCTTTTTTTAATGATCCTTTTTTTTATAAACTGACTGAAAACATTAAACTTTTTCAGCATGAATTTAGTCACATCGATTCATGATCACAAAGGTCCAGTTAAAAAACTTGGCACGAGTTTGACTCTTGGTGATTTAGCTTCTGTCAGCTATCTGGGTAGTTTTTTCATTAATTTATTTAATTAAAAAGTTAAATAATTACTTAAAATTAGTAAGAAGTAATTTTAACTGGCTTTACATTGCTCAAGCAGAACTGATAGAATCATTCACAACATGTGCTCAAACTTTTTTTTTTAATTTTTCAGTTCTGTAATCAAAATAAATCATTCATTGACTGATCAATACTTTCAGGATATCTCTTTTTATAGACCATGTGTACATCTTTTTATATAGTTTCATATCTTTATATAGACCAATTACTAAATTACCTTTAAATATATTACTGAATTTTTTCCTCCATTACTCATCATCATTTATAATATTTTATTTAGTAGTAATGCATTTGAATTTACTACAACTGCCTGTAAAATGAAAACCATGTATTTTTATCTAGGTTCAAATTGCACTCTAATGTTACACAGTGTTAATGGGAAAAAGATTTCTGAGCAATCAATAAAAGGAGATAAGATCAGATGTCTTGTATTTTCCTCAAGACCCGAAGGAAAATCAATCAATGTACTTCTTGCTGGAATGAAAAGTGGCTTCATCAGGTCTGGGCTACATTATTTCACACCAGTTGTATCAATTTGTTTATTAAAACAGTGGTCAACATATGTACATTCCTACATATTTCACATAGCCTAGACTTTAAACGACTTTGATTCTTATTGAAATATCACATTTTTATTTAGAGAACTATTATCTAATACTTAATTTATCTCTAGTTTGAATTGAGCTGAAAGAAAAGTAATATTTACTTTTCTTTACAACTATGATAATTACAAAAGTCAACAATATGTATCTGCATCAATATGAAAAGCAAATAATCGACATTTTCAAGTTGCCTACATTTATTCCAGTTTCTCTGCAGTAATGGTGCTTTCACTGCTGCTCTAAAAATTTCTTTTTTATTACAGAAAAAGTTTTTGATTGTGCGTTCATTTATATACATAAGTGTCTTCATTATAAATCTCAAATCTCATAATTATTATAGAAACAAGTGAATCAAAAAACAAAGTTTTTTAAAAACACACTTTTATATAATCGATTGTGTAGGCCACATTCTGTTACATAAACAACGAGTATAGTAGCATAGACAATAAATAGTTCGACGACAAAATCACAATTAATTATTTGATTACATTTTGTCCAATCGATCTGAAAATTGGATAGAATGCATTGTTAATCAGTTCGGAGGTATGTTTAAATTTTTAAGTCTCTAGCTCATCGGGAAGTTAGTTTAAAATCGATTGCAAATTTGACTACAGATCGACAGACAGAGAAGTCAAGTTAAGTAAAAGTGTGTAAAAAAAAAAAGATTGAGAAGATATACCTTGATAATTACATAACGGCAAACATTCATATGTTAAAGATTAAACTCGTCAAAAATGATGAAATTTATGAATATCAACAAATTGACAATTTTACACGAAGTTTTGACATAAATACAATATTATATATGTTCATTATACTTATTAGGGCTGTGCTGGCATGGTTTATTTTGCCGGTACTGGTATTTTCGGGTCGAAAACAGGTACTGCTGGTACCGGTATAATGTCAAAAGCCTGAAAATGGCTGGAAATAGTGTTTGAGAGTGCGTTTGTGTTACCGTCCGCGGTCGGTCATTCAGCTTGTCCGTAATTGAAGTTTAGCAATCAATTGGAATACAGTTAAATTGCACTGCCTATATGCTGTTGCTGTAGGTTTTTCACTCTTCTGTCTTTTATGCGTGATGTGCTGAATGCCGATTGTTCAATACCGGATCCCTTCATTCCGGCAGAACCGGTATTTGCCAGTATTGCCGAAAACCGGCCGGTTTATATTTATTTCTGTTATAAATGTTGTAAATCATTAATGGGGGTTACCACTGTACTTAATTTCATGTAGCATATATATATAATTTGATTTATAGGTTGTATTGTTCATGGAACCTCATGCTCATCAAAGTGATAATGCCTTTTGGTAGCATTACAGCCATAAGGCCTTCAATACTTTCGTGAGTTATTTGTTAATTATTATGTATGCACAATTTTAACATATCTGTATTTTTTCAGGTTAGCCTACTGTTTGGATGACCAGCATCTAGTAGGGAGTACTAAGGATAACTTACTATTCTTTCTTAGCCATAAAAAAGATGTCGATCTTAAAGAAATAGAACTGATTTATGTGTGATGTTAATTTTGAATTAATGTCAACATTTGTGTCATATATGTTTTGTGATTTTACGAATATGAAAACTCTAAGTTCAAGACTGCTCTTCTAAGACAACGGGACATCTATCGATTAGGACTAAGCATCTGCGTCCCATAATCGTTATCTCGATATCAATTTGGATTTCATCCCGTATCGTTATTAAAACAATTCAGCCTGCGGGGAAGTCTCGTATCGAAATAAAATAGCCGGACTTAAATTTTGTTTTTGTATAAAAGTCTCGAAACAAATTCCAAGATTAAAAAAAATATTTTTCAATAAATAACGAAAGTCATACATATTTAATTAACGATTGGCACAACTGTGAATATTTGCAATTGATTCATCAACATTGATTAATTAATCTACCTATTGACAGAAGTTTACAACCATTTAACTATTATTATCCCCACTTCAAATTCGGTTTTCCTAACAGCCTGTAGCCCCTGGATATTTACTATTTTTAGTCTGGGAACCGCAGCATATTTCTAAATGGTAGTAGTATGCAGTAATTCAGAGGTCGACTAAGAGCCTGAGGGGCGTGGCTCAATGCTAGAGGTAAATCGCACTCTAATTTCACATTTTCAATGTAATGTTGTTGATATTAATAAATATATTAATATAAGTGTCGCAAATAATATGAATTGTTGATTTAGTTAGTTCAAATTTGAGAATTGGAAGTGTTTGTTTTCATTAATTCCTTTAGTCAGAGTTAGTCTTTTTGGCATATAAAGTAGTAATTACAAAACTATGATTAAATACTTTGCTAAAACGTATTCAAATTTGAGTTTTATCAAGATGTTACTAATCATAAATTTATCAGCACGATATAAAACCAACATTTTGAGGAAGCCCAATTTTTGATTAGGCAAAATGACAACTATTTTTTTTATTTGCAAATTGACTATAACCTATTGGATATTTGTTATTTATGATGCTTCTTAATATATTTGAATAAAATCAGCATTTGAAGTGATGCAGTACCTGTCTTTTGTACGTTCATTTTGCATTAAGTAGACTAGATCGTACACAACTTCGCCAGAAAATCATTAATACTTTTTTGACAATTTTATATCGGACAATCGTATCATTCACACTTTAAAGTATTTTATTGTTTTTCCATGTAGCGTTTAAACAACAAATATATATTTTTGCATTGACCAAATCATCTGATCTTTATAAGTGACTCTGACAAATTAACACTGCAATCTCTCAATCTGTTGGTGTTGAATGAAAATGTTAGTATGTTATGAATGAATAGGAAACTAGGTACTGTCACAGAAAAAGTATGACATGAAAATATTAATCAACTCGAGGAACAAACATAATTTCAAAAATCCAGATCAGAAACTATCAACAAAATTTTATTGACAATTTATACAATTAGAGCAAAATTTTATACACAGAATATATATTTTAAACATTGAAAGAAGTTACAATGCACGTTTGTCAACAATAGCCTTATGCTTTTATATGATGTAGCATTGTAGGTATCTTAAAAGTTGTAGCTATTATATACATAATATAACTGATTATACCAGGGAGAAACAAGCTACTGATTACTGGATTAGCCAAACACAAACGAAACATTTTAATAAAAAATTATATTCAGCATAATCCTGCTAAAACGTACCCTGGATATAACAAACAATTAGAAATGATATAACATACTCAATCCTTGGTCCCTTGCATTAGCCCCGTCTTCCCCATGTTAAATTACCCCAGCTATAACGTATTTGGGTATAACATACATTTGGCTATAACGTACGAAAATATTAGTAACAATTACAATATTTCCCATGTATATCATGGATTGTTTAACACATCTAAAACCTGAGCTTGTATTTTATTTCAAAAGTTTTTGTTGCTTTTTTGTGTGAATACACTATGGCTGGAAATGGGCTAGTTAGGAAAAAAGTAAGCTTAATCAATAAATATGTCTAAGTCTTTAAATAAATTTACCACATATTAGAAACATAAAGCAATCACACTATATAGTTTCAGGAAATCTACTTAAGGCACCTCTGGCAATCCTGCATACCACTAGCTAGCTCCACAAGCACACGAAAGACTCTAACCCCCTACGAAGTCAGTGTCTAAACCGCAAGACCAACAAGTCCCAGATGCTAGTCTAAAGAATGTGACATATATTTCAGACCATAATATGGTACTTTTTTAACAGTCTCACCGACCTTACATGTACAATAAATGCAAATTGTTTTTCCATAACATGTTTGTATATAACGTACCCATTTCTTGGGTTCCTTGAAATACGTTATAGCGAGATTATACTGTATGTAGATACAAAAAGCAGTGCATGTGTTTGCTCAATTAGTATATTCCAACAGCTGGAGCAATCCAAGTAAACTTGGGCAAAGAGGTAGTCCTCATAGGGTATAAGGTTTAGAGAAAATTTCGACACTGCACTCCAACCACAGAAGTCAGAACTAATCTTAGGGTTAGGTCTAATAACAAGATCTAATTTTCTTACTGATAATTTTCTCAAAATTATACTTTTATCTGTTTCATTAAATTTTATTCATATCAGATATAGCAGAGAAAGAGAAGATATAGGGAAAAAAGAAACAAAAAATCAGTGACGCAGAGATTGAGAAGGAAAAAACGAATGAAAAATAAACCATTATAAACCATTAAGACTTTTTCACTAGTCAAAGTTATGACAGCAACTTAGTTTGAATTTGCAAAAAACTTAAAACAACCATTTGTAAGAAAACCATATTAGCTATTATAAGTTTTCCCCTCCCTCCCTCCACTGGCACACACTACATATTTTATGGTAGTTTTATTTAAATACTGAAAACACCTCACCAAATACAATCAAACATTAATATGCATAACCTTCTAGTAGCCGATCACATTTATAGATTAGAGCTAACAAGATGGTTAAAAACAATATCTGAACAAAGTAATTGAAATTTCAAGTAAGCCAATACACAGCAACAAAACGTAACTTTATGGCACCTGACAAGCAAATAAAAATTATTCTCACTTATTTAGTAATTTTTTAGAATGAGTTAAAAAATATTAGTAATATGAATTACACCTCTGGTTACATCGTTGTAGCGGTTTCATTGCCAATATGAACATTGGTGTGATTTTTGCTTTTAATTTATTTTATATGTTTTTAGTTATATCATATGCAAAAATTAAATGTGGTTTCATATTGCCGTCTCATGACATAGGACCTAAAATTTTCACTCGAAAGCCTATTTGTCCTCCTCTAACTACTTCCAGTCGAGTCCAGTGATATTCAAAAAAAAGTATAAATTTGCTGTTATCTAATAAACACATGTATGTGTATGTATCTATGAAATAAGCCTTTACGGGAGTTTTATAGAGAATTTTGACACAGCACGCCATCTACCAGAAAGAAAAATAAACTGATCCAAAATTCTTTATAATACCATTGTTTTCCAATAGTAACTTATTTATTCATTTCTTGAAAAATTAATCAAAAAATGATATTTAGTTACAGGAGCAAGCTCAGACAATTTTCCAACCAATATTCTTTATAGATTAGTCGTAGCTTTTCCAAATTATTGTTGTTTGTAGTTTTAAAAAAACTTAAGTAGATAATTGAAAAATACAGTTATAATAGTTTTTCCCTAAGCAAAATCTAGATCTTTTCTCAAATGAATAAAAATAATATTTATATTTGTAACTCGACATAGTTTTAATATTGCTGCTAGATTTTTATTACATTTGACATATTATATGCTGATTTTTAAAAATGACCATTTTTACCATATAAGCAAGATTCTGTTCAATCACATGTTAGCGATGTATTCAAATTACATTGAACAAAGAATGTCAACTGAAAATATTACAAAACTTTATTTCAAAGACAAACTCTAAATATCACTCTGTATAGTCGTATGACGATGATAAAGATGAGAAAGATAGTGAAAAATGATGGGGAAAAAATCAAGAAAAATTATGGAGAAAAAAGATGGAGAAAGAGACGGAGAAAAAGAGACGCAGTAATAGAGACGTAAAAAAAAGACGCAGAAAGAGATGAAGTAGAAAAAAGATAGAAGAAAAAAAGAGGTAGTGGAAAACAGCAAGAGAAAAAACATCAACAAGAATTATATAAATATATACGATAATTTGTAGTTGTGTAGTGTGTATATTATCAAATGCAGACATCAATACACTTGTATCAGTAAATACTGCTCTTCAGGTAAATTTACTAATGAGCATCACAAGACATTACAGATATTATTCCCATTCAACAGCTCATAAGAATATTATATATTAGAAGAGGTATGCTGATTATTGGTTTGCTATTGGTGTGAGGACAACGAAAAGCATTCCCAGATCAATCAAAGAGCCAGAAGCCTTGATTTAGTCTATACACACCAACAAACTTTTTCATAAGCAATTTAATGTTTAAAAATATGCATTGCTCCTTGTCTACTTTTTCTATAAATGTGTGAAAACCTTTTGCAGTTAGCAAAAAAACAATTTGCACTATTTGTATGAATTGGATGAAAATAGGACTGTAAGCAGCGCAAATTTGAATGAGTACAAAATACTAATTATTTATTTAAAAAAACATTAATTAATTAAAGAAAACCTGAACAAACAATCAATCAAACAAAAGTAATTATCTTTTAAATAAGGTCTTCTTCAACTTTTAAATGGATAATTATAAACTGTTGATTAAAAATTTATCAATTGTGAGGTTTGAAGAGCTTTTTACTAACAATTCACTTCAGAGGTGAAAGTTGAAAAAAAATTCATGCTGATTAAAATTGGATGCAGAGACAATTATAATTTAGTGGATTATAGATGAAATCGCTGTGACATTTTCACTGTCAATTTTAAAGTGTTGACCATCATAATTATATTACTTTATTATATAATATTATATTACTGCAACCGCAGATGTAGTCTAAAAGTGTGTCAGCTACATCCAAAAACTAATATTGTATGTTTTCAAAAGCTAAACATATTTTGAATGTGCCATTTGAGAAAGTTCAGAATTATTTTGAACTTCCTATTCAGTTTCAATCTTCTACTCACATCATCTGATAACCTCTTTTATAAATCTAATTGCAGTGATCATATAATACGTTTAAATTAATTTTGATTTTTGGAACCAGCTCCCACCAGAATTTACTTCCGCTTGCACTATTGAAAACTTCAGAAAAGTCCTCAAAATACACCTGTTCGGTGGCCTTGAGGCCCATTAACATGGACTTACGCCACCTTAAATATTGTCCAACATTCTTTCATTCTCATTTCAAAGGAGCTTTAAGTTTTTACATTATTAGTCGAAACCTTCAATCATTTTTTTTTTTTGTGTATCAACGTATATAACATGTTCATGATATTTTTTGGTCTTGTAGATATTAAATAAGGTTAAGGTTGTATTGCCAAGGGAAAAACATAAAAATAAACTATCAGTACAAGTCATACAACTCCCCGACTCGGTCACAAACATTTTCTCTTGGAGCAAATTCCAGACTCTGACAACGAAATTAATTTTGCCACATCGATTTTACACATGTCTTAAAGGTAAGCCCATGTGTTATATGACAATGGGAGAACTTTATAAGATTCCAAAGGTTCATATAGAATTTTATACCTAAGACAGAGATCTAAAATTATATTTCGGCATTCCAATAAGTTTTAGTTTAGTTAAATAGCTATATTTTCGAACTGATAGTACAAATTTAGTAAACTTCCTCTGCACAGATTAATATTTTCAATCAAATATTTATTTTGGGGATTTAATATGTGCAAGTAAAACTAAAGTATTGGACAAACGGACGCACAGAAATCTTTTGTGACAACATTACCATTCTTAAATGTAATAGAGATCGAGTAGGTATATTAATCAAAAATTATGATACCAACAGAGACATTTCATATACATTCGAAGGTGCTTCAGAGAAATATTCATTGTATTATTGTATCTGCTTGTTAACAATTGTTGGTTTTTAGTGCAATTCTATATAACTTGTCTATCTATATATATATAAATGAATGTTTGTATATATGTATATATATATGTCCTTTATGCATTGCTACACCATTCATCCGATCGTAATGAAATTTTCACACAACCTTGAGAGTCAATGAAAATCAAAAATAAAAAAAAAATTTTTGAAATCCGTCACAAAATGAGCGGAGCGGAGCGGGTGAGCGAGCGGGAACTATATATATATGTATGTGCGTATGTATGTGCGTATGTATGTGTGTATGTATGTATGTATGTGTACGTGCATGTATGTGTCTGTGTTTATGTATGTATGTATGTATGTGTTTTTTACAATATTTCTGCACTAAATGCTCATTCAAAGTATGTATGTGTGTGTATGTATCTATGTAGGTATGTATGTAGGTATGTATGTAGGTATGTATGTAGGTATGTATGTATGTATGTATGTATGTATGTATGTATGTATGTATGTATGTATGTATGTATGTATGTATGTATGTATGTATGTATGTATATAGAATCTGATCTAGGGGGGGGCAACTGAGAGCGAAAGATTGAGCGGGAAAGCAACAGGGAACAGATAACGAGCGGGAGTGTGTATGTATCTATGTATGTATGTATGTATCTATGTGTGTATGTATCTGTGTATGTGTGTATGTATCTGTGTATGTGTGTATGTATCTGTGTATGTGTGTATGTATCTGTGTATGTGTGTATGTATCTGTGTATGTGTGTATGTATCTGTGTATGTGTGTATGTATCTGTGTATGTGTGTATGTATCTGTGTATGTGTGTATGTATCTGTGTATGTGTGTATGTATCTGTGTATGTGTGTATGTATCTGTGTATGTGTGTATGTATCTGTGTATGTGTGTATGTATCTGTGTATGTGTGTATGCGTGTATGCATCTGTGTATGCGTGTATGCATCTGTGTATGCGTGTATGCATCTGTGTATGCGTGTATGCATCTGTGTATGCGTGTATGCATCTGTGTATGCGTGTATGCATCTGTGTATGCGTGTATGCATCTGTGTATGCGTGTATGCATCTGTGTATGCGTGTATGCATCTGTGTATGCGTGTATGCATCTGTGTATGCGTGTATGCATCTGTGTATGCGTGTATGCATCTGTGTATGCGTGTATGCATCTGTGTATGCGTGTATGCATCTGTGTATGCGTGTATGCATGTATCTGTGTATGCATGTATCTGTGTATGCGTGTATGCATGTATCTGTGTATGTATGTATCTGTGTATGTATGTATCTGTGTGTATGTATCTGTGTGTATGTATCTGTCTATGTATGTACCTGTGTTTGTATGTACCTGTGTATGTATGTATCTGTGTATGTATGTATCTGTGTATGTATGTATATGTGTATGTATGTATCTGTGTATGTATGTATCTGTGTATGTATGTATCTGTGTGTGTATGTATGTATGTATGTATGTATGTATGTATGTATGTATGTATGTATGTATGTATGTATGTATGTATGTATGTATGTATGTATGTATGTATGTAGAATCGGATCTAGGGGGGGAACTGAGAGCGAAAAATAACGGGAAAGTGACAGGGAACGGATAACGACCTGGAGTGGGAGCGCAAGCGGGAAGGAAACGGGAGCGAAAAAGAAACGCATTAGGTAAACCTCTAAAAATACCGGGCAACGCCGGGTGCCCCCGCTAGTATATATATAAATGAATGTTTGTATGTATGTGTATATATATATATATATACATATATATATATACATATATATATATATATGTATGTTATTTATGCATTGCTACACCATTCATCCTATCGTAACGAAATTTTCACACAACCTTGATAGTCAAGGGGAATCAAATATAGAGAAAAAAATTTGAAATCCGTCACAAAATGAGCGGAGCGGAGCGGGTGATTGAGCGGGAACTATATACATATATATGCACATACATATACATACATAAATGAGCGAAAACGGGAACGGGAAGCCAACCGAGAGCAAAAGATAGAACGGGAAAGGGAAAGCGAGGGAGAACGCGAAAGCAACCGGGAGCATGTTAACAATTTTTGGTTTTTAGTGCAATTCTATATAACTTGATATCAAATATATATATAGTCTAACGGCCAAGTAAAGTTAACAATTTTATAAACATTTTCTAGAATTTCTAAATAAAACTAATTATATAATTAGTCGGGACTCGACTGTCGTGCAACGTTTGACCGAAAAAGAATAACCGGAATAGACGGTAAAACAAAATGTCATATATTTGTCCGTATGTACTTTTATATATTTGTAAAGAAATGAGTTTAGGAGCAAAATCAAAATTTCATAAAATTTCTGGGATAACATAGGCCTAATAGAATTAAAAACTCGCTTTTTATATAGCTGGAAAATTTCACAGCGACATCATACCTATAGTGAAAATATTATACGAGTGAATAGTAAACAAATTATGTTCATAGTTACAACGACGATGAACATTTTTGTCCTCATTATTTTGTGTTCCTTTAATTAATTTTATCTCTTAAATTTTTTATTTGTTTGCAAATTAGTGGGACCATAAGTTTTGTTTTGAGTTATTCTTTCTTTCCATCAAATAGTTTGAAATCCAGTTAGCTTTTAATTTCATACTATATCTATTTTTATTTTTAACTTTTTCTTATAATTCCAACAGTTTCTTTACCAATTTTGTCAAAATTTCAATTTATTTGTTGGAGGTTTAGTGGGGTCATAGATGTTTATAAATGGAACTTTAAAATTGTTTCTTCCCAAAATGAATGCTTCATACTCAACTTAAACCTATTTTTTAGCTATAATCAAAGTTTAAAATCTAGAAGCGACCGGGGGGAAGGCGAGGCGACCGGAAGGGGAAGGCGAGGCGACTGGGAGGGGAAGGCGAGGCGACCGGGAGGGGAAGGCGAGGCGACCGGGAGGGGGAGAGCTAGGCGACCGGGAGGGTGGAGAGCGAGGCGAACGGGAGATGAGGAGCGGAGCGAAAGCGGAAAAGCGACCGCTCAAGTTTTGTCACAATAGTTTTGATTTAATTATCAAGTACAGTCACATCATTATTTTCGACTGCAGGCATAATAAAGTAAATTGTTCAGAGATTACGCTAGCCACAGTAATGTTGATGCATATTTTATTCTTCAGCTTTTGTTACCCAGTCATAACTAGAATAAACCATTGTCAAATTAATTTAGATTCACGTCTTTGATTGATCACTTGTGTAATAACGTAAAACGCGTGCAAGTTTGATATCACATAAGTTTTTAATTTAACTGTCAAATATTTCAATACCGAGCTAAATCAATCGGTGAAATCGATTCATTTATATACCACTTGCCTCCACCCTTGTTAGTTTTAATCCATATATTAAATGTTATTAGTTTTCAATTCTAATTTTTTAGCACAAGAAAGTATGTACAAAGTGTTGTCATCTCAGTTTTGATCCAATTGTTAAAAGGTTATCACAGCGGATCTTATAATTTGAAAATATATGTTACGTCAATTTTATTTGCTACTGCCTTTATTTCGAGCATCTTCTCAAAATTACAAACACATATAAATAAAAAAGAACAAATGCAAAACAATCAAACATGCTGAATACCAAACCCAATCTTATGCATTTGTTTGAGAATCATTGGCAGGTCACAATCAAATTTTAATCTTCAGAACATGCAATCATATATTAATTATTTTGGATTTGTCTTTGCTTTACAACATAGATAACTATTAATTTTAAACTTTAATAGAATTTGTTACAGTCATGAGGAGTAAAATTCAACTCAATTATATTAAAGTCAGTTAATTTTCACAAGCAAGCAAGTAATTCCTGCAGTAAAGTTAATAAATAGTAATTTAAAACCGCAAGTTATATTGTGAAATTATGGTAACGGCTATCGTACAAGTGTCGATGTTATATCATACAAGCAATATTTAAGAGATGTTTCATTGATGAGCAAATTATCTTTGCAAAATTATATGGGTGACTTAAGATATTGTCATGCTCACTGGCAATATGATATAGAATTTGTGTTCAGAAGCACTTAGCTACATATGAAATTATAGAAAAGTACTGCTTTTAGTATCTTTAGAATTTGTTACAGTCATGAGGAGTAAAATTCAACTCAATTATATTAAAGTCAGTTAATTTTCACAAGCAAACAAGTAAGGCCTGCAGTCAAGTTAATAAAGGTTATTTAAAACCGCGAGTTATATTGTGAAATTATGGTAACGGCTATCGTACAAGTGTCGATGTCATATCATACAAGCAATGTTTAAGAGATGTTTCATTGATGAGCAAATTATCTTTGCAAAATTATATGGGTGACTTTAAGATATTGTCATGCTCACTGGCAATATAATATAGAATTCGTGTTCAAAAGCACTTAGCTACATATGAAATTATAAATAAGTACTGCTTTTAGTATATTTAGGAACCTGTTGGTGGTATACTTTCTCATACATAATGCTTAGTGGATATAATTTCTAATGTATCAGTGATGTTCACCTTTTTAATTATCCACTTTATATCATTTATGAATTGTATTTGAAAAATCTTGTTGTTTTGAAGCTACTTTGATTATCAGAGTATTTCATTTAAAAATATATATGATAATCTTGAAAAAAAAATGGCAGTTAACAAAGAATCTGTTTTTAAAAGTTTTTCTGTAAAATCTTTTCAACTTTTAGCTGCTGAGACCTTTATGTAAATGTATGTTTTGGCTGAACATGTCGCTAGTCTGATGCCATAAAAATATCATCAATATAGTAGGTAATGCCAATGTCATTAATTGTGACTTCAATGTAGTATGTAATACTTGATAACCTTCTCAATCCAATTCCATTCTTAAAAGTATTAGAGATCAAGTAGGTGGATTAATCAAAAATTATGATTCCAGCAGAGACATTTCGATACGCATTCGAAGGTGCTTCAGAGAAATATTCATTGTATTATTGTATCTGCATGTTAACAATTTTTGGTTTTTAGTGCAATTCTATATAACTTGATATCAAATATATATATAGTCTAACAGTTGTTAACAATTTTATAAACATTTTTTAGAATTTCTAAATAAAACTAATTATATAATTAGTCGGGACTCGACTGTCATGCAACGTTTGACCGAAAAAGAATAACCGGAATAGACGGTAAAACAAAATGTCATATATTTGTCCGTATGTACTTTTATATATTTGTAAAGAAATGAGTTTAGGAGCAAAATCAAAATTTCATAAAATTTCTGGGAGTGACATAGGCCTAATAGAATTAAAAACTCGCTTTTTATATAGCTGGAAAATTTCACAGCAACATCATACCTATAGAAAAAATATTATACGAGTGAATAGTGAACTAATTATGTTCATAGTTACAACGACGAACATTTTTGTCCTCTTTATTTTGTGTTCCTTTAATTAATTTTATCTCTTAAATTTTTTATTTGTTTGCAAATTAGTGGGACCATAAGTTTTGTTTTGAGTTATTCTTTCTTTCCATCAAATAGTTTGAAATCCAGTTAGCTTTTAATTTCATACTATATCTATTTTTATTTTTAACTTTTTCTTATAATTCCAACAGTTTCTTTACCAATTTTGTCAAAATTTCAATTTATTTGTTGGAGGTTTAGTGGGGTCATAGATGTTTATAAATGGAACTTTAAAATTGTTTCTTCCCAAAATGAATGCTTCATACTCAACTTAAACCTATTTTTTAGCTATAATCAAAGTTTAAAATCTAGAAGCGACCGGGGGAGAGAGAGACGACCGGGAGGGGGAGAGCGAGGGGACCGGGAGGGAAAGAGCGGAGTGAAAGCGGAAAAGCGACCGCTCAAGTTTTGTCACAATAGTTTTGATTTAATTATCAAGTACTGTCACATCATTAATTTCGACTGCAGGCATAATAAAGTAAATTGTTCAGAGATTACACTAGCCACAGTTATTTTGATGCATATTTTATTCTTCAGTTTTTGTCACCCGGTCATAACTAGAATAAATCATTGTCAAATTAATTTCGATTCACGTCTTTGATTGATCACTTGTGTAATAACGTAAAACGCGTACAAGTTTGATATCACATACGTTTTTAATTTAACTGTCAAATATTTCAATACCGAGCTAAATCAGGCTGTGTAATCGATTCATTTATATACCACTTGCCCCCAGCCTTGTTAGTTTTAATCCATATATTAAATGTTATCAGTTTTCAATTCTAATTTTTTAGCACAAGAAAGCATGTACAAAGTGTTGTCATCACAGTTTTGATCACTTGTGTAATAACGTAAAACGCGTGCAAGTTTGATATCACATAAGTTTTTAATTTAACTGTCAAATATTTCAATACCGAGCTAAATCGATCGGTGAAATCGATTCATTTATATACCACTTGCCTCCACCCTTATAATTTGCCTCCATCTTATAATTTGAAAATATGTTACGCCAATTTTATTTGCTACTGCCTTTATTTCGAGCATCTTCTCAAAATTACACACATATAAATTTAAAAGAGCAAATGCAAAACAATCAAACATGCCGAATACCAAACCCAATCTTATGCATTTGTTTGAGAATCATTGGCAAGTTAAAATCAAATTTTAATCTTCAGAACATGCAATCATATATTAATTATTTTGGATTTGTCTTTGCTTTACAACATAGATAACTATTGATTTTAAACTTTAATAGAATTTGTTACAGTCATGAGGAGTAAAATTCAACTCAATTATATTAAAGTCAGTTAATTTTCACAAGCAAACAAGTAAGGCCTGCAGTCAAGTTAATAAAGGTTATTTAAAACCGCAGGTTATATTGTGCAATTATGGTAACGGCATCGTACAAGTGCCGATGTCATATCATACAAGCTACTTTGATTATCAGAGTATTTCATTAAAAAAGATTTATAATAATCTTGAAAAAAAATTGGCAGTTAATAAAGAATTTGTTTTTATAAGTTTTTCTGTAAGATCTTGTCGACTTTTAGCTGCTGAGACATTTTGTGAATGTATGTTTTGTTTGAACAAGTCGTTAGTCTGATGCCAGAAAATATCATCAATAGGTAATGTCAATGTCACTAATTTTGACTTCAATGTAGTATGCAATACTCGATAACCTTTACGTTTCCATATTTCTACTTAAAACATTTCATAAAGAAATTTATGTGAAGCATTTTGTTATTATCAAAATCAATATACTTTAAGAATATGTTATTTATAATAACAATAAATTACATAAAATAAATAGTCAAATCATAGATGCGAAACACAGTTGAATTCAAATGCACAGACATTCCCAGTCTAAAAATAACGCTAAGTCGATGCAGAAATTAAATCATCTGTAACTGTTAACGATTCAATCTTACATTCAAATCATTTTACCATATCACAATGTTCATTACAACCTCTCCTAGTTAGTTTGAGGGTACAGATTATCACATTATTTCAAGTTCCAAACTCCATTGCTATCATTCAATAATTTAGACTAACTTTGTATCACTGAAAATCAGCATTCATGTACTTAAAGTATCTATTTAATTGTTATCAACATTAAGACATTGATTCTTCCAAAGAGAACACAATTCATGTCGTCATACTCCACATTCACAACAAACAAAAATGTCATGAGATGTCAGATCTGAACCATCAATAAACACTGTCATCATAAAAATAAGATAAATACAATAGACTATAAACATTTTTACCAGATTGTTGGACCTATGACAACTACCTCTTAGAACGGTGTTTCCTTTAATTTTTCATTGATGAAGCTTCAGCTAAACAATTGCTTTTCTTTCTAGTAACAATAGCAATAGTGAGATACTTGAAAAAGGCCTGACAATTTATTTTTGTAAATAGTAACTTGCTGTAATATCTGGCATGCATTTGTATAGCCTTGAAACACCAGTGACCATGCTTCTCAAGTGTAGACAATTTCATTTCAGCAGTTTTAATTAGTCGCCCATAGCATACTTGCATACATTTGTTTATTCATTCTTTATATATTACATGCTGAAAAAAAGATTTATGGAATCTGAAAAATGTAGTCTGGATATTTCTTTTTAATGGAAGTTAGTGAGAAGATAGTTGTTGATTCAATTTAATGGTTTTTGAACAGGAAAAGATACAGAATCTGATAGGCAGCAATACGAGCAGGCTTTCGACAGTCTTTTTCAGATGCCTGAGCAACAAGAACAAAACACAATTCATATATAATAAAGAAAAACATGAAGGTTTAATTGAAGTAAGGGGTCATCCACATATTACGTACCCACAGAGGGGGAGGGGGGTTTATACAAAGTGAATGTTTTGCATATAAGTGCGTATAGTGAAGGGGTCTCCAAGAAATGCGTATGGTAAACATTATTTTTTCTAATAGTAATTATTGTTGTTATAACTCAGTTAAATTGATTGACTAAATAAATCTTATCGAGTAATGTTTAAGATCAATCAATTAAACAAACAAACTTGTATCGTGCCTTTTTCAAAAATTCAAAGGCTCAATAATATCAACTATGGAGCAGCCGAATGTTTGAATTTGGCGTATCAAAATAGCGTCCTCCAGCATAATAGTTATAATGCTATTTAAGATGATAACTCTGCTGTATCTCCGTGGCTGCATTGGAATAGAATGCTATAACAAATTTTTTTGAATTTGTGTGCTTGTTGTGCACACCAAACCCTTAAGAGGTCTGTCAGTAAATTTCAATTTAGTTTCCGAAAACATGTTGAGATAAGTCTAGCTCTAGCTCGTCATAGTCAATAATAAATCTGAAGCAATACATCAACCTGTTGTTAAAACTGGCTAATTTATATTGAGGAGGGGGGGTGAAATCTGCTGTGCGTATGTATGCCATAGGCGTACGCACAGCACATAGGGGAGGAGGTCTAAAAATGTACTAGATTCAACAGGGGGGAGGGGGAGTCAAAATCTCGAGTTTAATGCTTACGTAATATGTGAATGGCCCTTAAGATGTGTAGTAGTATCCTAAAACTTTGGAACCTAATTAAGGACATCTGCGTAGGCTTTTATTGGGTGATTTTTTGGAAAATGTATGGCACTTTTTTATAGGTCCAGTCAGCTGTGTCACAAGGAACATGTGTTATTTTGCATTTTGAGACTCGCGTGTTTATGGTTTGCGGAAATATGTTGCTTTGCAGTTCTGCGTTTATCTTCTATGCAAATCGTTTTTTTTATTGTTTAGACACACAAAAATACAGATGCAAAAAAGTATAACATCTTCCTTAAATCATAAAATGTGTAATGGGGATGGAATCGACAGAACAAAAACAAATTATGACTTAAATCGATAGTTGTGTAATGATGTCGTATTTACAGGCTTTGATGTTTAGATATACGAAAACTATGGCATAGAAATCAAAATTTCAGATAATTCAGAAACAAGCAAGTCTCGTCCAAAATCATAATTTAGCGACAGTAGGTCAGATGCCAAACAAAGATGCTATTGAAATATCATTTGGCAGGTTAGATATTGAAATCTAACAGAAACACATCATTATTAAAAAATTAAAATAAATTTCAAGTGAAAAGCAGTCCAGAACTATAGATATGTACCTCTGAGAACAACAAGTCTCGGGACTCGACTGTCGTGCAACGTTTTACCGAAAAAGAATAACCAGAATAGACGGTAAACAAAATGCCATATATTTGTCTGTATGTACTTTTATATATTTGTAAAGAAATGAGTTAAGAACAAAATCAAAATTTCATAGAATTTCTGGGAGTGACATAGGTCTTACAGAATTAAAAACTCGCTTTTTATACAGCTAGAAAATTTCATAGCGACATCCTATAGTAAAAATATTATACCAGTGAACAGTAAAATAAATATGTTCATAGTTACAATGACGATGAAAATTTTTGTCCTCATTATTTTGTGTTCCTTTAATTAATTTTATTTCTTAAATTTTTTATTTGTTTGCAAATTAGTGAAATTAGTGAGACCATAAGTTTTGTTTTGAAGTTTAGTGGGGCCATATGTTTATAAATGGAACTTTAAAATTGTTTCTTCCCAAAACGAATGCTTCATAAGCAACTTGAACCTGTTTTTTAGCGACCGGGAGGGCGGAGAGCGAGGCGACAGGGAGGGCGGAGAGCGAGGCGACCGGGAGGGCGGAGAGCGAGGCGACCGGGAGGGCGGAGAGCGAGGCGACCGGGAGGGGCGGGAACGAGCGAGTCGAACGGGAGTAACGAGCGAGGCGACCGGGAGTTGAAGAGAGCGAAGTGAGAGCGGAAAAGCGACCGCTCAAGTGTTGTCAAATTAGTTTTGATTTAATTATCAAGTACTATCACATCATTATTTCCGACTGCAGGCATAATAAAGTAAAGAATAAATCATTGTCAAATTAATTTTGATTCACGTCTTTGATCACTTGTGTAATAACGTGTACAAGTTTGATATCACATAAGTTTTTAATGTAACTGCCAAATATTTCAATACCGAGCTAAATTAGGCTGTTAAATCGATTCATTTATATACCACTTGCCTCCACCCTTGTTAGTTTTAATCCATATATTAAATGTTATTAGTTTTCAATTCTTATTTTTTAGCACAAGAAAGCATGTACAAAGTGTTGTCATCTCAGTTTTGATCCAATTGTTAAGAGGTTATCACAGCGGATCTTATAATTTGAAAATATATATTACGTCAATTTTATTTGCTGCCTTTGTTTCGAGCATCCTCTCAAAATTACAAACACATATAAATAAAAAAAGAGCAAATGCAAAACAACCAAGCATGCCGAATACCAAACCCAATCTTATGCATTTGTTTGAGAATCATTGGCAGGTCACAATCAAATTTTAATCTTCAGAACATGCAATCATATATTACCATCATTATCAAATTAATTTTGATTCATGTCTTTGATTGATCACTTGTGTAATAACGTAAAACGCGTACAAGTTTGATATCACATAAGTTTTTAATTTAACTGTCAAATATTTCAATACCGAGCTAAATCAGGCTGTGAAATCGATTCATTTATATACCACTTGCCTCCAGCATGGTTAGTTTTAATCCATATATTAAATGTTATTAGTTTTCAATTCTAATTTTTTAGCACAAGAAAGCATGTGCAAAGAAAGTGTTGTCATCTTAGTTTTGATCCAATATCACAGCCGATCTTATAATTTGAAAATATGTTACGTCAATTTTATTTGCTACTGCCTTTATTTCGAGCATCTTCTCAAAATTACAAACACATATAAATAAAAAAAAGCAAATGCAAAACAATCAAACATGCCGAATACCAAACCTAATCTTATGCATTTGTTTGAGAATCAAATTTTAATCTTCAGAACATGCAATCATATATTACCACACTTGACAGTTTATCTTCAAAAATTCCGAATTCAATCACATTTGAACAAAAAGCACTGAGAACAAAATGTTGTGTTGAGTATATCAACAGACATACTAATAGAAACCAAATTAATCCTAATAACTTCACTTTATTCTCAGCACAACACAACCATATTTAACTTAATTCAGTTTTCTCGCTGACAGTATTTGATATCTATGAAAAGAGGAAAAAAAAATCAGCCATGCACACATAACCAATAGACTCTCCTTGTAATTTTAATTGAAAACTACAAGGTGAATAATCAAACAGCAATTTCATGCAGAGATTCAAATATGAAAAGAAAGTTGATAACATGGAATTCAATTTTGTACAGATAACACAATAAGAAAGTATGCTGCTTTAGACAATGACTTCTGTAGAAAACCTTTAATTAATGGTTCCATGTAGTAACACACCTACCTCTGTGGTATAGTACAAACCTTCATTCACTAATATTAGTCTCTCCCATAGATATCTTAGATATCACGCTCAAACTCATAACAAATTTAGTGAAACTCGTCCATCCTAGACATAAAACTAAACGAAAACAAAAGTCGGCTCTTGTATAGACTGCAAAGGTGTTTTTAATTAATGCAAATAAAAAAAATAGCTTTAAAGTTATTTTTAATTTACATGTTTTATGTTTTCGAATTAGTTTAAATTTTTTGCATGTTTGCGCACTGAAAGTCGTGAATTGTTATACTATGCCAGATCTTTCGCTGCGACACCATATTGAACAAGTGCTGGGAGTATCTATAGATATATGTGTATGGTCCCTCCGCTTTACCAATCTTTCCGTCAAATTACTCGAAAACCCCAACTGTAGTTTTAAACATAGAAAAATGATGGCTTTCCTAGCTTTCAAAATAAAGTAATACAAAACAGTAGATAGGATATAAAGAGAAATGTCTAAACAATAATTCAGCAACAGCCAGTTCCTATAGTGACCTGGAACGACAATGCTGACCAGAAAAACAACTTAGTCAAGTGTGATACACAAAATGACCAATGAGAAGATGAATGAAAGAAAATCATTGTAAACATAAGAAACAATTTCAGCAAATGAAAAATTGTTAAATAAAAAAACTTGTGCAAACTATAAACTTCAAGCAAAACAAACTTGATAACACCATTTGAAGGAAACAAAATATTTAGGAGCTATTTGAAAAGAAATTAACCGAAACATAAAAAATTTTGGAGCTACTTGAAAAGGAGATGATGTTATAAAAAAGATTGCAGATGCAGAGACATAAGCAAACTAACCATAACACACACAAAATTTGAAGCCATTTGAAAGAGAGATTACAGATCAGATTACTTGAAAAGAAGATGGTGATATAAGATTACAGTTGCAGAAAAATTAGTAAATAAAGGAAATAAATAGTGTATTATGAAAATGTTTCTCCCTAGAAATCACTATAGTATACATAATTACCACACATTATTTTCAGCATGACAAAGTAACAAGTAGTAAACAGCTTAAGTAAAACTATTATCTTATTCAAGTATAGCATTTAATTTCCTATGTTAAAAGCGGTCATAAAAAATGACCATATAAAGTTTTAACAACGGGTAACTTAAGGCAAACAAAACCGATAATGCAAAAGATTGCACATTACAAATATATTTAACCTCCCAACTAAATATTACAGAATAATCTAGTACATCAGCTGTGAAATTTATTCTTATTCACAGAGCATCACTCATAACAGAATGTACTTATAAAATTGGTACAGGATCGGGTAAACCACTCAGTTTGTAGCATAGACACTCTTGCTGTGTAACAAATTAGTAATTAGTCAAGTAGATTTTCTTTATGATTGACAAGCATACAAGGAACAAGACCACAACACCCAAAATGAGAAATAACAAATTCTAAAAAAAAAACTTTTTTTAAAGAACCCTTCTAATTCTTGCAACTCGGCAACTAAAAAATGTTTTGCAAAATCACATATGAAAACATTGACCAGTCTCATAAATACTTAATTTGTGAAGTACGTCAGGATGAAAAATTTAAGAAGCTTTCAAAATATGGAATAAACACATTATCTATGAGAATTAATGCTCATTTTCTTTAAATAACCCAGACTCACTAGTTTTCATTTATTTTACTCTATAATCCACTCAAATAACGTCCAATCAATCTGAAAATTTAGTAGAATGTCAATTCCGCAGCCCTCCAAATTTAAGCTAGATTGTAAAGATTGAAAGTAAGAGCTGTTTTCGAATCAACATGGAATAAGCAAATATTTTGTCATACAATTTTAAAAATTTAATTTTCAAAATTGCTTTCGATAAAATAACCAATTCCTAAAGTTTTATTGATTTTATTCTATAACTCACTTATATTGTGTCCACAGCAACCAACAAAACCCACAATATTTCAACTAGATTGGATAACAGGAAGTTGGTTTTTTGAGTGGTATATTGCCCCAAATATGGCTCAAGCAAGCAACCAAGCAAGCAGACGTGATTGTTAATATAAAGGACGTATAAACACCCAAAATAAGTCAGACAATTGGAAACAGATTAATTTATATACCTCAAACAACTCAATGTCACTTATTGAACATAGCTTGTAAGACAAGTACTAGTCACATCACACCAATGCTAGTCTGTGGGCATTATTTTACATCTTACTTAAGAAGCAAATTTTGTATAATACCCATTAAAAACATATATTACAGCAAATAGTAAACAAAAGATGTTTATCTTCGACGGGTTGAAAATTATGTCTTCATTGACGCAGGCATTTGGCAAAGTGAATTTTTTTAAGCATAATGAGATCAGTTTCCCTCAAGGCATTCCGCTCTGTAATTCAATTGCCGATATCTCACTCATGCCAATATCTTAGCACTTTTTCACATTGGTGGGGATGTTTAATAACTCATTCGTACAGTTTCACATTTAAAAATTGTCCCAATAATAACAAATTTATGTAGGCCAGTCAGTGTACAGGTCGTAACCACAATTTCATTTATACACATAGTACCTACAACCCAAATGTTAAACAAGCCACACCCTCCTAGACTAAATAACTCAAAACAACAAATAGATAAAGAATTATTTATTTTATAGCTCAACAAATGTCAATTGTTTGTTTTGATGAACTTGGGAGAACATGAACTTGGGAGAACATGAACTTGGGAGAGCATGAACTTGGGAGAGCATGAACTTGGGAGAGCGTTGTAGATCGCTGACCAGAAGAGACTGATATATCAGAACACCATTTCACAGCCATTGCCACTGATGACGCATTCAATCACTCTGTCTACAGCACTAAACACGTAAATGCTCTCAATAATTCAGACGACACACAGCTTTAGCACTCTGCAATTAAAACTAAATACACATCCAAAACAACCAAAAAATATCAATACACATTTGCTTTGAAGTACCATTGGTTACCTTAAATAAACCCGAATGGCCAACAGCGCAGATGATTCAAAACGACTTGCTAAGCTGTAAACTGTTTTAAAAGTTAAGCGTGATAAGACATGTTGCAAACATTCTATCACCCACCACAAACTGAGAAACAAGACTCCCCAGCAAAGTTGCCACAATATCAATCAGTTTTAACATTCATTCCAAAAAAGAATTATGAAAACTTAAGCAGCCTTAATCACTGAGTTCTAAGAAAATACATTTAGATTCTGAAGATCATAAATAATCCTCCACTTACTTGCAGTTTCCATTCAGACAACAATCACACATGCCACATAAAATACTCATGTTAGAAATACTACCCTATAAACTAAATATAAATCATAAATAGTGAGTTGCCAACGTAATATACTTAAGTATAGCATTATAAGTCAGAAACAAAATATTCAGGAGGAGCACCAATTTCAGTTCAAAGCTGAAGGTATTTAATCAACTGTCCATTGTTTCTATCCAACACAAAATTCACAATAAATCATTCACACAAAATCAAATTAAAATTAACTCTACCATTACTCTTGAAGAATGTTAGAAGCAATCTGACTTTTCCGCATTGTGTCACCTATTTTTACAAAATATAATATCTTGATGGTAGCTTTTGTTTTTTTTCTGCAGACTTTAAACTTCTTTAAAAATTCAATAACAGAGTTAACTGGAAATTCCAAATACTTGTTTGCCTGCAGTACCTAGATTCTGATGTTTCAAAGGACAGCAATTCGAACGAACCTGCGCTAGTGTCGTAATGTTATACCAGAAAAGCTGGAAAGTTCAACTATTAATCGCTACTTTAAGTTTTGATCAATCAATCTATCAATCTGCAACATTGAGTTTGCTAATTTTTCAGAAAGTTCTTTTTAAAATAGAGATCCTTCATACATGGTCAAACATATCAGTTTACATGCATCATAACACGGCAATCTCACAAACAGAAATTACCCATTTAAAAGGTATTGTATAGTGCAATCCTTCATATTCTAGACTTCTGGCATCAGACTTCGTGTGAAAGTGCTTCTACAAATTTTTAGCTGAGAATGGCAGCAAAGTTAGGAAACAATTACACTATAAACCATAGGAAATTTATATGTAGAAAATTACAAAATTGACTGTTACTGCATTTTCAAATGTACGCATCCATGCATCTTCGTGAATACCGATTCGTCCAGATTACAATTTCTAGAGTAGAACAAACAATTACACATCAGATGAGAGACAGCTTCATATTTAACCTTATATCTTGTCGCTAAGTTCTATACATTAAATATTTATTGCAGTCAGTCCAAGCACAGGTTACATAACAGTTCATACACTGACCAGCTATGGAAAGTATGCCTGCATATACACAAACACTAACAGCTAGCTAAGCATTCAAAATAATAATTTGTAACCAAGAAAGCAATCTGAAGAATGCATGAGCAGATTTGTTGTCTTCATTCATTGTTACTCAGAAATCTGTAAAAATGCTTAATATAGAACTTTTTCTTTGTTTATTTTCATAACTGAATTATGTAGAAATCAACTTGTCTGCCAATAAAACTTCTTTAATAAAAAAAAATAGTTGAAGAAACTTTTTCTTTTGTAATAATTATTTGTAATCCATGTAATAACTATACGGCTAATCTATACAAAAAAAACCTTTTCCAAATACAAGTCTTCAAAACTAGGTGGGTGATCTCAGTGCAGCAGCACGTGATCTCACATAAGTCTTCAAACATTTTCGCATTTGATCCAGCTTGTCTAGTTCTATAATGACCACTTTACCAAATAGAGATATTAAAAATAAGACATCTTCAGACTTTTCTACTGAATCAGACTCGTTTCTTAAAAATTAATTATTGTAAATTTAATTCTTGTGAATTCTTTACAATAAATCAGTGTTTAAAATATCTTTAAAGAAAAATGTCTATAGTAAGCAAGAAAATTCTTCCAAATTGTATTTGTAAGAGCAGAGAACTACGTGATTGTGAGCTTTTGATTTATCCAGATTGGCAAGCAGCATCTTTACATATATCTACAACACAACAGATGTCAGACACCTAATCGGCTGAAATTGGAATCCATACAGTAAACCTTTAATTCACTTTACTTATTAAGTAAATAAAACTTTCGATAAGTATTAAAACCCTTTCAGCTTGCGGTAAAGCACTTGTTGAACCTCGGCCACCTGCACGAATATAAGAAAAACAACGACTTAAATCATTCATCCATCCAAACCCCTCATTCATAAAAACATAACATGAAAATTCATACAAATTCATTTGTACTTCTACAACAGACTGAAAAAAGTAGGTATGCCAACTGTTTATACCGTCCATGAGCACAGGCTTCCATTTATCCTATCCTGCATCATCACTTAAGACCCCCAAAGATTGGTTTTCACGAAAATAGACCACACTGCAGAAGCAGACATTTAGAGCACAAAATGTTTCGACCTGACTTGAAGTTAAAACAAGAACCTACATAAAAGGGAAACACTAAGATATCTGCATTGCATAATTGACAAGGGCCACAATAGAAAATTAAAACTGACATGCAAATCAACATGTAACTTAAATAATAACCGTAGTAATAAATTTTGCTGCTTAAACAATTCTTAAAAATGTTTACAACTTCTCTATAATGCATTACTGTATCTGAAGAATGTAGAAGTTTTCTACTTTCTCTAAAAATATATATAAAGAATCACTAATGTTGAAGACTGGGCTCTCATTAACACTGCAATAATAAAAACTTTTGTTCTTTTCGTAATGGAAAATAATCAATACACCGTTAATCCACACAAAAAACCTTTACCAAGTAACATTCTTCGATTTCAAGCGTCATAACTGCAGAATGTTGTACATTGGACGGCATACAGCATAAGGATCATCTATCGAATTCTTTCAACAAGGGCATTTGAAGAACATGTGAGGTGACTGTGACTAGCTAGGCCTATGATGTTTGATACAGAAATATAAGAGAAACATTCATCCATCCAAACACCAATTTTAAAAAATGGAAAACAAATACAAATTCACATTCCAGACATCATCAAAAAATTCATACAAATTCAGTTGTACTTCTGTAACAGATTGAAAGAAGTAGATATGGCAACCGTTATACCATCCATCAACTTAAGGTTTATTCTATCCAGCATCATCATCACTTAAGAATCCCAAAGATTGGTGCTTTAGAGAGACACTTCAGAAAAAATGGACCACATTGCAGTAGCAGACTTGTAGAGCACAAAATGTTCTGATCTAGCCGGGAGTTTAAAAAAATCTGCATAAAATCTTGGATTACATAAAAAGTTTACCCCACAAAAGAAATTTAGAACTTAAATCTGAATTATCTCTGATTTGTTTTGGAATAAAAAACACTATGTTAACTTTAATATATAACCCACTCAGTTCCCAGAACATTTAATGAAACATAACCGCCTGTTTCTGGACTTTGACACCTTAATATTTTGAGAATTTTCACATTTCTAACAGCCTGCAAATAATGATTGACAGCAAAAAAAAACTATGGTATTATTTAAACAATGTTTAATCAATTGTTTAAAAATGAGAACTTTGTTTAAGACTTCTCTTATGCATAACTGTATCTGAAGAATGTAGATATTACTTTCTGTCTATTTTAGAGACTGTGAAATTAAATGTTTAATTAAACAATGGTTAACTAATTCTTTAAAAATGAGAACTTTATTCAAGACTTCTCTATTGCATAACTATAAGAATGTAGATATTTATTTCTGTCTACTTTGCTCTAAAATGTATATAAAAAACATCACTAATGCTGATGACTGGACTTTCACTAACACTGCAAAAATAAAGACTTTTGTTCTGTTCATAATGAATAATAATTTTAATCGAATTAAAATACCGCTAATCCACATGAAAAACCTTTTCCAAGCATCATTCTTTGATTTCAAACGTGTGACTAGAGAACGCTGTACATCTGTACATAGCATACGATCATCTTTCAAAATTTTTCAACAATGGCATTTGAAGAACATGTGAGGTGACTTGATAAGCTAGGTCAATGATGATTAATTCACGAATATAAGAGAAACACAACTTGTTTTTGAATCACTCATCCATCTATACTTCTCATTAATGAAAACAATGTAACAGACAAACTCATATACCACACATGATGAACATAGTCATAGAAACGCAGGTGTACTTCTGTAACAGATTGAAAAAGTAGAAATGGCACCATTTTACCGTCCATCAACTCAGGGTCTCTCGTTTATTCTATCCAGCATCATCTCTTACGAACGAACGACTCCCAAAGATTGGTATTTTAGAGACGCTTCACAAAAATAGAAGAAATTGCAGTTGCAGACTTGTAGATCACAAAATGTTCTGATCTGGTTAAGAGTTTAAACAAATATCTGCATGAAAGGGAAACACTAAGGTATTTGCATTACATAAAAACCTACCCCACAATAGAAAATTGAAACTGTCATGAAAATAGTCTAAATTAATTCTCAAATTTGTTTCAGAACAAAAAACATGTTAATTTAAATATATAAGCCCACTTAGTTCCCAAAAGTTTCAAAGAAACACAACCGATACTCAAAACATAACCGCTTGTTTGGACACCTTAAAATTGTGAAAATGTTCACATTCCTACTTCCATAACAGCCTGCAAATAATGTTTGAAAGCATAAAAATGCAATCTGGAGGCTATGGTAGCAAATGTCTATTTAAACTATGCTTCCAATTCTTTACAAATAATCAACTTTAGACTTCACAACTTTAAGCAATACTTCTCTTAAGGTTTACTGTATTTGAAGAATGTAGAAGTTAACTTCTGTGTACTTTTCTCTAAAAATACATATAATAAAAACACTAATGTTGATGACTGGATTCTCATCCACACTGCAAAAATAAAGATTTTTGTTTTCTTCGTAATGAATAATAATTTTAAATCTATTTAATATACCGCTGATCTACATAAAAAAAACCTTTTCCAAGCTTCATTCTTCGATTTCAAGCGGGCATAACTGCAGAGCATTGTACATCGTACCGGTACATGATCATCTATCGAAACCTTTCAACACTGGCATTTGAAGAACATATGAGGTGACTGTGACTAGCTAGGTCTATGATGTTGTTGTTTGATTCATCAATTATAAAGACAATAATAAAGTGTAGTTAGTATCGCATTCACTCTGCAAAAATAAGCACTCATTTTTTCATAATAGATAATAGTAGATTCCATGCAAAAGATTTTTCTATTAATCCAATTAGTTTGAAACCTTAAAAGAAAAACATTGGCTATACTAAGCTAGAAATGTCCTCCCTATTGTGGACGAAAGTACCGAACTCCGGGACTAGCCGAAAAATGTGCATCTCTGATTGGAGCATTGTAGAACTCATAAGAGATGTTAACTGCTGAGATTACATGCTATATTGGCACAGAAGCCATTGCAAATTTAATTCTCAAATAAGCAAAAATCGTTAAATGAAATTTAGTTTACTATATCTAAATACTTTTGGAAAGCAGTTAGCACTTCTCAATTGCAGCTTGGACACCTGTATTAATACAAGAGACACAATATGTTTTGAATCACTCATCCATCCATCCATCTCAGAAACACATTTATTATCTTCAACACAGCATGAGAAAATTGACACAAATTTAGCACTTCAGTACAGCTTTAAAATCAAACCATTCATCCAATTAACTTTTTTAAGTTACTGTATGTAGACATCACAATCGCTCTCCGTTTAATAACTCAGGCCTTGTTAGCACATCCAGCATCACCACCAAAGACTCCCAGAGACCAATGTTTTAGGCATGTCAAAGACACATTGCAAAAAGAGGGTAACGTCGAGTTGTTTTTGCCGTACCGTACTGCAGTAGCACTGACTTGCTGAGTACAAAATGTTCTGACCTGAGTTAAAAACACAATCCTGCATAGAGGGGAAACACTTTCTAAGATACTTGCATTTGAAAAAAAACCTATGTCCCATATTTTCTTTATTTAAGGAATCTGAATTAAAACTAATAATAAAAGACAACCAATACTCAAAACATAACCGCTTGTAGCTCAACCTGGACCCCTCAACTCTGTAGAAGTCACCTTCAAAAATTCCTTCATCCATCAACAATTCTATCGAGCTAGCTGTTTGCAAGATTTTGTTGGTGACAGATGTTAAGCATGTTCAGGGGGTTTCTTGCTTATGCCCTTAGCCTTAGAGGACTTTGATGAAACATGGCTTGTTTCTGAAATGAGGAAGGATAACACCCAATAGTTTACCCATTTCTAATAACTGTATAATATTAAAATATAATGCCATTTCATGGCTTTTTTCTTTGATGTTTCGTGATTAAATTCCCCTTTCAATAGAACAAAAGCTGTGGATCCAGTGAACGATCAACACGAACTACTCGTTGGGACAGAATTTCATAACATCCTAAAACGCAACACAAAATTAAAAACATAGAGAATTTAAGAATTAGATTTTAATAAAAAATAAATAAATAACCCCGTTAATCGTAACTTTACTCGCTAAATAATAGTCTAAAATTAATAAAAAAACCCATATTATACAATTTATAAATACAGCAGTCACGAATAAACTGCTGGGATCTAACTACATATTTTTGAATCACGTATTATTACCCTGACAGTATACAGCGCTTTTATACTTACTATAAAACTATTTACGGCCAATTCGCTACGAATTAAGGATAGCAATATTGCATAGCCGATAGTAATAGCGTCGTACCATTTCCTATGACGACATACCATCCATAAAGTGGCATAAAGCAACTTAAATATTATTTGCCGTCGGCGCTTTCACTTTACTAGACGTTCCATAAAACAAATGTAGGTATAAACTCACGAAGTTTTTCTTCTTCCTGGTCGACCTGGTCTCATCTTGACTCTAGTTCCTTAGTAGAACAGCCGTACTTCACCATGGACGGCGACGTGTCCGAAGTCTTGTTTGTCGACTTTGTCGTGCTAGTCGCTGCAAGTTTATTTATACTTGCTTACAGATATTCATGCGCTGATTGCGTCATTCTTTTTTAATAAATATTCGATCAAATAACTTGTTGTTTGGTTTACAAAATTGTTATTTATGTTTAAAATAAAAAATATTATTAATATTCTATAAATTTAGTCAACAAAATATATTATTTTAGTTCAGTTTTTCTGCGAACTATACTACTTTGGACGTCATCACGACTACCGCACCAAGGACGTAATGGTAAGTCATGTGTCTAAATATAGCTGCAACGCTCAGCAACAAGCTTACTATTGGTTGGCTAGTTATTGCGCATTAAACAGCTGGCAAAGTAGTCCTTAGAAATTGAACGTGGAAAATAACCCGACAAGCAGCGCAGAAGCGGTGAATGTGTTGGGGCGGCGGCGGAAATTTTGTTCTGGGGGATTCAGAAGACGTCAGAAGTTAGAAGGACACATTTTATTTTTGTGATAGTTTATAGTCCTTTATACCAGGTGCGTTAAAACTGATTTAGCAGTATGTAGGATTTACCAAAGTACTTTCTGTCACGGATTATAATTTAATCCTGTTTTCGCTTTCTCTCCTCCTCTAGCAAGTTTTTTTTAGTCAAAATTAATACCAAGTATTCTAACCTGTCAGACCCTATAGAATTACAGAAGCTCTGACTACCGACTTTATCATTAAACTTTATTAAGTTAATAAAAAATCAAAACATAAAAAGATATGCAAACTGAACTGTGTTTCAGTATCGCCATTTTCGTTGCTAGGTTTTGAAGGCTTGGTGGCCATTGGTGGGGTGGCAGTTTCAGCCACTTTTTTATAACTGGCCTTATTCAGCCAGCGTTGGGTAAAATACTGTTCAAATGTAATTTAAATAGAGAGCTTTGCAAAAAAGTATTTCAAATACAAATAGCTTTTGAAAATATTTCAAATACAAACTCCATTAAAGTATTTTACTGCAAAATACTAAAATACTTTTTATAACACTTGATGCTGATACATCATCATCAACACACATCTCAAACACTTTTTAACAAAAACAAGTCAACAGGGAAAAATTTTATTGCAATAAAATAAACAGATTCAACTTTTAAAATGAGAATTTGCTTTTAAAATTAGTGATTGTTCAAAAGTTTCCTCAGTCAAACTACCGTTGCAGAATGCAGATATTAATCCTGAATATGTTTTATTCGAAGCGCATTTCATGCACTTGGCCACAACTTTATCTCCATCTCGGCTAACAATTTTAAAGAATTCGCCATCTAATATGGCTGGCATTCGATCACCACTGCTTGAATTATTTGCCATCTTAGTATTAATAAAACTTCTGTTTCTTATTTTCAACGTGGATAGCCTATTCAGTTAGACTAGCAAACACCAGTCTTAAAAACGGGGCCGGTGTTTGTACCTAAACCCAGTGAGTTTCAGGTACCCCAGCCATAGTAAAAGTCTTCGTGTTTGCAAAAATCCCACAAGCGCTACCTGTCGGAGCTGGGGTCCGGGCCCCTGGACTTCCTCTGCTCAGCGCCGTGCCTGTTGGGGAAGAAAGACAATTATACATGCCCGAATAATTAGGTGCCGTTGTTGGGTTGTCGATGGAATCACTATAGGTGTATTGAAGAAATTTATTTGTGGATGTCCTCTAACCGATTCAAACTGAACTCAGACAAAACTCAATTCATTTGGCTGGGCAGCCGCCAGCACTTTCAAAAAGTCAATGTAGCTGACATCCAGCATGGCGACCACTCTGTCGTCTTTCAGGCCTGTAGCAAGCGGGGGGCAGGGGACAAAGCCCCCCCTCCTACGAACATTGTGTGCCCCTCTACTGAAAGTTTTAGTTAGCCTCCCACTGAGCCCCCGCAGACAGAAGTGGAAAATTTACATCATAAAAAACATTTAAAAATAAACAACGTTTTTTTGCGCCCAAGAAAGTATGAAATATTATTCTTACGAGCCTGGCAGAATTTCTGAATAACTTGGTCATATTATGGTAACATACTTTATAACAGTTTCTAATTCATATACAATGAAAAACGTTGAGCGCATTATTTTTTATAGATGTTTGTTTTACAGAAGTTTTGATGTTGTATGTGCGCCCAAAGTTTTTCATTGAATTAGAAACTGTTATAAAGTATGTCATTAGTTTGCATTTTGTGAACAATTGAGTTGCTGAAGAACACTTGATGTCAATAGTGGAACTAAATGATGTTGATGTAAAAAGTATTACAAGAGCTATCACAATCAGCTAGAGCTGCATAACATTAACAAAAAAGACATTTTTAGCCAGTGTTATGAGTGGATTGAAAAAATAGGCGCAGAAGTTATCCAAGAAGAAGTTGAAAAAGTGATTCCATATGTGCACTGCTTCAACCATCAACATCATTATTTTTTCTTATTTGTGAGCAATTGTACATTTTTTGAGAAGGCAATTGCTTTAAAGTATTTATAAGGGCACTACCGTGAAACGATTTTTAGAACAAAGATAGTCAAATAAGCTAGATTCAGCTTCCGTTTGTACGTATGTGTGCGAGTTTTTGTGTATCTTTTAAGCACAAGTAAACACTTTAAAATACTTCATTGAGATTTTCCCCCCTAAAATATTTGCGTCCTCCTACCTTTTCATAAAAACCTGGTTACAGGTCAGAGCGTCTGCGACCTGCGATCTTGGAGTACACCTAGACGCCCAACTAATTATAAAACCCAAGTAACAACGTATCTGCCAATTATTTTATTAGCTTCGACACCTGTGATCCGCTCGTTGTCCTCTTTTTACCTAGGCATGTTCAGACCTTGTACTTTATGCATTTATCGCTAGCAGGCTTGAGTACAGCGTTTTGGCTGGAGTCGGAGTCGTTCTAACCGACAAGTTGCAGTCTGCGCTGCGAGTAGCGGCCCGTCTTGTCCTTGTCATCAAAAGACCAGGGACGTAAATTCAGCATTTTCCAGGGGGGGGCAAAATTTTCCCGCCATTATATAGCTTACTGACAGGGTTACCCGGTGTTGTCCGGGTTTTTTGTGCTTAGTTTTTTTTCGTTTTTGCCAACGAAACGTCAAAGAAATAACATTTTTTTTTAATTTTTCAAAATTTTTTTATCAATGAAGTTACCTGCATGCCAAATGTTGTTAAAATTGCTCCTGCGGCTTGGATGTGATAAACGAATGCTCTCACACACACATTACCTTTTACAGTTATATAAATACGTAGGTACAAGCAGAGAGGGATGGGGAAATGCATCCCCCATCAGAGTATCAATTGAAATTTTTTTGGGTATAATACCTTGTTTTTAGAAGACGACCGTAGCTTTTTTGGGAGGAGAAATTAGAAGTCTTTGAAAAAATTTTGAAAAATACTTACGACTACCCCTTACCGGTTATCAGCTTTTTGGAAGAGAATATAAAAAATTTCTGAAGTAAATCCCCACCAAAAAATTCTATATTTGCCACGCGCCACTGGGTATAAGGGGGATGAATGATTTAATCATATTGCAGGGGCAAGTACAGGATTAGTAAAACAAGTGAAGGAAAAACAAGTTTTTTAACACAAACTTTGATTTCAAATACATTCGATTTAGAAATGCAAAAGATGTTCACAGTTTTTTAAAAAAATTGAATCATGTATTTTCATCAAATATAAAGCTGTGCTGAAAGTTTCAACTTCAAAATGCTGGTTAAATTTCACTTGCAAGATTTGCGTACAGAGAAAGACACACACACACACAAACAAACAGAGGTTGTAACCTCAATAAAAATTTGTAAAAAAGATGTCCAAAATGGGGTGGGTATAATTTTGTTTTATTTTTGTGTAATAAATAATAACTTTGATGTAGACAGCTGTGAGGGAATCAACATTGTATTAATACCACTAATAGGGTAAAATTCCACGAGTTCTCTTATTGTATTTTGGCACAGAAAGCAGCTAATCTTTGGACCAACACTGATACACAAATTATTACTCTGCAGTTATTGGTGAATCTAGCATCGAGCTAAGATATAAAATTGTCTACACACGCAAAAAGAATTCCAATACGCATTGAATCATCACGAGGTTAAGTAAAGTTAAAATCAACATATTATATAGTAAACTCTAAGTAAAAAAAATTTTAATTTTGGAAATCAAGGGGAGGCGAATTGTCTATACACGCCGGAAGGATTCCAATACGCATTGCATCATCACTAGCTTAAGTAAAGTTAAAATTAAATAAATATATAGTAAACTCTAGGTAAAAAAAAATCAAATTTTGAAAATCAGGGGGGGGCAAATGCCCCCCCCTGCCCCCCCCCAATTTACGTCCCTGCAAAAGACGCTAATTCGACAAAATCTCTGCTGACATTCGAGACTGCCTTCACTGACTGTCGGTTAATTTAAGAATTGAATTTAAGTTGGGTTTCCTTGCATACCTCAGAGTAGTGGAACGTGGATGAATGTCCCCCATCAGAAATTTTAAAAGTTTTTTTAGCTGCTCAAGAGGGCATTTGCCCAGCATTATTTGCTTGTGTTAAGCACCTCCTCAAGGACAAGTTAAGTTATTTAAAGGAATGGCAAAACTTTTCAGTTAGTTATATATGAGCATCTAAAAGTAATAAGTTATTCTTTAAAATGAACACTTAGCGTATTCGGACTCAAATCCATGCCCGAATAAATGAGAGTGCAAACTTACAGACATAAAACTGAAAAAAATTAAAAAAAACCGCCGCCTTTGAACGCCCATAAATCCATATCCGAAATACGAATTTGAAAATTTTCCCCCCCATCAGATGGTCCTATTCAGGGGCTGTCTTCTCATGTAGAGTGCAGCTCCGTTTCTTTTGGTGGGGTGGCTGTAGCGTGGGTCAAAAAATAGTGCCGAATCCGGGGTACCGATTTTTGAGCGCTCATAACTCCGGAACCGAATCACGTGACCCTGCGATTTAAACTCCAGTTAGGACACATGGACCCCTATGTTCCTTTTGAGTTTGGTTTTTCAAGGTCACGTGGTTCCGGAGATATTCGAAATGTGAATAAAGTGTATATTAAAATTTTTTGAATTATACTTTTTGTTTTGAATATAAGAGCGTTGGGCGTTATCTATGTAATATCTATAATTTATGCATAACCTACTATCGCCCAACACTTTATTCTTCAAAACGAAACGTAGGTGCGTGAAGTTAGCCACCGTCGAGTTAGCCACGGAAAATTTTCAATAGTAAAAGGCCTTGCTGATGCGTTTTTAATTTCTAACGCCTAAACCAATCATACAGCCAGAATGAAACTTACATATTCTGAATCATTATTATTTATCACATTTATTTAAAAAAAATACAAAAAGTGTATGTAGGAATTTATTTTTAATCGATTTTTGAAGTTTACGCCTAAATCCCATAATAAAGTCCCTACGGAAAGGTTTTTCTTTTTTCACGCCTAAACCAATCGTCTAGTCAAAATGAAACTTACATATTCTGAATCCTTATGATTTATCACATTTATTAAAAAACATAAAAAAGGTGTATGTAGGAATTAAAAACGCTTCAGCTAGGCCTTTTACTATAGGAAAAGGTTTTTTTCACGCTTAAACCAATCGTCTAACCAAAATAAAACTTACATATTCTGAATCCTTATGATTTATCACATTTATTAGAAAAAAAAATGTTTGTAGGAATTAAAAACGCTTCAGCTAGGCCTTTTACTACAGAGAATTTTCCGTCGCTAACTCGTCGGTGGCTAACTTCCTACGAAACGTTTAGTTCAAAAAATTTTAATATACACTTTAATATTATTTTTAACATTTTAGTTATTTTCAAACTGCTTCACCCAGACGCTTGTTGTAGATAATTCAATTAAAAATCCAACGATGTAACTCTTGCTTCTATAACTTAAGAAATAAAAAAGTTGTCGAATAAAACTTCGGACCATAGACCAATTTTCCCCAGCTAAACGAAACTTAAACAAACACTGGGGAGCATACGGTTTAACAAACGAGTCTGGATCCCAGCGGCTATTATGCAATGTGGCTACTCGTTAACACCTCCATTGTCACACGAAGCTATCATCACTTTCTTTAAATCAGTAAAAAAACTTAGACAAGACATACTTCAAGTGCTTGCCCTGTTAGACTGCTTGGTAAAACATGACAGATCAAAGTGAGCAAACGGTACTGCCAATTTGTAACAAATGACAACCGAATTTAAACATAAAATCTGCTCTAATATCTGTCTACCTAAAGCCAAAAACAAAAAACCCAAAACTTTTTCGTATGCAACATTATTTTCATAATTCTGAATGTTAATTACAATTTGCAGATTATAACATTAAATTGCCTGGAGCTTAGCCTTGTGGCTGAATTTTTCCGACCCGGCTAGAAATTGGATCAACTATGATCACGTAAACAAAGGTCTTAAATCGATGTTTGGTTGTCCGGACCAAATTACTGATTATAGTCGGTGATTTGATCAAGACAACTAGAGTTAATTTTGTAGTAGGTACAAACTTAATGAAATGTTTTTTTTATTTTATAAACTTTTATTTAGATTACAATCACTGTTTGTGTGTGTATGCGTGTGTGTCTTTTTCTGTACTCAAATCTTGCAAATAAAATTCAACCAGCTTTTTGACTCGCTAGGAAGCTGAAACTGTCAGCATAGCTTTATATTGGTAATTAGATGACAATTCATGATTCAATTAAAACAAAAGTTTGTGTTGAAAAACTCGTTTTTTCCTTTACTTGTTAATAACTTTGGCCACATTTCCGGCCACATCTTGTTCTGCCGAACGTTCTTTCGGCGCGTTTAGACCAGAGTTGTTCACAGGTCGGGTCGAAACGTGAGATGGGTCGGGTCGAAACGTCGGTTTATTTATTTTTTATTTGATAATTTCTTAAGCGGCATAATGTCATATGTCATTTAGACTTCTAGGTCAGGACTTCTAGTCGGTTTGTTGGTCGGATCGGTCGTTGACAGCGAGGAGGAAAGATTCTGGCCCTTTTCTCTGGTTTCCATCTACCTACGAGCCATTCGGGCAAAACTATGTCAGCCCCCATATCGATTAGCTCTCGTACGCATATGTTATAAACTAATATAAAAAAGGCAATTTAGCAAAAACGAAGAAGATTGAAATTATTATAAGCCGGAATAGTATCTGGCTTCGTCCAAAGATCGAACCGATTTTTAGATCGCAAAGATAATACCAAACTTCACGACTGGATGCTATTTTAGATTAAATAATAACGGTGACGAATGACGATGTGATAGGGATGAAATTGGAAAACCGATTTGTACTAAAGTAGTAGATCTGTTTTAATTTAAAAAATTCTCAATGCTCAGTGGGTGCCGGTTTACAGAATGACGTAATACTAATGAAGTTGCTGCAGCGCCTCTTTTTGCTGGAAGTTCAAGATTTTTACTCGTCATCTTCAACACAATAATTAGAGTTTGTTCAGTTGAATTAGTAAATCAAATATTAATTTATAAAAAAAACAAATCAAGTACTTTACCACCTTTAGACTTCACAGAAAACAGTGGGTACTTTCCCTTTTTTAATAATATAGGTATATATGGAAAAACTAGTGTTCTAAACTACTAAACTCGCACAAACGTATTTTTTCGTAAATTTTTTTAAACGATAAACGCCAGCAAACAACGAAGAATAGAAAACCCGAAAACAACTGAAAACCGAACGAGAATCACTTTAGCTGGATATCCTCATTTATATGAGGCTAGTTGGCAGAACCAGGGGCGTAGCTAGGGGGGGCGGGGGGGGGGGCGAGCTGCCCCGGGCGCCATCTTGGGGGGGGGCGCCGAAGAGGAAGATACAGTATATTCATGTTAGACTAACTCTCTCTCAAAGTTTGCGTAAGATGCAAGAAAAACAGTAGTTTCCTTCCTTGCATCAGGATGTCGTCCACAGTCTAGTTGTATATCTGATGCTTCAGTCCATTTAGTTGTTCTGCAGCATCAAACTTGTTAGGTTCTTAGGAAGGGAGAGAGCCATGTCACTCATGTGTTTCATTTCAAACCCACCAGCCACAATCTAGGCACACATCTCCGGCTCAGGCAAGGTGGAACTTGGTGACTCCTTCATGCTCCAGCCACCAGTCATTTCACATCGTTGACGTAGAGCCAATGTTTTGAAAGCTGCTCTTGCTATCTAGAACTTCTGTGCCCTGTGCAGCACACCTCCTTTATGACATCAAGTTTATGACACACAGCCTAAGGACCATATTTAATTTCATCAGTATGTGCATTTATTGACATTTATTTAATACATTTATTCTCACTGAGTTTTGTGGATTTTTAAAAAAATTATTTTTGTTCTTTACGGTATTTTAAATAAAACTTTTGCTTGCCGCATTTTTTTTTAAATACTGATCGCGAAAAGATGGCGCCAAAACGCACGCATATAAACCTACACTTTTAGTTCTTAAGAGAACGGCAAAAGTATGAACGAAGTAAACATCGAATCTTTTTCTCAACAAAAGTCAAATGATAAGAACAATAGGACACGTAACGTTTAACTTTAACTTCTTCATTGCAACGGGGGGAGGCCCGGGGGCGCCGGGGGGCGCAAAATTTATAGTTTCGCCCCGGGCGCCAAAAACCCTCGCTACGCCTCTGGGCAGAACATAATCGGGTTTTCTATTCTTCGTTGTTTCCTGGCGTTAATCGTTTAAACAAATTTTAGAGCACTAGTTTTTTTATTAGGAGATGTTGATGAACTGCGCGCCTTTGCGAAAGAATTATTTTTTTATAAGGGCACGATATAAATGTTATTTTGTATGGAGATTGAATAGGAACATACACATTTCTTATGTTCAAAAACGCAATTTTCTTACAACACACCCATTACTTGATGATAACTTTAAAATCTATAAAAAAATATATAATATAACACTCCCAATCAACAATAAATTTTTTATCCCCCTACCAGAAAATCCTGGGACCGCGCCTGTCCCCAGCATCCCCAATGGTAGGACCGCGCCTGTATACTGAACATGTTTACTGCAGAAATGCCAGATTTCAATAAATGATTCAAGTTTAGACAATTTCGGGCTTGTGTTGAAGTTTTTCAAAGCCCGGGATTTGGGTCTTAATTTATCAAAACACCGGATTCGGGTCAACCTCGGGTATTTTTTATTTTCGAAAGTTTGGGCTCGAGTTTTACTTTTTCAAAAGTACGGTTCGGCTTTCCAAAAAAGATCGGGTAGTACTGAACTTTAGGTTTGGGTCGGATACCCCTGGATAACCGTGATATCCTAAGTAAATCTATCATGCAACCTTATAACTTATATCGAAACTTTGATTGATTGAGTTTAGGTTATCGATTTATTTAGTTCGTTGTCTTGATGAATATAAATAGTATTCTAATATTCAATTTCGGTTTTCAATTTTGCAAAAATTAGAATTAGAGTATCAGAAAAAGACCGGGTATACTACCGGATGTCGGGTTCGAGTCGATTTCCCTTGACATCCCTATAAGCACGATAAACCACATGTATCTAGAGACTACATTTTATATTATAGTCAATTTTTAAAATCTGCCGGACAAAATCATTATGTACCTATAATTATGTGAATCAAGGGTTAAACACCAAAACCTCATAAAAATGTCTACACGCGCAATCTCAGTCTAACACACATAAAAGTAAAAAACGTTTTCGATAAGACACAGAGCCTAATGATAAGCTCATTTACGTCAACTATGTGAAAGTTATAAAACTATAATCCGGCAAACGGCTCTGAACAGAATCGAGCCGGCCTGCTGGTACTCGCATCGCCTAATACCCTACTCTACTTCTCTACTATTACTATACTAGCTAATAGTTTTCCTCGATCAAAATCGAAATCTTAACGACCGGCGCGTGAAGATTTAATTGGGACGATGCAGGTAAATAACGTCATGGCATTTTTAACTGTACAATCTTTAAAGAAATGTAAATATTTGTTGTTGGTCTCTATGTTGTTCTGAGAACTTTTGTAAATACATAAAGAACCACATGGCAAAGGCTCCAGCGAACGTGACGTACCAGGCTCAGCATGTCTCAAGAAGTAAACGCGGACAGGTGCTGGGTCGTGGAGGTAGATTTAGAGGATGCACAGTATGGTTTACAGGTAAGTAAGTACTTATATCAAAAGTGGATCAGAACTTGTTATTTTACTCACTCCTGTATTCATTTATTTTATGTTAAAGGATTGTCGGCTGCTGGGAAAACAACTCTTGCATTTGCTCTCGAAGCATTTCTAGTGGAAAGAGGTGTTCCGTCATACAGTCTTGATGGAGATAACATCAGGTTTGGTCTCAATAAGGACTTGGGATTCAGTCCAGAAGACAGAGAAGAAAACATAAGAAGAGTATCTGAAGTTTCAAAGCTTTTTGCTGATGGAGGGATTGTTTGTTTAACAAGTTTCATCAGTCCATTTAAAAAGGTGATATTTGATGTTTAAAAACCTTTTTCACTTTATTATTTTTCAGCTTCTCTGCTGATGGAACATTAAAAACTTACATTTTGTAAAGATTTTACATATCTGCTTTTCTTTAGCTCAGTCAAAGTTTTTACTTTTTATTTTATAGAAATTCATTTAAGCTTTTGATTTTTTTTTGAATTTTTCTTTTAGTTATGTTTTGCTAAATCAACCTACATTTAGAATATGTAACATTATTCAATTTTTTCATTGATTTTATTATATTTTTAATTATAATATTACCAGATATATTTTGTGTGGTGCATCAATAAATTTTCAATATCATCATATTGAACAGCAGATCAATTAGCTAGCCTTTTCGGAGGAAGGCCGTTAATGAATGCAGCAGATGGTTTCTTCTTTTTACCTGCACTATATTTTAATGGTGTCTTACATTATTTGTTTTTCTTAACTTTAAAATATTCCCTTTTCTAGTTCTTTAATGCATTTTTTTCATTTATTTCTTATGATATTTAAAAAATGTATTTAATAGCAATTGTTCTATATCATTTTTCTGTTTGACTTAGAAACTGATGGAGTTTACAAGAAGTTTCACGATTTCAAGCGCAATACAGATATTCAATCATAAGACAAATATTCAATCATAATAAAGACATTCAATCATAATACAGATATTAATAAATAAATGAAATAAATAAATATGTGATTAATTGAAGGACAGAGAAAAAGCAAGAAAAATTCATGAAGAAGCTGGTCTGTTATTTGTTGAATGTTATGTGAACACCTCTCTTGAGATCTGTGAGTTGAGAGACCCTAAAGGACTTTATAAGAAAGCCAGAAGACATGAAATCAGTGGTAAGCAGAAGTTACTTGGTAAAGCTCTTAATAGATATAGAGTTCAGGCTATTGAAATGATTTTTTAAAAGTCTTCTAAATTATTTTTTATTTTATATAAACATGTCTGAACTGATGTTTTTTATTAGCTAAACCTGCAACAGACTAGCTGTTTTCAGGTTAAGTTTTGTTCTGTAGACTTTGGCTTATTTTAATGTTTAACAGAAACTATGCACTAAACATACATGCTGCAAACATACCTTCACACACACTGTGTGTGTGTGTGTGTGTGTGCGTGTGTGTGTGTGGCAAAACCTTTTGACAGCTAATCGATTAATGTTTTTTCAATTATTTCCTCGGAGTGAGGGATTGTATTTTATAAAACATCTCATAAACATATTATGTTTATTTTTGTTTTTATTACTTAAATAATATATCCAGTTATATTGGATTTTGCTTTTAAACCTTTTTGGTTTTCAATGTTTGCAACCACAGTATTTTTCAATGGTATATAATTCTTTATTTGTTAAGTACCAAAAACCTTATTTGGAGTGAGATGTTGAAAACAAGACTTTTTTTTTAGTAAAGCACAAAACAGTTGGGGTTATTTGGTTTTGAGAACACTAGAGTACAGAAATTTTTGAAAGCTTTAGATTTATTTTTGATGAACAATCAAACATTTGAATTTTGTCAATTAATTACACTAACTGCTTTCCGGCTAAAAATACACCTGTATCGTTTGCTTCGTGGCAAAGCACCTTTGAGGTTTAGTAAAAGGTGCTGTATACATCTCTATAATATATTGAATAATAAAACGTATTGAGTTAAAAAAGTCTGCTTCTGTTCTTTAATCTCTGGCTGTAAGATTCAAAAAAATTTTTGGAACTAAGCATGGAGCAAGTTTTTTGATGTTGGAGCACAGTTTGATGTTTGTGGTTTCAAATTTCATCTTTCTGAGGAACAACAACATGAGTTTTATATTATTATTATTATTTGACAACTTATGTTAGAATAAATACTTCATGGGCATTTATTATATACATTTATATATCTAAAAGTCATGTTGAAGTAATTCGTGTTAGTTTTGTTTTGCATAATAAAATCAAAATATTTTTGTTTGAAACAAGGTAGAAGATATTATATTGCATTATGCTAATGTTGGCCAGTTTTTCCAGATGGTGGAAGCATTATGTCTGAAATATGCAGGTGGAAATTAACTCCTGAACCTTGTTCATTCCTTTGTTTACTTTCTCTGTAGATCTCAGATTGTTTAAATTAATAGTTTTGTTCATAAGGACATCACAGGGATATGACATACGTGAAGGTCACTGAATGAAGGTGTTTAAAAAAAAGTTATTTATCTAGTAGTGGTGTTTGTGAAAATTATTTTCTTTAATGATTTTAAAGTTATGAAAATTATTTTCTTTAATGACTTTAAATGGAGCTCTTTAAAGTTGAGATGCTCAGTTTTTAAGAGGAAGTCTAAAAAACATCACCAGTAGCTGAAGCTTTGAAGTTGGATGGCATAAAATGATGAATAATTATATTGGTTTTGATTAAATAGTAAATGAAGATGATAAACATTTTGGGTGGGTCTGAGATTTTCTGTTTTTACATGCTTGAGTTTATATTCACTGAGACCTAAATATGTATAATACAAACAGTTTTATGGTTTTTAAATATTAGTTGTTTTAACTCGTTTTTAATATAATTCTGTAAATACATTAGGTTTCACTGGAATTGATCAAGACTATGAACCTCCTGACAATCCAGAACTGGTATTGAGAGCAGGAGAACTGAGCATTAGCGAATGTATCGAAGAAATTGTCAACGTACTTGTCAGGAAGGTAATTATTGACTTACTAGTGATAACCTGTCAAAATATAGATATTATGTAGTTATAAATTTATCTGATGTACTTCTAATGAGTTTTAAACGTAGAAAATATTTATTGCAATCAGGGCATTCTTTCTGAGTCGCACTTGAATTTGGTGAATGAACTTATAGTATCGGACGATAAAAAGGAATCGCTTATATTGGAGATGCAACAGTTACCCAGCATTGAAATTACAGAGGTAAATTATTTATTCTCCAGATCTTGGTATTTGTAAAAATGTGCGTATCTTTGCAACTAGCTAGACCTACAGTGGGTACAAGTGCTTTCGGAGGGTTGGGCTTCTCCACTGAATGGCTTCATGAGGGAACGGGAATACCTCCAAGCTCTTCACTTTGGATGTCTGGTTGACATTGCTAGCAATAGCAACCAGTCTATTCCTATTGTCTTGGCAGTTTCAACTGAAGACAAGGAAAGGGTTAAAGGATGCAAAGCCTTTTCACTTTCCTATGGAGGAAAAATGGTAGCCATTCTGAGAGATCCTGAGTTTTTTGAGCACAGAAAAGAGGAAAGGTGTTCTAGACAGTTTGGTACAAACAACAGAGGTCACCCATACGTAAAGGTTGGCTACAATATATATATTTACTATGATTGGTTGTTTTATAAATATTCACCTTTACTAAGGCAAACATTTTTTTGGCCTAATTCCTAAGTAATTTGAGAGGATGTTGACTGCATTTTCTTAAAACAATGTTGTGCTTTTTTTCTCAAATAAATTGAATTTGAAGATTTCGGTAATATATAATTATCATAATTTATAAGATTGTACCTTGCAGTTAATACACGAGGGTGGTGATTGGTTGTGTGGTGGTGACCTTGAAGTGCCAGGGCGAATAATGTGGCACGATGGATTGGATGAATACAGACTTACTCCAAATCAGCTGAAGCTTAAATTCAGAGAACTTAATGTTTGTATATTTTAATTGCTTGTGCTTACATTTAGTTATCTATTATATTTATTATTTAAAGACAAAAAATATGGATTAATAGTCTTTATCTCATAACATTTACTACCACTTCTATCTTATCATTTACTACCTGTTTCTTTCATTGGATTTGTATTGAGTCATTCCTATAGGTGAGTAACTTTCCACATTCATGATGTTATGCTGTATCTATCATGAAATTCCAGGCAGATGCAGTTTTTGCTTTTCAACTAAGAAATCCGATTCACAACGGTCATGCTTTACTGATTTCTGACACAAGGAAAAGTTTATTGGAGAAGGGTTACAGAAATCCTATACTTTTACTACACCCACTAGGTTGTTTAGAAATCTGTTTGCATCTTAATCACAATTAAAAGTTGAATATTTTTTGTAGATACGATGTATGTTCAAAGGCAATTTTAATTGTTCTTATTGTTGTTGTATAATTAACTATTTTATTGCAATATTTTGTTGCATATTTTTTTCACAGGGGGCTGGACGAAAGATGATGACGTACCACTGCCATGGAGAATAAAACAACACCACTGCCTTCTCGAAGAAGGAGTACTCGATCCAAATTCGACTGTCCTTGCAATTTTCCCTTCTCCAATGATGTATGCTGGTCCAACCGAAGTTAGCTAACTTGCCTGTGTTTCTTATGGTAAATATAAAAACGATTTTGATAATTTCATTCCTTGACCCATAAGGTTCAGTGGCATGCAAAAGCCAGAATGTCGACAGGAGCCAATTTCTATATAGTGGGTCGTGATCCTGCTGGCATGCCCCACCCTGATACCAGAACAGATCTTTATGAGCCAACTCATGGAGCCAAGGTTTGATTGTGATTTGTTAAAGAAAATTTTTTAACTAAATTTGTCATAATTAATTATATCACTATGTATTATTAATTATTTATGACAGGTGTTAACAATGGCTCCAGGCTTAGACCAGTTAGAGATTGTTCCATTCAGGGTAGCTGCTTACAATTCAAAGCTGGAAAAAATGGATTTTTACGATGAAACTCGCAAGGAAGATTTCATTTTCATTTCTGGCACAAAAATGAGGGCAATGGCCCAAGCAGGGATAGATCCCCCAAAAGGTTTTATGTCCCCTAGAGCTTGGAAGGTCATGGTTGAATACTACAAAAGTATTTCAAACTCAGTTGAAATGGAGAAAGGAGACAGCTAGAGAAGTGAACGACAACACCATTCACCATAACTGTTCATCTAAAGTCTGTTTGCTTTAATATCTTCAGGTACTTCTTGACAAAAGTATTTCATATCCTTCAATTGTTAATGTTTGTTATCGTGTGTTATCAGGTTAAAAGAAAATTGGTGTAGTAGTTCTTGATGATCGTTAAGCATTAGGTCGTCTAAACCAAATCATTGTGTTTTTATTAATAATTATATGTTGCCTATTCGGTCCAAATTTTAATTGCTCTCAGAACTTTTATTTCCATTAAGAGATTCCATCACTTTTTCTGCATTTAACCAATATTTGCATACAAGGTGCTTGGGTGTGGGTATGTAGATGAAAACAAAATGTTATTGTGCTTTATGGCCTTTATGCTGTATTCTCTTATGTATTTATTTTACAAAATACTGTGTCCTTATTTGTAATTTTTTGTTCTAATGATATATTTCTCTTCTCGGCTATCTGCTTGTAATAAAATCAATTTCATTTAGATATGACATTTTTTAAGTGCATGTCTAACTCTATTAATGGCTCGTTAATGAATTACTCTTACATCTACATTTGCATTTAATTTAAAATGACTTCTACAAAATAAAATTGTAATGTTTCATGACTTCTTTATTTGATTTAATAAACTTTTGGTAGTCTCCTTTGACAGGCGAATTAACTTTTAAAATGTAATGTGTTTGTGTTACTAGTTACTTCTGTGACAACATGAGCAGCTACAATTAATTCAATCATGAGCAGACGACATAATATCATATGTTATGAAGAAAATTAAGAAACAGCTTGTTTATTTGACATGAGTACTTTGAAGTCATTTAGTATATAAAATTTTTGTATGAAATGTAGTTTTCTCTTCTGTTACATTTCAGACATATGCCAGCTAATAATTTAGAATAAAGTAGCAATTTACAAAATCAATTAAGAATTACTTCAAATAATGAATAGATATGAATAATTTATTTAATTATAGTATCTTTAATTTAACTTCTACATCACTAATAGAGTCTAGATAAAATTTTGAATGAGACTTACAACTATCAGTAAACCTCCAGCTAATTTTGGTGGTAGATTACTCTAGAGTGACAGCAGTTGATATAACATGACAGAAAGACCTCCCTGCTCTCCCATTATTCATGCAAATTATTTATATGATTTTTGGTCCATTAGTGGAATTCATTGTTTTTTCTATTCAGAGTCACTTCTCATGTAAACAGCAAATGAAAAGACAAAAGTCTCCAAGAGTACATTGACTTATTTTTCAAGAAAGCTGAACATGTTTCTGTAATTTATTCATGAAACTTTGCTGACAAAGTAATGAGGATGTAAGTAGTAATATGGCTGAGAAAATATGCTTCCATGTTTTTGCTGTAGCAAAGATGAATTATACAGGAACTGTTCAATTATGCCAGAGACGGTCCAATATTCAAAAAATTACACAAGCATATATATGATCCACACTCTTAACTTGCAGTGATCAACATCCATTCAAAATTGCATAATAATTATAATAATTGCCCGAGTTTATTTTTAGAAATATTCAAGTGGAACAGTAAAAACTGATAACAGATATGATAAAATACAGAAATTTTACAAATTGAACAGATATTTAAAATATTTTTTCATTTATTAAAAGACAAACATCGTATCAGTCATTTTTACAATAAGAGAAGACAAAAATGAGCATCCATCACCACATCCTCTTGGCTCTGCCAAAGAAGACACCACTGGGGTTGACAGTGACACTGAATGACGATGAGGGAATGTATTTGTCTGGCAGAGGAACATTCTGGAACACTTCAAACATCTTGTAGCCGAGCGGATTGACCAATCCGATGTCGGAGAGCTTAAAGTGAACTTTTGTGGGTGTTGCCTCTCCAAGGTTTAGAATAACAAAGGCCATATCGCCTTTTGGTAATATTGGTTTGGTCCAAATTTCAATCTCACCTTTCTATACAAATAAAATAATGCAACATAAGTTTATTTAATAATGTCAAATTGTTGATCTGCATACTTGTGTGCTTTGAATACAATAGGAACAAACGAAAAGGAGAATCACAGTTTTTAAAATAAATCCTTCATATGCAATGTTGGAAAAAAAGATATCGAGACAAAAATCAGTTTAAATTTAATAGAATGCATTGTTATTAACAACAAATCTATGCTCCAAGTTTAAGCTCGATGGTATTGTGAAAAAAGAGTTAAATAACCATCCAAAGACATTCCACGCATACACCTATGACAAATAAGTTGATAAAAATACTTTTAAAACACTTGAAACTCACCTTCATAACCAGCCTGCCTTGAATTCCAAGAGGATCCTGGTTAATAGCAATAGCAGAAGCATTAAGAAGAATAGATTTAGCAAAAGGATCAATATTTCTCAAATCATTGGACATGATAAGAGGAGAAGCCATGATGCTCCAGAGGGCCATCTGAGATTTTTGCTGTTCTTTGCTAAGGCCGAAATTTCCAATTAGAAGCTGAAAAAGATTAAAATTTTTGATGTAACAATTATAAAATTTTCTATTTAAAAAATAATTATCCAAGAATTCAAGAAAATGAATTATAATTGTTTATTAAATATTATATTATAGAAAGATCAAGAACTTCTGAGGCATTTATTAAGCATTATTTACAAGTACACACCTGGTAGATATGTAAGTGTGTGTAAACAAGTCGAAAAAGTACTTGAAGATATATTATGAAATAATTTGCAGTTATGTTTCATAAGGGAGTTAAACAAAATGATAAGATAATTTTCATAATGAATATTTAATAAATTTTACCATGTCAGGATCATTGAAACTTCCTGGAGCTGCATACTGCTGAAAGGTATGATTGTTGTTTCCATAAAATGCCAGAATTGATTTAACGCTTGCCCACGAATCTTGGATGTCATCGTAATTCCTCCACAAGTTGCATGTTTTGGCAATCTTTTCATAATTAACCTATTCCAGAAAAGGCAACAGATAAAAACAACAAATAGCAATATTCACAACAGTAAATATTACAACTTAAAACTAAAACACATCAATATCATTCATTTTTATTTTTGAGCTTTAGTAAAAGACACTAAAGAAAGTTTTAGATTGATTGACTTAGTAGAATGTGAAAGTTTAAATAAATGAATCTAATTAGAACACTGTGACTTACTTTTATTTTTGAACCTTCTTGGTAAGCTGGCCAGCTGCACGAGTACACGATAGGCCTGCCGGTCATGTTCAGCCAAAATCCCATGGCGGGATAAGCTTGGATAAAGATAATATGAAATCTATTTTAAAATTTTAACCTTAAATTTATTTTGTTTGAAAATGCATAGTTGGATCTTAAATAAAGATAAAAATAATGATTTAAACACTCTAAACAATTTTCAGAATCAAAAACTCCAAAGTAAAGAGAACAGAAAAGTAAAAGTACAACAAATATATTTTTTACTCATGTGCAAAGGACCATATTCAAATAATTATGTTTTAAAGTTTTTTGTAAAACGAAAAATCCGCAAAACTATTTTTTGCAAAAACTAGTTTATTGTCTGCTGCACTGTATTTTAAGAAGGAAATAAATCTGGCATTAACCAGATAATACCAAAGTAATTGATTTCAAAGATCATAATTTGATGTTTTTCTTATTTCCTTTCTCATTTTTACAATTAAACAAACAGTCACATACAAAGACAACGAACCATCATCATACTGGTCTAATTCAGAGTTACAGCCATCCATCTTGAAGTAATCTACTCCCCAGTCTGCATAAGTCTGTGCATCAGTTTGTAGGTAATATTCATTTCCAGGATATCCTCCACATGTTAATGTTCCAAAGTCGCCATAAATTCCAAACTTCAATCCTTTTGAATGAATCTGAAATATAAAAAAAAATCTGTTTTTACTTTTTGAAAATTTTAAAATCTCTTTTAATTTTCTGTGATTCTTTATTCAATTTTATAATATTGTCTAAAATAAAACTTCTGATATGCAATTATTTTCTTCTTTTGTTCATTTAAAAGTTCTATTTAAATACGTGAGAAGATAAATTAAATGACAAATGGTAAAAATGTTCCTTTTTCACAAGTTCATGTCAATAACATGCAATTCTTCTCAATAATTAAATGACAAATGGTAAAAATGTTCCTTTTTCACAAGTTCATGTCAATAACATGCAATTCTTCTCAATAATATGATTTCTATACAAAGAAGGTAAACATAAAAATTAAATAAAACATACATAATCGGCTAGCCATTTAATTCCATGTGGGAATCTTTCTGGATCAGCTTGGAGTCTTCCCTTCACATCCCTTTCTTTAGCCAGCCAACAATCATCGATGATCACATATTCATATCCTGCTTCCCTGTAGCCTTCTGCAGCCATTCTATCAGCCATATCTGTGAACAGCTTCTCGCTGCAAAGCAAGAAATTAAACCTTTATTTATTACCTGCAAGTGAGACTGGCAATAGTCTTCTAAAAAGTATCCTATGATTAATTTTAACCTTAATTATCTTAATTCTCAAGTTTCTTATCTTAACTGACTAAAAATAACCTGATGCAGTTATCTGGATCATTTTTACAGTCAGTGTTACAACGAAATCTTTCCCAACTCAGCCACCCCATTGGGGGTGTCCTGGCAAGGCCGTTATCCAGGGCATTGGCAAAAACGGCAAAAACGCAAAACATCAACAATCCCTTCAGCAACATGTTAAAAAGTTGATACAGGAAGTGATGAATTGAAAACTCTTTATAAAGAATAGCACGGTGGGTGTGTAAAGTCACATGAAACCCCTTCGAATCATCCAGCAACTTTTTCTTATGACCACGGTTTGTTAGTGATGGTTAAGTGGCAAAATAGCAGAAGTAAGAGTAAGAAAATGAAACACCCTATAACTCAGATTCAAATTGAGTATGTGCCACATCTTTGACAAATTTTAAGATTTCATTTAATAAACCAGCATCTGCAACTGCACCGCAGACATAACTTTATCTGAACAGATCCAAAAACCATCTTGAGTTAAACACAGTCTTTTGACTAAAAATAGCCACTTGGAAATCCCATATCCTGTATTACTTCGTTCCTAGTTTTCGGTTTTTAATCTAAGAAGCTCTGGTTTTTCAGATTGCGTGCAATAAGATTATTTTATACAAATTTTTTATTATTATTTAATTAATCATGAGTACAACACAAAAAGAATGGGTGGAACAAAAACAGCTTGGCTCGGGTGGATTTGGAATAATACTTTTATTTACTAATCGTGTAAGTAAAATATTATTTCTTTACTTTGAACAGATATAAATTTTGCTCGAGATTGAGATAAGATCAGGGTGCTTTTTTGCAGAGGAATTGAAAGTTTATCAATATTCACTGATATTAATAAATGAACTTAACTTAAACAATTATGTTGTATAGATTTTTGTTATTTTTCTGTTTACCAATTTAGCAAGGAGAACAGCTGGCCATAAAAGAATGCAAATCATCAAATCTTTCAGAAAAAGCTAAAGAAAGATGGAAGAATGAGTGTGACATAATGAGAAGAATGGATAATCCGTACATCGTAAGATGTATTGATCTGCCGAAGGACCTGGAGCATTACAATAAGCTACCAAATCCAGTTCTTGTTATGGAGTTTTGTAGTAGAGGAGATCTGAGAAAGGTGAAAGACAAAGTTTATTATTTTGATAATCAGATACATCAAATTTATTAATCTTGTGGCTAGATTGAAATACTCGTATTTTTTTTTTATAATATGTTATTAATGGTCTTTTTGGTTTAGCTCAAGATTTATGATATGAATAAATAAATTTTTGCACCTAGGAGCTTATTCTTCCTCAAAATATGGCTGGGCTAGAAGAGCATCAAGTTAAAGCTGTTTTGCATGACGTTTCATCTGCTGTTCGATATCTTCACAAAATGAAGATTTATCACCGAGACTTGAAGCCAGAGAATATTGTACTTGAGAAGAAGTTTGGGACCAGGGTATTAGACATGTTTTCTTGTTTGTTGGTTACAATATATGGTTTTAAGGTGATCCATTGGAATCCATTAATCAGAAATGTTTTTGGTTGGACAATTGAAATATTTGCAAATTATTATCATTATCGACTGGTACAATATCTTAAAGTTTACAAACAATTCAACAGATTGTCCACAAAGTTATAGATCTTGGATATGCAAAAGTGGTTGATCAGAACAGCGTAATGACATCTTTTGTGGGAACAATTCAATATTTGGTTAGCTGAAAATATATCATTATCTTTTTCTCATTTATTAACCTTTACAATTAGGATTTTCCTTGACCTCGTATGGTTTTGTTATTGCAAAAACAGAGTTTATATCAATTTAAACAGTTGAGATATTTTTCAGTAGATGCATATTTGTTAAGACGTATACTTATTATTATTAAATGTAAATTTGTAATGCGCTTTTTTAAAAAAGTCACAAAAGCGCGTCGCGTCAAATCAATACAAGTCTAAAACTTTAATTTTTATATCAGATGAGTATTTTAACTTCAGGTCCTAATAAGTCGAATTTTCATGAGACAGTGTTAATTTGGTTTTTGCTTCTTATCTGTTAATAATGAAAGCAACATAACAAATTTCTTCAGACCAGCAACAAGTGACATCAAGGTTTTAAAAGAAAGAAATTACTAAATCTCTGTTTAAGCTTTTCATAAATATTATCAGAAAAAAGAACACTTAGTAAATAATTGATTTAATAGAATTTAAATCTGTTTAAATAGATTAAGAAACCAACAGCTGAGAAATCTTGACGCGGTATTAATTCATAGCGCCTTTAGGACTCGGTTAATGGGAGCATAATAAATCTGTTGTACATTTACATTTACATTCAAAACATTTCTATAAGCCCAATGCATGGCTGTCATTGTTTTTGTTATGGTTCGATAAACTCAGTTGAACCCTATCTCGTGTAACAGATTTTGATAATACAAATCTTTTTAATATAATAGATTTGAGGAGCCACTCTTGTTGAATCAAATTATTTTTAAAAAAGATGACCAGTTTGAACAAGCTTTTTATTGACTATAATTAATTAATTATTATAAAGTTTTTTTATAGTTCAAACCGCAATTCAAATATCACATCAAAATCGTGAGATCATAAAATTTTATCACAAATGATAATAATTGCTTATTTTTCAATTTCAACATCATCTCGATAAAAGAAAATCTGGAAAGATTTAGAATCATTAGAACTACTATTGATCTGAATGTAGAGAATATATCAATTTTTTTTTCAGATTTGCTGAGGAATAATTTGTAATAAATCATTACAACCAAAATAATTTTTTACGACAGCCAAGTTGTTTTTTACTGACAGTGTTAATTCTTGCTCATTTGTATAAATCTGTTGATATTTGTAAGTCATTTGTAAGTCATTGATCATGTAACCAGAGTTTGATGTTCTAAAAAGGTTCATTTATAATATTTTTCCGTGTTTACATGGATTTTTTACATTTTAAAATAAACTGTTTCTTTTGAAATTAAAAAAATAATTAAATAATTTTTTCATTGTCCTTATTTTTGTATAATTAAGGCACCAGAACTAATGTCCAGTGCCTCGCCTAAATATACCGGGACTGTCGATTTCTGGTCACTGGGAACTACGATTTTCGAATGCATCACTGGTTTTCGACCTTTCATGCACCATTCTGAAATGAGTCAGTGGTGTGTATATTAAGCGAAATATTATTTTTTCATTTATTTTTTTTTTTAATTTCAATTAATGTCTCCAACGATATTCAAAATAGGTTAAATGTAATCAAGTTAAAGCACGACAACCACATTTATGCATATCCGTCTCCACATGCAGATGGTTCCAAGCCCATTTTGTGTGAAAAACTTCCAATTAATAACAGACTTTCAAAGTGACTATTTCATATTTATAATATTGTTTGCTAAATGCTAAGAAAAATCACTGATTTTAAAATTTATTAAATTTATAAAAACGAGTTTTTAAAGTTTACGATTTCTGTAGAACTGAGAAATGTAACAAAATGGCATCTAGTTTTTCATTCATTTATAGAATAACCCAATCTCGTTTTGAAAAATGGTTGAGCTTGATGTTGACTTACGATCCGAAAGCAAGAGGTGGACCGATAAACAACGAACCGGGCTCATACTCATGCTATAATGTACTTGATTATATTCTCAAACATAGAGTAAGAATAGTTATATGTCTTTATGAATTATATAACTTAATTAAATGTTTTTTGTAACCTTTTATTATTTTTGTTCATTCAAAGCCTCTTCATGTGTATGATCCAATAAAAAATGACTCATCTTTCTTTGACGTGGTTCAAAACGTCAGTCTCTCTAAAGTGGGCCAACTTATGCAAATGTTCCGTGATATTCCAAGAGAAGAAATCTTTTTGATTACAACAACAGGCTCCGTTCCTTCTCTAGACATCCCATTGGAAAACCTTTGCTCTATTGTGGATTACGACTCAGTATGTTCCCAGTTAAAGTTATCTTGCGAGTTATTGTAGAAATGCACTTGAAAAAAAGAGTTATGTAATCTTTATTATTTTTAAGGAACAAGAATATGATGATTTAGGCATTGATTTGATTCTCGTCTATCAAACACCTGATCTGCCTTGCAGAACAAATCCTAGAGGAGCAAGATTGGAGAATATGCTTAGTAATAAAGACAAAGGACAGGGTTATAATGTAATAAATTTACCAGGGTTATAATGTATAAAATTTAACTAAGTATAGTTTTGTTAATTATTTTAATTCATCTGGTTTTCCTTTATAATACGTTATTTAAATTTTATCATTACATTTATTATTATTAGGATCAGTTAAAAACTGCAAAGCATCTGGTACACTTTTGCTTCACAGTTTATCGAAACTCTCAATTCTTGTTGAAATCAACAGAAGCTCTGAAGTAATGTTTCCACTTGAAACTGCAATAATTTTATCAAAATCAATAATTATGTATTTTGATGACCTGCCCTTATATTTTAATGGTCTGTCCTCATATTTTGATGACCTGTCCTCATATTTTGATGGCCTTCCCTTATATTTTGATGGTCCCCCTTGTATTTTGATGGCCTCCCCTTATATTTTGATGGTCCCCCTTGTATTTTGATGGTCTGTCTCATAATTTGATTGCTTTCGCTTATATTTTGATGGGCTTCTTTGCTTCTTGTTTTGTTGGCCTGCCATCATATTATGTCAATATTTTCTTGTATTTTGTCAGCCTGCGTATTTATTTGTTTATTTTTTGAATGGAGAATTATTTTTTTTAGTTGAAATAATGCAAAACAGATTTCCAAAGATAATATTGGTATCTTATGTTTTCCCATATGATATACTTATGGTGAAATAATAGAAATGATAATAATAATGATAATAAAGTTTATTCTGCTTCAGCCTATCGTCACCTGACGTAGAAAAATGGGAGAAAAATAAAACATTGTTACTCCAGGCTTATTTAAGTACTGTATATTAGAGTACTGCATCATCATCATCATCTTCATTTATTTTTGAAACGCCCCTATTCCACGCTAGGCTAGGGTTGGACGTTTTTTCCATATCAGACCCCTCCACAAGTCACGATCCAGGGCAGACTGCCGCTTAAGGCCGAGCTCATCCATATCTTTCTTCTCGGGCAGATTTTTCGCACTGATTTTTACAGGCTTAAAATCCCTATGCTTGGCATAAAATCTTGGCTCGTTCAGCCTTATAAATCACGGCACGGCCTGTGCAGTTCTCTACCGTGTATAATGTTTTATTTGTATACTGTAATTGATGTATTGGGGTATTATATCAAAATTATTATTAACTTGGAATAAGTTATATTAAATCAGTAGATATGTTTTCAATACGATGTACTTTTTGTTTGTTTTAAGACTCGGTTTGCTGAGAAAGCAAGCAGATATTCAAAATTTAATAGAAAACTTGAAGACATCACTGAACTGTTTCAAGTCAAAGCTTGAATTTTACAACCAAAGGTGATGTTGATTTATTGATATTATGATTTGCATATTTGCTCATTATCATATTTTATGATTACGGTTTTAATGTTCTAGTGTATATGCTGTATTACAACATAAAGGTATTTCGGCTAAGTGAAATAATGTAGAAAATTCCTAAGCATTATTATTATGTGCTTCACCATGTTGGTTGAAAAAACAGAAAAGTTGTTTGGCTTAAAATTTTTGTTTCTGATGCGGTTATTTATTTCTTATGACAAAATATCTGATATGGTAAAAATTTTAATGATATTTAATCACCTGCAACTGTAATTTTGTAATTAAAATTTTTGCTTCATTCTTAATGTCTACAAGTAATTTGTTCTTATTATTTATGAAGACTGTATTGTTTGTTTCATAATTACAATGGCTGAATGATTATCTACAACTTGATTTTTCCGTTGAATTTCAGTTATTGTTTTGACCTGGAAATGTTGGAAAAGAAGCCGTTACCAAGTAAGTGGTTTGTTTAAAAGTATTGCATTTAAAAACGGCTGTAAAAGCAATGAAATGTAATTTTTGATGCAAATGAAATGTAATTTTGTGATGCAAATGAATTGTAATTTTATGATGCAAATGAATTGTAATTTTATGATGCAAATGAATTGTAATTTTATGATGCAAATGAAATGTAATTTTATGATGCAAATGAAATGTAATTTTATGATGCAAATGAAATGTAATTTTAGGATGCAAATGAAATGTAATTTTAGGATGCAAATGAAATGTAATTTTAGGATGCAAATGAAATGTAATTTTAGGATGCAAATGAAATGTAATTTTATGATGCAAATGAATTGTAATTTTATGATGCAAATGGATTGTAATTTTATGATGCAAATGAATTGTAATTTTATGATGCAAATGAATTGTAATTTTATGATGCAAATGAAATGTAATTTTATGATGCAAATGAAATGTAATTTTAGGATGCAAATGAAATGTAATTTTAGGATGCAAATGAAATGTAATTTTATGATGCAAATGAAATGTAATTTTAGGATGCAAATGAAATGTAATTTTAGGATGCAAATGAAATGTAATTTTAGGATGCAAATGAAAGGTAATTTTATGATGCAAATGAATTGTAATTTTATGATGCAAATGAATTGTAAATTTATTATGCAAATGCAGTAATTGGCTCTGTACTTGCTTCAGTTGAAGGCTGAATGTAAAGCTGCACCTGCAATATAACATTCACTCTGTAACATACTGGTTGGCTTTTTTTAATAAATAAACTACTTATTCAGACAACGTGAGACTATTGCATAATAAATTGCAGGGTTGTTAAGAGCGGTAGCGGCGCTATTTTTAAGGTAGCGGTAGCGGCGCTACTATTGGCGGACAAGATCATTGATGGTAGCTCCGCTACATTATTTAGCTGTTTTCAGCGCTATTCGCTACCGCTACTTTTATTCAAAAACAAAATATTTTTTTTATATCAATTAATCGATTTCCAATGTATTTAGTTTTTATTTGAGGTATGCATGAAATCTGAATCTGGTTGATTTATCGACGAGCGTAAACGTCTCTTTGAAATGTGGAACCTTTCCTGACCTTGCTAAAGCGAGCATGTGCGTCTCCTAGAAGTGGGGCAGAAGTGGTATAGCGGGTGTTAGTGATGTTTTGAGGTGTATGGTATCTGGCTGTTTGAGTGTGAAGGCATGACCAAGGCAGGGTGGACTGGCAGACACGGGGCGCAAGCAGGGATAACAAATTTTGGGGCTCAATATGACCGGAAAGCGAAATTCTCGCAAGTAATACTATTGATGTCATATAAAAATCATAGACGGGTTGTTAGTGCTACTTTGTAACTTTTTACGAGTCCTCAGCAGCGTAGCGGTAGCGACGCTACTTATAAATTTTAGTAGCGGTAGCAGTAGCGCCGCTACTATTAAGACTGGTACTGGTAGCGAAGAGCGGCGCTACTTTGAAAAGGTAGCATTAACAACCCTGATAAATTGGCAAAACATGTCAATATAATATAAATTGCTTGTAACATTTTTTAGCCTAAAAATTTGTAGTAAAACTACATTATGGATCTTCTAATTGAAAATGAAATTCAAATTTGTTCTCGTGTAATGTAGTGATATTTTTTAGCCTTCCATCGTTGAACCAAAGTAATGAAACATTTAAAAAACAAAAAACAAGTCCTAAAAGTTCTGTTACCTTAAAATAAATTTTTTTTTTTTTTTTTTTTTGGAACATTTATTGAGCACGAAACAAAACAATTAAGTACAACAGTGAAGTTATAAATAAGGAAAAAAATCAAGTGCTCAAAAGGTTCATCCAAAGGGAATTACTTCCCGCTAACTGGACGACCTATAAACGAAAATTCCGATTTAAATACGAACCGTGACAGAGAAATAAAAGTTAACATAAGTGTATAGGAGTAAACATAAGTATATATAAGTTAACATATCTGTATCGAAGTTAACATAAGTATATAGATATTGAAATTATGTATCTAGCTGTAATATGTAAGATTTCAACGATTTTTTAAATAGCGAAATGCTTTACAATGAGGATATTGTTATTGGAATACTTGAATACAACCGCGGACCATAACACTTTATGGAGAATGTTTTGAGAGTTGTTCGAGCAAAATCGGACCGAAAGCAATGCAAAGAACGCACATCATGAGAATGTACATGAGACGATTTTGTGAAAAGGTTATCAAATGACGACGGTAACATATGGTTGTCATATTTGTACATGAAAATACTAACAAGAAAAAAATTAATTTGATATACATTCAGTAGGTTGTTCTCGATCATTTTCATTTTACAAGATGATGTAAAGGGCAAGTTAAATAATATTCAGATGATTCTTTTCTGTAAGATGTGGAGAGACTTTAGACGTGTAGGATAATTTGAAGCCCAAACAATATTACAATAGGACAAGTAAGGGTAAACGAGAGCGTAATACAACATCATAGAAATATTTTTATCCACAAATCGACTCATGCGAGATAGAATTCCACAATTTTTTGCAACTTTAGAGGTGACGTAACTAATATGGTCAATCAGTGAGAGGTGCTCATCAAGCAACATTCCAAGAAATTTGCACGAGGAAACTCGCGCAATAGGTTTATCGTCAATAAGAAGTTGATAATCAGAACAAATTAATTTATTTCTATGGTGGAATAGAATATAGTTGGTTTTACTTATATTTAAAGAAAGTTTATTCGCACAAAACCATTTATAAACGGAAAGTAGTTCATGATTAGTACATCATATAAATCTTTTAGGTTTTCACCAGAAGCAAAAAGGTTGGTATCATTGGCGAACAAGACAAATTCTAGACGATGCGAAACTGTGCACAAATCATTAATGTAGACAAGAAATAAGAGAGGGCCTAGCACCGACCCCTGAGGCATGCCACAAGTTACCCGCCGCGTTGATGAAGTAACTTCGTTGTAGTGGACCTGTTGAGTTCTACCGCTCAAATAATCTTCAAACCACATTAATGGAATCCCTCGGACCCCATAGTGTTCAAGTTTTTTTAGCAAGACTTTGTGATTCACTGTATCAAAAGCCTTGGCCAGATCCAGAAACACGCCGATGATGTAGTCTCCTCGATCCATAGCCTCCGCAACCCTCGAGTGCAACAGAACGAGCGGCATGTAGGTAGAGTGATTTTTTCTAAAGCCGAACTGACTCCTGGTAATGATGGAAAATCTGGCAAGAAATCCATAGAGCCTGGAGTGCATAGCTTTTTCAAAAAACTTTGAGAAGAAACATAAAATAGATATTGGCCGATAATTGGAAATGGTATCTTTTTTGCCAGATTTGTGAAGGGGAATTACTTTTGCCGACTTTAACTGATCAGGAAACACCCCTGAAGAAAAAGAGCAGTTTATTATGCAGGAAAGAATATGGGCTATCCGTGGAACAGAGCATCTTGCAATACACGGGTCAATTCCGTCGATTCCACTGCTGTGTGAGATTTTTAATCGTGTCGATATTTCAATGATCTCGTCCGGTGTTGTAGGTATAGCATCGAAAGAATGGACCACGGGATTACCAAGATATTCATCAAATGTTTCATTAGGAATTAATATTTTTTTTGCGAGATCTGTGCCAATGCTGGAGAAATGGTTATTAAACGAGTCAACAATTTCTGTAGGAGAGGTCAAATAACTCCCGTCACCCGCGTCAAAAGTCCTGCACTGCTCCACAGAAGATCGCTTGCCCATTAGGCTCCCAATGATTTTCCATGTTTCTTTAGCATTGTTTTGACATAAATTGAATTTTTTTGAATAGAATTCTTTGATTGTCGCAATTTTCATTGATTTGAAGCGATTACGGTACACAGTGAATTTCTCTTTATTGGCCACTGTCGGGCTCTTGAGGTATTTTTTATATAAGGCATTTTTCTTTTTGCAGCACTTCATGAGATTGGGCGTCATCCAATCCTTATCAAATCTAGCAGGACCACGAGTGTATTTAACCAGTGGAAAACACTTGTTATATATTTCGAGATACTTATTAATGAATAATGAGTAAGCAGAGGACGCATCACCACCATCGGCCATCCCAATCACCCCAGACCAGTCCATCTCACCCAACATCTGTTCAAACATCTCTTTCTGTTTCAGGCTGGTCAGCCTTCTAAATGAAATCTGATCTCTTTCAGTATTGGTACGAGGTGCGAGATCAGTTGACAAAAAAATCGGAAGATGATCAGAGATATCATCAATCACAATCCTAGCAATAGAATGTTGTAAGGGGTAGTTTGTAAACATGTTGTCAATTGCAGAGGCAGTTTTAGAACTTATCCTGGTAGGCGCCGTAAATGCCGGAAGAAGGCTGTAACAAGCCAGTAAATTGAAAAAATCAGCCATAGACGAGCTCTGTTCTCTACTGAGAAAATCAATATTGAAGTCGCCCATTAAAAGAATATTCATATTTCTTTTGACGAGACAATTTGCTGAATTCTATGTTAAAACTGTGTAAATTTGTGTCCGGGGGACGATAAATAACACCCACTAAGAAATTTCCAGTTTTTTGACAATCCATTGAGATTAGAAGAAGCTCGAATGAAGTAACTCTGGTGTTCCAGAGTGAAGCATCAACTGTTGAATACTTGATCTGCTCATCAATAAAAAATCCAACTCCACCACCTCTTTTCATGTCTCGATTTTGGAACACGAAGTGGAAACCCGGTATTTCTATGCCTTTAGACGAATTTTCATCCAACCAAGTTTCTGTGACCGCCAAAATTCGAGCTCGACTTTGGCGAAGTATTATCGTTAAATCGTCTAATTTGTTTTTCATACTCTTGCAATTAACGTGAAGGAAAGAGAAAAATTCACGAGGCAGTTGATTGGTCAGGTCATTTAAATCTTTTGGAGAAAGATAAATGCTGGTGTATTCATACATTGAACGAAATAAGTTGTCATCCGGATCAATACCAGAATCAAATAAAGAAGAATTATCTTCAGACCTCTCAAAACCAAAACAAATTTCTTCTTTAACGACAGAATCCATTGGATGAAATCAAAAGTTTTCAACCTCCTCCAGACTTAGAACTCGGGTGGGCCTGTCAGACTCAGCCCGCCTGACAAAGACCGCACCATTCCAGGTCCAGATGGAAGCAATTCTCTTTTCTTTAAGGAGTTTTCTACCCTTTGAAAAGATGTCGGCATTTTTTTTGTTAGGTGTTCGTTTATATAAACTTTTTGCGCAGTGTCTTGTTTTCGTAGTAATCTCCTTAATTCATAGATCCTATCTCTGACAAGCCTGGAGGCGAATGTAACAACAATTGGCCGAGGTGCGTTCTTTGGACCCGGTACGCGAATTCCAGCATTGATGTCACGCTCTGAAATTTCGAGGTCCAACTTTTTCTGACAACATTCTATCACAGCCTTCACCGTATCTTGCCGTGAAGATGGCCTTTGACCTCCCCCATCCTTACTGGCAACAGAGGCTGCTTCTGCGTAAGATGACTCGGGTACACCGTGGAACACAAGATTGCCGCTCCTCATCTGGGTCTCCAATTGATCGACTTTGAGTTGTAGGGTACGATTCTCCTCTGTTAGGAATTTGAGCCTGTCAACAATAGGTTTGATCTCATTCTGAAGGGTCTTTGTTACCAGCTCCATCATTGATTCCTTCAACATCTCTCTGATGCTCGACTCTAGATCAGGTAGTATCTTACCTTTAATTTTATCTGCCAATGACTCGATGGTTTTATTTTCTGTTAACAAATCCATGATTTCCTCATGCTTTGGCGGCTTGCGAGACATTATCTGAGCTAATTCGACTCGAAAGAGTGACTCACAACAACAATACTGAATTCGTGTTCTTCACTAATATCGCCAATTCGACTCGAAGGAGTGGCTCACAACAACAAAATTGAATTTGTATTTTTTACTAATATCGCTACAAATATTTACTAAAACAGACAAAAAACTATAATGTCAGATAGAGATTTTTATAACAAGTTCAGTCGTATAATTTTCTTAACTATTATGTCCCTAAAAATCGTTTATTTAGTTATTTATAAAGCATAACGTAACGCTCCGTTCACCGCTCGCTGACTGTTGAAAGCTTAAATTTGATCAAAGATCAAAGATCCATTATTCTCAGATGATTGTTCTATTCACATACTTCCTTGTTGTTATGAAATAATTTTTCTGCAATACCGGTATGCTGTTAGTTTTTGGTTGTGTCTCCTTGTTCTCCTTTTGGCCAGTGTGTCTCTAACTATGTTTTGCTCATATGAGCTTTCACTGGTAGATGGCAATCGAGTTCTGAGCTTATTTTTAATTCAGTTTTATTATTTGGTTTGTGAGAATTTAATTTAATTCTGATAGTTATTAATTGTAATAATTTATTAATGATTTTCATATTCACAAAATAATCTTAAGTCTTGTTAAGCTTGTGTTTGACAATGCAAGAATGTTTTCCTGCAGTGAGAGAAAGCATTGTAGACAAATGGAACAAACGTAAGAATCTTATTGATCAGTGGAATTCCATGGTAAGAAGTTTACTTTCAGTTCTGTGTTTTTTGAATTGCTGTGGCCTACTTTTAATGAATCGCTGTGGCCTACTTTTAATGAATTGCTGTGGTGTACTTTTAATTAATTGTTGTGGCCTACTTTTACCAAATTTTATTTGATCTACTTTTTTTTGATGAATTGTGAAGATCTAGTTTTTTAATGAATTTTGATTTACCCACTTTCAATGATTTGTGATGACAGGCTTCAAATAATTTTTAATTACTTGGATTATTATTACATTTCAAATCTGTTTTAAAGAGATTTTCAAAAGATATTGGTTAATGTTAAAAAGTGTTTTTGCAGGTATTAATTGCTGAAGATCAAATTCAAAAAATGATTCGAATGGAAAAGAGAATTATTGAATGTCTGAAAAGTCCTTGTACTCATAATGGAGATAAAGAAAATAAGATGAGATCCCAGTAAGTTTTTCTTGCTGTAATTTTAGGGATGTACCGAAAATTATATATAAATTTGGAGTTGCGGGATTTTTTAAAATCTGGTGAAATGTAATGTAGGTTGAATTTGCAAGAATTCAGTTTTCTTACATGCTTTTATTAACTTTCACTTGTCCAGATGTCCATGTAATGTCCTTTGAAGTTTAGATGTTCGGAAGATCATTATAAAATTAACCCACTTAAAAAAATTTAAAGTTCAATTAGAAAAAAATTAATATTAAAAAATAATTTAAAGTAGCATAATGGTAATGATTACAAAAACTTTCATTGTCGTAGTAAGTATAAACATTTTTTTCTCTATCTGCTGGGGTTGTATTCTTAAAACACGACGTCGCTAAGAAATTTGATCAGTCTTAACTTTCAAATTAAATTAACTTAAACTTGTTCACTACCCGCTTAACAATGGTTAATACATTGAATTCATATCAATGAGCAATTCTAATGTCAATCATAAATGATCATGAAATAGCAGTTTTGCACAATAAATATTTTTGTACATTCCATTCATTGATATTCAAATTTGCTAAAATTGATTGCTTGAGAAGAACCCATGAAACTTTAAACATAATCTTTGTATTCTTGTAATGCTTTTATTGCGCTTTTGTATCTTTGTTTTTAAGAAAACCAAAGAAAATTAGAATAATCAATAATATATTTATTTTTAAAGTTTCAAAGCAGCTCAAGAAATTATAGATTTTCTGAGAGGAATTCCGCACAGTAAGTCGTTCATTTATGTTTAATTTGTTTGTTTATTCTTTAAAGCATTGAACTTCATCATCTTCCAGCTGATTATTATTTGAGACACGAAATTTGTTTATTACTTCCAAAGCAATGAATTTAATTAAACATTAATGGAACATTTTGTGAGACAAGATACAACAAAGTTTCAGCTGTTTCAACTGTCTGGAAGTTTTTTAACAGATGTCTAAAAAGAACAAATAGACTCTCTAATAACTTTATAATGTTTTGTATAGCAATTATTAGAGTATCTCAAGTCCTTTATGTAAATATAAATGATTAAAATTGATACTCAGGTATATGGAGAGTGAGTGTTTCTTATATTTTGTTTTAGTTACTGAAACATTTTTCAGGTGAACAAAATGGAGCTAATAAAATACCTGAAATTGTGAGATGTCTTCAATCGTGTGAAAGTGATTGGGATCAGCTTTCAAAAGAAATAAGATCTCCTATCAGGTTTTTATTTTAACTGTTTATACTTTATTTCACGACACCTTACGTAACTTGTTTTCATAAACAAAATTTTTCTCCCGGTCACGAGAGCAGAATAAAAACGTTAATTTTTTTGTTTCCATTAACAAGAAAGAGAATAATAGCGGAAATTAATTACAGAACATGAATAAAATAAAGAGAATTATTCATTAGGAAAAGAATAAAAACGAAAATTAAGAATTATTTTCAAAACGTGAATAAATGAGAACGGTAATTATTCATAAAGAATAGAACAAAAATAAGAACGAAAATTGGAAATAATTTCCAAACAAAAATTTATAATAATTTTTGAAAAAAAATTTGCATAGACAAATTTTGAAATTAAGAAATTCAAATATTTGAACAACAAATTGGCGTATCAATTATCAACATTGACTGAATCGATACATCGCAAGATGCTTTGCAGTTTTGGCCGTACAGATATGATGTGTATGACAAAATTGTTGCAATTACCGAAGATCTCATAACCACACCCGCATGTTATTTTGAGAGGATTTATTTTCCTAACTTATATATCAATGACGTTTAATTCCCCGTTTTCTCTCCCGCTCCCGGTCGCTTTCCCGAACCGCTTGCTCTCCCACTCCCAGTCGCTTTCCCACTCCCAGTCGCTTTCCCGCTCCCGGTCACTTTCCCGGTTCCGGTCGCTTTCCCGCCCCATCTATCTCTTAATAGTTTGTAATAACGCGCAATCGATCACATTATGCAAGACTGGGAAGCAAGTCATAGACTTCTTAATACTAAGAAGTCCATTAGCAAGTAATGCCTGTTACGCAATTGTAAACAGCAATTCGAAAACTTATGCAATGATCATGTATAGGCACTTTTGTCCCGGAAGGTTTTTTGGCCCCCTGAGCTGGGGGATCGGAGAAGGAGTCTAAACCTCCTTAACTTTTTCCCCTATATATATATATATAGTTCCCGCTCGCTCACCCGCTCCGCTCCGCTCATTTTGTGACGGATTTCATTTTTTTTTCTATATTTGATTCCCCTTGACTCTCAAAGTTGTGTGAAAATTTCATTACTGTGACGTATCATATTATATATATACTAGCGGGGGCACCCGGGGTTTTTAGAGGTTTACCTACTGCGTTTCTTTTTTGCTCCCGTTTCCTTCCCGCTTGCGCTCCCGGTCGTTATCCGTTCCCTGTCGTTTTCCCGCTCATTTTTTCGCTCTCAAAGTTGTGTGAAAATTTCATTACTGTGACGTATCATATTATATATATACTAGCGGGGGCACCCGGGGTTTTCAGAGGTTTACCTACTGCGTTTCTTTTTCGCTCCCGTTACCTTCCCGCTTGCGCTCCCGGTCGTTATCCGTTCCCTGTCGTTTTCCCGCTCATTTTTTCGCTCTCAGTTCCCCTCTAGATCCGATTCTACACACATACATACATACATACATACATACATACATACATACATACATACATACATACATACATACATGCATGCATGCATGCATACATACATACATACATACATACATACATACATACATACATACATACATACATACATACATACATACATACACAGATACATACACACATAGTTACATACACACATACATACATACATACATACATACATACATACATACATACACACATACATACATACATACATACATACATACATAGATACATACATAGATACATACACACTCCCGCTCCCGGTCGTTATCCGTTCCCTGTCGCTTGTATATATGTATATATATATATAGTTCCCGCTCGCTCACCCGCTCCGCTCCGCTCATTTTGTGACGGATTTCAAAATTTTTTTCTCTATATTTGATTCCACTTGACTCTCAAGGTTGTGTGAAAATTTCGTTACGATCGGATGAATGGTGTAGCAATGCATATATATATATACAAACATTCATTTATATATATATATATATATATATATATATATATATATATATATATATATATATATATATATATATATATATATATATATATATATATATATATACAAACATTCATTTATATATATATTTATATACAAACATTCATTTATATATATATATATATATATATATATATATATATATATATATATATATATATATATATATATATATATATATATATATATATACAAACATTCATTTATATATATATTTATATACAAACATTCATTTATATATATATATATATATATATATATATATATATATATATATATATATATATATATATATATACCGTAAAACGGGGTGACTTTGCCCGTGCGGGTGACTTTGGCCCAAAATAAATCAACCTATATTTTAAAGTACAAATTATATTTCTATGAACAATTATGCTAAAAAGTTGTGCATAGTAGTGATGTATGGCGTGACCTAGCGAAAGTTTAAAAAAAAAATTTTTTTAATATATTTTTATGCGTTTAAAAACTGGGCCAAAGTCACCCGCACGGGCAAAGTCACCCCGTTTTACGGTATATATATATATATATATATATATATATATATATATATATACAAACATTCATTTATATATATATATATATATATATATATACATACAAACATTCATTTATATATATATATATATATATATATATATTGCATTTAAATTATTATCAATGCTTTTTAATTGTTGGAAAACAAGTTCAGTGATAAAAATAAATATACAGAACAAATTTTAAAAATGAGTTGTCTACATGGTCTATTATCATTAAAATCTTCATGCACAGATTTCGTTTTATGGAACTTCAAAGAAACTTTTCTCGAACCATCTTCTGAGATTGAATGTCTTCCTTTTAAAGTTAAAAACTGCGTTATTATTTCCTCAAAAGTTTTTCAAGAAATAATTGCTAGAGCTGAAAACACAGGAATAAAACTATGGCCTTCCCATATAATACCTTTTTATTTTAAATTTGACTGCTTTCATGAACTTATACTAAAAGAGGCTAATCTTCTTAAATTTTTTCAACCGTTACAAACTATTTTGAGTAGAGGAAATTTAACTCGTATTTCGTGTACTGGGAATAGTTTTTACTTTAATTATTTTGTGGATGATATTCCGATTTTCAAACAATTTTGGCAAAATCTATGTTTTTTTTCTATGAACTTAGAAGAAATAGAATTAGATTTATGTTGTGATCATTTGTTGTCAACTGACAGAATTAGTGCAGAAATGAGGCCTGAGTGGTTTTGTCCGAAATTACTTAGACTCTATTGGCGCTGTTCTTGTTTTGACCAGGAAATAAAAGAAGACTTAATTGACCTGCTCAAAATAAGATTTTCTTTTGAAAATTTAAAAACTTTATGTATATCTGATTGTATGCATGCAAAAAACACCATCAGCAAATTTTCTCGTTTTGTTAATCTTCAAAAATTAGGCATTAGTACGATATTTGGTGAGTCTTTGGAAGAATTGGTTAATTCAATATCCTCTCTTTCTAATTTATCTTGGCTTGATATAAGTCAAAACTATTGTTTCAGAGTGATTAATAGTTATAATCTACAATTAATATATAGAATGATAGACAAATTACCTAATTTAGTTTATTTAGATATAAGTAATGAATATGCTATGTTTGAAGAACCTGTTAGGTGGAGGCACACAAGAAATTTCAAGTATTTAGGTTTGCGTTTTGTACGTTTTGATGATACGAATAACAATTTTGAACTTCCTTCACCGATGAGCTCTGAGGTTGTAAGTAACTTTAGCACAATTGATGGGATTATAGCTTCATTGGAAAATGATTTCTGGAAACCACATCAATTTAGTATTTGCTTAGATTACTTTTTGGCTCAACAAAAAAAACATCATTCAAAAATAAGAAGAAAGCTTCCCATAATTACTAATATCACACTCAAAAGACTTTATTACAACAATTCTTACGAATCAAATGAACCAAATGCTATTAATAGAATTTTGAGCTTTTTATTTACTATATCCAGAATTGATATAAAAAACAGTGAGCTTAAAAAGTTTTTTAAAGCAATGTGGAGTTGTAAACACAGGTATTATTGTATCCGTTACATAATCTATCAGTCTGTACATCATTCTTTAGACGATTCCATATGGAAATGTTTATTATCACTAAAACAAGGATGGGTTTCAATTATTTTTTCATCTGAAAAAATTGATTCGGACAAATTAGAAAAATTACGATTGAGTTTTCATCTAATGTGGGCATATACTAAATATTTTTATTTTTTTAATTGTTTTATTCCAAGAGCTTCTACTATTGAAGAATTTGTTGAATCAATTTCAAAAGAATATTTACATGATTTCAATACATTTTCATTTTTTAGAAAAAAAACATTGATCAATTCTTTTGAGATCGTAAAAGAAAAACGAAAAAAATTTCAGAACAAAAGAAAATCTAAAAATAGAAAAAAGGCAAACAAAAACAATGTTTTATAACTATATTTTTTTCAGTTTTACATTTTCGGTCCCAAATATTTTTATTTTTTAACTTTAAAAAAACTAAGCAAAATTTTTTCAATAAACAAAGTATTAACCATTTCGGTTTTATTATCTCTGTAATACAGAGTCTGTATCTTAACGACTTAACTTATACGTTTTTTAAGTTCTTGCGGATTTTGTTTACAATGAACCTTGAAAATGGAGTAAAGGTACTCCGAAACGCGTCGGCAAATTAAATAAAATGATGAATAGTGAACTGTTTTCAGTTGAAAGTGTGCAAAAGAATTTTCGTAGTGTTGAAAGAAGTCTTCAAAAACTTGTATCGTGTAAGTATGCGGTGACTTTTAATAAAGAATATATATATATATATATATATATATATATATATATATATATATATATATATATATATATAATTTTTATCAAGGTTTTTTTAATTGTTGGAAAACGTGTTCAGTGAAAATACTTCTGGTAATATAAATAAATATACAATATACAGAACAAAATTTAAAAATGAGTTGTCTACGTGGTGTATTATCATTAAAATCGTCATGCACAGATTTTGTTTTATGGAACTTTGAGGAAACTTTTCTTGAACCATCTTCTGAGATTGAATGTCTTCCTTTTAAGGTCAAAAACTGCGTTAATATTTCTTCAAAAAATTTTCAAGAAATAATTACTAGAGGTCAAAACACAGGAATACAATTATCTCCTTTCTATATAATACCTTTTTCATTTAAATTTGACTGCTTTCATGAATTTCATGAACTTATACTAAGAAATGATGATCTTTTTATATTTTTTCAACCGTTACAAACTATTTTGAGTAGAGGAAATTTAACTCGTATTTCGTTTACTGAGGATAAGTTTTACTTGTATTATAGTTCCCATGATAAGGCAAAGTTAAATCAATTTTGGAAAAATTTAATATTTTTTTCTATGAACTTAGAAGAAATAGAATTAGATTTATGTTGTTCGCATTTGTTGGCAACTGACCGAATTAGCATGTACAGGATGCCTGAGTGGTTTTGTCCCAAATTACTTAGACTCTCTTGTCACAGTACTTGTCACTGTGTTGCCGAGAAAAAAGATTTAATTGACTTAATTGACTTAATTGACTTACTCAAAATTAGGTTTTCTTTTAAAAATTTAAAAACTTTATGTATATCTCATTGTATACATGCAAAAAACACCATCAGCAAATTTTCTCGTTTTGTTAATCTTCAAAAATTAGGCATTAGTACGATATTTGGTGAGTCTTTGGAAGAATTGGTTAATTCAATATCCTTTCTCTCTAATTTATCTTGGCTTGATATAAATCAAAACAATTGCTTCAGAGTGATTAATAGTTATAATCTACAATTAATATATAGAATGATAAACAAATTGCTTAACTTAGTTTATTTAGATATAAGTAATCGATATGCTAGGTTTGAAGAACCTTTTAGGTGGAGGCACACAAGAAGTTTTAAATATTTAGGTTTGCGTTTTGGTACGAATAACAATTTTGAACTTCCTTTACCAATAAGCTCTGAGGTTGTAAGTAGCCTTAGCACAATTGATGGGATTATAACATCATTGGAAAGTAATTTCTGGACACCATATCAGTTTAGTATTTGCTTAAAATCTTTTATATATTTGGCTGGACAAAAAAAACATCGTTCAAAAATAAGAGGAAAACTTCCGATAATTACTAAATTCACACTCAAAGGACTTTATTACTTAAATTCCTGAATTTTATTATTTAACGCTCATACATATCTGGAATTTTTATCTATTATATCCGAAATTGGTATAAAAAATAGTGAGCTTAAAAATTTTTTTAAAGCAGTGTTGAGTTGTAGATACAGATATAATTGGATCTATAAAATAATCTTAAACTCTGTATTTGTACGTGTTTATTTACACGATGCCATATGGAAATGTTAATTATCACTAAAACAAGGATGGGTTTCAATTATTTTTTCATATGAAGATTCTTTTTCGACTAAAGAAGATAAATTACTATTGAGTTTATATCTAATGATGGCATATACTAAATATTTTGATTTTTTTAAATGTTTTATTTCAAAAGCTTCTACTATAGAAAATATCGTTGAATTAAACTCAAAAGAACATTTAAATGAAATTAATATACATGATGATAGAAAAAAAACATTGTTATATCATTTTGAGATTTTAAAAAAAAAAAACGAAAAAAATTTCAGAACAAAAGAAAGTCTAAAAAAAGAAAATGGAGTTAAGATTAAAAAACGAACAAACAGAATGTTTTATTACTATAATTTTTTTAGTTTTACATTTTCTTTATTTGAACAAAAAAACTAAATTACCATTAAGTTTTCATCTAATGATGGAATATGCTAAATATTTTGATTTTTTTTAAATGTTTTATTCCAGATGCTTTTATTATTAAAAGATTTGTTGAATTAAACTAAAAAAACGTTTACATTATTTTTAGATATTTTTTTAAGAACATTGTTTTATCACTTTGAGATTTTAAAAGAAAAACGAAAACAATTTTCAGAACAAAAGAAAATCTAAATCAAATAAAATGGAATTAAGATTGAAAAACAAACAAAAACAATGTTTTTTACTACTATAATTTTTTTAGTTTTACTTTTCACTGCTCAACAAACTAATAGGTGTCAAAAGCTGTTTGGTTTTGTTGAATGATTTTTATATTTTTTGGTGTGCTGATTCCGAAAATGATTTTCATTTTTTTGCAGCACATCAGGTTTTTTTGCAAAACGTTCTTGAAGTTGCAAAGAGTAGTTTTTAGGGGTATTTTGGAGTCATATACAAAATTGTACAAAAATGCTATCTAGGTGTTTTTAACTGATTTCTATGTATATATACGGGAATAAAACGATAAAAAAACTCAAATATTTCTAGACCGTCCTGTTTTTTAAACGAAATTTTTAAAATGGAAAAAACTTTTTTTGAGTTTTTTTCGAGTCATAAAGAAATAGGTGCAAATTTATTTATAAACGCGTAACAAAACATGTTTTTTATTCAAAATACATTCATTAGTAAGCACTAAACACATTTCTTTTTCCTTCTGGTACATTTCTGTTTGTTGGAAGCTTCTGGAGGGTCTCGGTTTACAGGGTTGTTAATATAAGTTTAAATAAGGTTTGTGATTGTCAGAAGAAGTTAGGGAAAGCTGCATTTATAGAGATGGAGTTTGCTTTATTTAAATCGTTCATTCAGATTATGAAACCAATAGCCACCACAATGGATGTCTTCCAAAGTGAAAAGTCATACATTGGTCACATTATTCCCACCATCATAGGCATAAAAAATATCATCCTGTTCAGATAAAACCATCAAGCCTTTTTTTACAAGCACTATCACATGATATAGAGAAACGATTTGATCCTATTTTGGAAAATGAAGAATATCTTCTAACAACAGTGTTTATTGCCCAAATTCAAATTGAATTGTTTTGAACAATGAACAAAAAATATGTGACTAAAGAAAAATTGCTAACATACATAAAAGATATGAACCAAGAGCTTGAATTGCAAATGTTAAAAGTTTTTTTTTGGTAAATGTCAAAAAAGTACTTAACTACTAGGCAGTAGTTAAAAAGTAGTTAATAACTACTGCTTTCAAAAGTTGTTTAAAAATAGTTACTAACTACTTTTTGTATGAGTAGTTAAATATAGGTCCTCCGAAACACGTCGGCAAATTAAATAAAATGAGTATTTCGTGTACTGACAATAGTTTTTACTTTAATTATGCTGTGAATGATGTTCCGATCTATCTATTATACATTTTCAAGAAATTCTGCGACATGGAAATTTATCTTGAACGACCTAAGTATTCTTGAATTCAATCTTTGATACTTCTGTTTCACTGGACCAAATTCCTCTCTCTTTTGGGTATGATGAGAGGGTCTATCAGCTCAAGTTCTTTATTCACAGAAATCCTGGAGACAGAATAATGACCCATTTCATTGCCTATGCTCCAGGAAAAAATGTCTACTGATGAATCAACGACTCAGATTATACAGAAAGAATTGTCATTAACCTTGCACATGAACTGGTGAATCCAGTTATGCTGTGTATTTTAAAAGTGGATGTAAACAAATTTGAATTATAATGTGGGAAGAAAAGGGTGGACAACCAAAATAAATACTTGAAAGGAGCGAAATGGGAGGAAGTGGGTGGTTTTCAAAAAATCGCAATCTAAATCTCAGTCGCCTAATCTAACATTCTATTTTCGACAAAACTTTTTTGAAACGAGTGCCAAAAAGTTGAAAATAAAATAATAGAAAAAATTTCCTAAAAATGAAGCAACTTCTTGAAAGAGGTTTTGTATTGTCAATAACCTGCCAAAAAAGTAGAAAATAAAATCAAAGAATTATACAAAGTTCAGAGAAGGGCTACAAAAATATTTAAAGCCTGTAAAAACAAAAGTTATGAGGACATACTTAAGTATCTTGGGTTACCATCTTTGTCAGATAGAAGAATAAGGGGAGACTTGATAGAAACATTCAAAATCATTCATGGATACTATCAAGAAGACTGTGCCCCAGGCCTACAGTTAAAAGAGGGAAAAAAACAAGAGGTGAAGAACTCAAGTTACAAAAGAAATGGCCAGAAAAGACACAAGAAAATACAGCTTCTGCCTAAGAATAGTTGATAAATGGAATCAGCTCCCAAACAGTTTGGTGTTGTCAAAGAGTGTGAATGAATTTAAAAACAATATTGATAGGTTGTGGAAAAAGAAATAATGAGAGACAAGAAGTCTTAAGACTTTCGTCTTATTTACTTTACTTTTCGGATCACACCCTTTATATTGACAGGAAAGTTGCTTCCGGATTGTTTTTAAAAATGACCAATTATGACAGAAAGAATAAATTTCCTCCATCATATATCACACATCTACATGTACCACAAAAAACATCCTGAAGCAACTTTCATGTCAATATAAAGGGTGTAATCAGAAGTTATTTTCTACTTTTTGGCAGGTTATTGACAATACAAAACCTCTTTCAAGAACTTACTTCTTTTTTTAGAAATTTTTTCTATTATTTTTTATATATATAGATAAAATGACTGTATGTATGTATGTCATTTATGCATTTCTACACCAGTTTTTTTATAAAAATTCTGCATTTATTTTTATAACTAGTGGAGTACCCGGCGTTGCCCGGGATTTTTAGAGGTTTTTCTTTCGCTCCCCTTTCATTTGCCACTTGCTCTCCCGCTCCCGGTCACTTTCCCATTCCCGGTCCATATATAAATCAGTCACGTTAGGCAAGTCAATTCGGCAAGTAATATGTGTTACGAAATCGTACATTTTTTTCCATCTATCTCTTAATAATTTGTAATAACATGCAATCAGTCAGATTACGCAAGACTGTCAAGCAAGTAATGCCTGTTATGCAATTGTAAACAGTGCTTCGAAAACTTATGCAATGATCATGTATAGGCACTTTTGGCACAGAAAGGTTTTTTGGCTCCCCTGAGCCGATGGATCGGAGTAGGGAGTCCAAACCTTCTTAACTTTCTTCCCCTGTTTGAGAAATACCTCCTTGCCAAGTTTCATCAAGATCGCTCCAGCAGTTCAGATTTCTATGATGGACAGACAGACAGACATTCATTTTTATATTTATAGATAGAAAATTATATTTTTATTCTAATTATAAAGAGTAAGGTTTATGCAATTCTAATGACATTTTAATTTCAAACATATTTTTGATACGCTTTTGTCAAACGTAATTCTGTTTGGTTAATGCTTGTCAGGAGTCTACGAATCAGTCTCAAACATATAGTCTTTAATTTTCATGAAATTTTAGTAACAAATTAAGTCTCAATCAATATAAATTATACAATACAATTGTTGTATATTATGATTCAAAATTGCATTCCAGAACCATCTTGAAACTGTACAAAGAGGCCACTCAAATTGAAATTTCACCTGAGCAACTTATTAAAAATATTGATTTATCATGTGAAGAAGTCAGCGTTCTGCAACGAGACAGGCAGCAGGACATCTGGGATTTGATATCGAATCCTATGAGCCAGGTAGATTCTCTTGTCAAAATTTCATATATTATTAATATATGTATATTTAATTAATTTAATGCTTATTGTGTATTCAAAAGTTTTAATGTCTGCAATTAGTTTTTGATCCAATATCTTAAAAATACAAATGACAGTTTTATTATTTTATTTTAATATACAAATATAATTTAAATATTTCAATATGGCTACTGTATCATGGAAATTTAAAGTAATTTTTAACTTCTATTTATTTTGCATGTGGTAATGTGTCATTTTAAATTTAAAAAAAAATTCACTAAATCGTATTACAGGTCAACTACAACCCAAGTCCTGATGCTGGAGAGTCGGAAACACAGAGCCTGTGTGCACAGAGTTTCAAAATCATTGAACAGTAAGATATAATTTCTTAAGCATGACATTTCTTGTATAAATAAAGAAACAAATTCCAACAATTACTATTCAACAGGGTCAAGAACCTCTTGTCCGATCAGAACAAATATGTATCGATGAATGACAAATTAGACTGGAGCTTTGTTGATTGATTAACAGTTACTTTTGTATTGGTTTTTAAATTAATTCTTGTAATGCGTTTTGTTACACCTTCGTTAAATCTTACTTAACTAAACTGCTTTATCAACTCTATTGACTTGATTTTTGCTTATGATATTGAATTAATAATTTTGTTTATGATATTGAATTAATAATTTTTGTTAATAATTTTAATAATAACACAGGGCATTAAATTTTGGCAAAAGTGTTTCATAAAACAAACAATAACTGTACAGGCAGGATTTTAAAGTTTTATAAATCTATCACTGTCTCTTAAAAATTATTGAAACTTTCTTTCGTGTTTCCCTTTGATCTCTTTTTTTGTCCTCCGAAACCATACTTCTCATTCTTGAATTTTCTTTTCGAACTTTCGCTATGAAAAATAAACATCAAAAACATTTTATTAGTTGCAATATAAAAAGCCATACGAAAATCATTCTTACCTCGGAGTTTTGCCACCGTTGGGTTTAGGTTTGAAGCCACTTTTTTTGTCACCATCTTTTTTCTTATTTTGTTTTCCATCATCTTTACTATTATTGCCTGTTTAAATTAAATAATATTGCCAACATTAAATAACATTGTGCAAACATTCAGATTGTTAAGAAAACCTCCAAAAAGCAGACATTTATCACTAACCCAATTGAAACTTCTTTTTCATCTTTTTGAGAGATTCCTTGTAGAGAAGGTTTTCTTTCTTCTTACTCTTTTTGTCTTCTTTAACAGCCTAATTAAGATTTAAAGAAATCTCATCAGTGCACTCTGAGTACGGCCGTGTAAAATGCAGTCCGAATAAAAGTAACACGTAATTTAAATAAAAACTATCAAGCACTTACAAGCTTCTTGAATTTTCTTGCTTCCCTTTCTTTTCTGGCTTTATCAGCCTTTTCCTTTATTGCCTCAAGTGACAGTAATTTCTCTTTCACCTACAAGTCAATGTTGACTTAAGAGACATGTACAAGTAAAATGAAATATCACCACAAAAGTACTGCTGTGCTAACCTTCCTCATGTGATCGTCTGTTTTGATCATTTCGGCATAATAATCTTCGGGCCGTTTTGTTGGAACATTCAAACTTTTAAGTTGACGCAGGCCGATCAGAACAGCGGCCTGGGCTTGCCGATAACTGAAAGAAAGACACTCTTGCTGAAAGATTACCGCTGTATGCTTAAAATCTGCAGTTTAACTTACAATAAATTTTCTAATTTAATATTATCCTCTGCAATTTTATCTTCATCGATTTCGACACAGTCTGGAAGTGGCAGTGGTTCTGTACAGATGTCCAGTGTTTCTACCCATGGCAGAGACTTCTTGAAACTTTGGACTGATTCCTCTAATCCTTGCTTTTAACAAATGTATAAAATAAAATGTCACAAATCTGTCTGACATAAACATTTTTATCATGAAAGCCATTGCTATTTTTTAAATGATTTCCTCAGTAAACCAAATTATTTTGCATAATACCGAAGACTCTTGATTATTTGAAACTGGATAACCCAAAAGGCAAGTCATTTAGGAAAGGTGCCTGAGTAGAGGATTCCATAGATCACCACAATTAAATGCAATAGGTACGTGATTCAACTCCCTTCCGTTCCCTAGTAGCACATGTTATCAAAAAATCAGCGAGAATGTAAAAGAACAGCACCAACAATCTGTTGTAGGCGCTTTTTAAATGTTAGCATTGATGTATTTACAAAATGAAAAACCTATTTATAAGCACGAGTGGAGTGCGAGTTTTGGAATTTTAGAGTGGTTTGTACTAACTCTGGAACTCAATAAGCCTTGGTTGGTTTACCAAACATCCCCAAATAATCAAAAGCCTTCTGGACCGGTGAAAAGATTTAAAAACTAATGAACCAAAATTAATTTTAAAAAAACATTTAACATAAATAATAAAATAAGTTAAAAATGTGTTAAATGCAGCAGTTGAAACAAGTTCAGTAAAATGAAAATAAGCAAACACTAACCTTGTTGTTGATTTTCGTCCTAACAATTTTGTTTGTTTCAATAACAAGATCTTTCAATAAACCTTTCTCAAATGCCACTTGCAACTGAAATTATTAAATTGTTAAATTTAAAAATGAAAACTGATGAAACATACAAGAGTGTCGTAACTGATATAATTAAGCATGAAAGTTTCTTCTGTCCATTTGAAATTATTTCAAAACCCAAATAAAACTGAACGTAAATAGTATCATGAGTAGAAGGTTGAAAGAAAAAATTGAAAAAGAACAATAATAATTATAAATTAAATACAAATACAAATTTTAATCATAAAACCAATAATTAAATATTTTCTTATTAAAATGTAGAAGTTCCATCAATCAGTTCAATAAAAGACACTAGCAATGCTTATATGCAGCTATGAAATTAAAAAAAGATTACAATTAATAATTGAAATATTTGTAACTAGAGGTGTTGACGGGTACCAGGTTAGGATGTCAGGTCGAACATACTAGTACATATACATCTTTTGATGTGGCGTGGGTGGAGTTTGAATGACAGATCATCGAAAGAGATCGGCTGATAAATAGGTTTGAATGACTGATAAATAGGTTGGAATGGCTGATAAATAGGTTTGAATGGCTGATAAATAGGTTTGAACGACCTGTATGATGAAAAAGGCTTCACACCAAACAACGCGCCAGCACTTTTTCTAAGTAAACAAATACATAATTCCTCAACCTAAACTGAAGAGTTTGCAGTCTAGAAAAGTGATTTAGATATAACCATTCTTTGTTTTTAGTGTTTCAACAATTTAATCAAAAATAATCTTCATCATACATTGAAGACAAGGCGAAATAGCCATTTAATAAGACAAATTAGTGAAAATTTGCTTCTTAAAACTGTTTTCAAATATTTTTTCGGGTTAAACGGGTACCCGCCCAAAACCACCGTGGATACCCGCTAGCCTTTTTTGCCAAAATCAACACCTCTTTTTGTAACTCATTATAGTTTTACACTGTTGGCTTTTAAAATATCAAAACATGTATTCCCATCCGGGATAATATTCTACTCCCCACTCTGAATTTCAGTAAATCAGTTTTTAGGTTTGAAAAAATTATTTCTAGTAGTACATTTTAAAATAAATTAGTTTTTTAACTTACGATTATTTCATTAATAATTTATCTTCACTTTTCATATTAAGAATCTTACTTATGTTTAAACTGAATAACTGTATTTTTTTAACTTTAAAATCTGTTCTTTATAATTGATAATAACGCGTTAATTTCCTGGATTTTCAGTGAAATCAACCCAGGACGCTATACTAATAATAATAATAATAATAATGATGAATTTATATAGCGCCAGATAAGTCAGAGGCGCTTACGAAGGTTCCTTTGGATCGGAAACTTCGAAGAACACGCTATTTTCATAGACATGAGAAAGCAATGCGAGTGAACTCCTTGCCTAAGGGAGTTACGCTGGTGACGCAGGTGAGGCTTGAACTGCCGACCTAACGATCAACAGGCGAGCGCTCTACCGCTCTGCCACCAGCGCCTCTACTAGGAGAAAATAGATCACAAACTTTGAACAAAATAACAATTTTGCTAAAATATATGTCACCTCCTTGTCGGAATCATTATCACTTTCGTAGGCCTCCATTCCGAATGGTTGTGTTCGAGTGATAAACAGTAGCACTACGATACAAAACGTGTTTTTTAAAACATACACAAACACAGAACCTTGCAGTTATAAAGTTTTTTTAAAGAAAACAAAACTTATCAATAAAATGATATTCAACAAAAATTATAATTTTATAAATATATTTAATTAGTAATTTTTAATTTTAAATCTTGAATATTAACTTTAAAAAAGTTATCTGGTTTCTAAGGCAACTAGATTTTACTCAAAAATGTCTACTTCAGAAATTGCGTTCGTGACTTTTAGTGATTCAAGTGCTGAAGATATAGAATCAGCCAAGATTTTTTGGAAGTCTGTTTTCTTAGCCCCCCACCATGAGTCAAACTTGGTTTCTGGTGGAATGCGACAACGTCTCCCAACGGCACTTCCGCTGTTGGACAAAAACGGAAAGATTATTACACAAGGTGACATAATATCCAGCATTGTTTGTTTTTTACTTATGCTCACACCTCTGTTTTTCATTTTCAGCTGGTTATCATCTTCCACCAATTTTGCAATCCAATGGTGAGAAACTGTTCCAGCTGCTCAATCTGTTAGTAGGCCTAGGCCTAGGCCATGCCATTCCCATACTAACTAAGTCATTTTCTCTATTTTTGTTCAAGATCAACGCAGGAGTTTTGGAACCTGGATAGATAGTTTGCATGACCAAAGATATATCAGTGAAGTAAACAAACGCAGAGAGGAAACGCGACTATTACTTAAAAAGCACAGAGAAGAGAGAATAAATGTAAGTTATTTTTTTATTGTTTTATTGCTAATCAGTAAATCACAAGTTATCAAATAGACCATCAGCTGAAACTACAAGATAAAACACATTTAAAAAAAAAATAACTGACATGATGACAGAGTTTGAATGGGCATTGGTCATAAGACCAAGCCCTCATTGGATATTCAAAAAACAAATACAATTGACAATATTATTATCGATATTCCATATGCCAGTATAAACAGAATGAGATGTCTCTGTGATATTAATTAACTACCTTATTTTAATGCTTATCATATAATGAGCAACCAGGCATGCCTAAAGAGGTTATAAATTAAAAGATTTTGATATTTAAAATGTGTTCTCAATCATATTACTTCTCAAGGCATGCCTGATTAAACATATGATTGTGATTGAACATATTACTAAAAAATGACAGATTTTTTAAATATCATTTTGTGATTGCAGCGCCACCTAACAGCGTTACACAAATTTATAACATAAAGTTATTTATTTGTAACTGTTCACAATATGTTACCGCTTTTGATCCAAACTTTTTTTGTTTAAGCAGCTAATAAATATCTTGAAACTATGTATACATACATATATACTACTTACATACATAGGAAATTATGTATTTTGATTATTATTTACAGTTGGAGGCATTAGCAAAACAAAAGACTGACAAACCAAGAGTAAATCTGTCGGTCTTAGGAGTGGAACAAGAACAAGAAGATAACGAATTAATTTGAAAATAAATTATTTTATTCTAATAAAAATAATCATCCAGATAAATGTCTTTTTCCATAAAATTGTATCTTTCTTTCAAATGCAGAAGATTTTATTTGAGTATTGAACTTGTAAAAGGGATTCATAGAGTGCTGTGGAAAAAAATGAAACATCTGTAAATCATGAACTTGATATAATATTGACTATTTATGAACCTGATATAATATTAGTTATTTATGAACTTGATATAATATTAATTATTTATGAGCTTGATATAATATTAATTATTTATTAACTTCATATAATATTAATTATTTATGAACTGAAATAATATTAACTATCAACCTTGATAAAAACTTCATAGACATCCTGAAAAAAGTTTTTTATTCCATCGTCATTTTTTACGTCGTGTAAAAGAAGTAACTTCATTCCTGTACAGAAAAAATAAATAAATAAAAATTTTACAGAATGACACAGTACATTCAAAATGAATGCTAAATAATATTATGGGACAAATGCAAGATAATGTAAAGCAACTGTACTTTAAATATGGCTCAGTCAAAAAAGATAAATTTGTTGAAACTAACTTGATGCAGTGACAAAAGCTGACACAAACCACTCATTGAATTTGTCAACCACTTTGAGGTGCATGTTGTTCGTTGTCCACAGTTGTTCGTCTACAAGATCCAGTGCAGCATGTGCAATAAATTGATTCAAATGTTTATGATCTTCTTTCTGCAGAACCAAAACATAAATCTTGAGTTATTATATTAACTATTCATAATAGATAATTTGAGGTAATCCTCTACTTAGAAGAAAAATATTTTTGTTACAAACAGAATTTAGCGAGAGTTGTTTTGAAAAATTACAGAACTTAAGAAAAAAACTTTTTTTTACAGATTCATTATAGTTTGAAATTTTGCAGTTTTTTTATTTGTTGCTTGCTTAACAATATTTTTTAGAAGGAACTGAGTTTTTTAGGACATAAAATAAACAACTATTTATTTCAAATTCCTTACTGCTCTGCATACAAAACTTTGAGATGAACTCAAACATTTTATTTCATTGTTGTGAAAACATTAAGGCTGCAGTTCTTGCAAAGACATTCAGCAAAATTATTTCTCTATAACATCTTACTTCGCTTATAATTGCATCTGCTTCTCTGTGTGTTTATGTTTTAATTGAGCAAATAACATCTCAAACTAGTATCAATAAAAAGCAGTTCTTGTTACAAATCATCTTCTAAGCAGTTTTTATCATAAATCTTGATTCAAAAATCAAAATTTACGTGGCTAGAGTTCTATCAGCTATAATTTCTCTCCCTAGCAATAAATCTAAACTTATTAAAATACTGTCTAAAAATCTAAGACTGTTGAGTCTCACCTAGAATTATATAGGAGAGTCTGCCTACTTGAGACTATAGAAGACTCTAAGATTCCTAAGAATATAGTTTTAGGTTGATATGTAGATCTTGTAGATCTTAAGGTAATCTCCTAGTATGGGCCAATTTTGATATAAAACCAGGTTTTTAAAAAATGTTAATAAAATAATCACAGAACATATGAGAAAAAATATTATGATGGACAAATTCCTTAGAGGAAGTGACTTTAAGCAGAAATACCTGTAAAGCAGTGTCGATGCATGGAATAATACAATCTCAAGACATGAAAAGGTAATAGTAAAATGATATAACTGTTTAACAAATAAATTAGTTTAAAAATGCAAAAAATAAAATAGTTAATTATTTAATATCAACTTTAAATTTAAAAAAAAACAATAAGATCATTTTTTTAATGAATTCAATAGCCAAAAATATAAAATTAAAACAAATTAGTTTTTTTCCATTTATTTGTGTTAAGGCATATTGGCAAAACCAACACTTTTAAAGAAACTATTGTGTCAAGAAGACATGGAGTGGCTTTAGGAACTCATATAATATTTATCTAAAACAAATTATTTTTTTATTTTTAACTTTACAAATTAAATTTCTAATTCACTTTTTACCAAATTTTGTTCAATTTTAATTTTTTTTATTCCAACTTTTCACTTCTATCATGATAAACAGATCTTCACCGGGAACTATTTAGCTTTGGGAGCAATTTTTAAATGTTCAAAAGGTTATAATTGTTGTTTTTATACATCTATTTCTATTATAATTTATAATTAGTTTTTTCTTATGTTTTCAATGTCATTTATGTTAATAAAGGTTAATTCCCATCAAAATTGACCCAGGCTGCTATACTACGAGATTACCAGTCTTACTAGGCCTTAGGGTCTCTAACTTTAGACTCTATTCATAAGATTTAGTAATTTAGTCATTTTAGTCTAATCTAGTCTTGTCTTGAGTCTGTTTTCAGTTCTATCTATGTCGAAATATACCTGCCTTAGAATCATTGGATCTGGCAGGAGTCAAAAATTCAATTTCAAAAATAGGGTTGTCATTATGTCCAACAATAACAAAATAATAATTTCCCGACATTTCAAATACTCGCAACTACCATATACTAGGTTTATTAAATATTTATTTTATTTACAATTCGAGCGATAAAAGTGCAATTAGCCAAAATTTCCCAAACATAGATACAATATCGAGATACATTTCCAAGGTAAAATACCATAGATATATATGCTGACATCGATCACCTCGATTTTACAAGATCTTGGTCAACGGAACATTCATGGCTATGCTCAAAACAATTACCATCTTGACGTTCCGCACTTAAGCCGTGTCTCAATAAGTATCCCATTTAGCATTTAGTAGCCCTACCTATAGCATTTGGTAATATAAGGTAGCCCAACCTTACATTATACCATATGTCAAAATCTTATCAGATCGAAAACATATGTGGAGGAGAGTTCAGGGACGTAAATTCAGCATTTTCCAGGGGGGGGCAAAATTTTCCCGCCATTATATAACTTACTGACAGGGTTACCCGGTGTTGTCCGGGTTTTTTGTGCTTAGTTTTTTTTCGTTTTTGCCAACGAAACGTCAAAGAAATAACAGATTTTTTTTTTAATTTTTCAAAATTTTCTCATCAATGAAGTTACCTGCATGCCAAATGTTGTTAAAATTGCTCCTGCGGCTTGGATGTGATAAACGAATGCTCTCACACACACATTACCTTTTACATTTATATAAATACGTAGGTACAAGCAGAGAGGGATGGGGAAATGCATCCCCCATCAGAGTATCAATTGAAATTTTTTTGGGTATAATACCTTGTTTTTAGAAGACGACCGTAGCTTTTTTGGGAGGAGAAATTAGAAGTCTTTGAAAAAAAATTTGAAAAATACTTACGACTACCCCTTACCGGTTATCAGCTTTTTGGAAGAGAATATAAAAATTTCTGAAGTAAATCCCCACCAAAAAATTCTATATTCGCCACGCGCCACTGGGTATAAGGGGGATGAATGATTTAATCATATTGCAGGGGCAAGTACAGGATTAGTAAAACAAGTAAAGGAAAAACAAGTTTTTCAACAAAAACTTTGATTTCAAATACATTCAATTTAGAAATGCAAAAGATGTTCAAAGTTTTTTTTTTTAATTGAATCATGTATTTTCATCAAATATAAAGCTGTGCTGAAAGTTTCAACTTCCTAGCTAGTCAAAATGCAGGTTAAATTTCACTTGCAAGATTTGCGTACAGAGAAAGACACACACACACAAACAAACAGAGATTGTAACCTAAATAAAAATTTGTAAAAAAGATGTTCAAAATGGGGTGGGTATAATTTTGTTTTATTTTTGTGTAATAAATAATAACTTTGATGTAGACAGCTGTGAGGGAATCAACATTGTATTAATACCACTAATAGGGTAAAATTCCACGAGTTCTCTTATTGTATTTATTTTGGCACAGAAAACAGCTAATCTTTGGACCAACACTGATACACAAATTATTACTCTGCAGTTATTGGTAAATCTAGCATCGAGCTAAGATATAAAATTGTCTCCAATACGCATTGAATCATCACGAGGTTAAGTAAAGTTAAAATTAACATATTATATAGTTAACTCTAACTAAAAAAAAATTTAATTTTGGAAATCAAGGGGGGGCGAATTGTCTATACACGCCGGAAAGATTCCAATACGCATTGCATCATCACTAGGTTAAGTAAAGTTAAAATTAAATAAATATATAGTAAACTCTAGGTAAAAAAATTCAAATTTTGAAAATCAGGGGGGGGCAAAGGCCCCCCCCTGCCCCCCCCCCCCAATTTACGTCCCTGGGAGAGTTGCCACGAATGGAACGTTTCTTTAATTTGCAACTCGTTCATTATTCATCGCATTTTTAGAATGAGACGAAGAACATAAAGATCAATTAAATGGTTCACGTTTCATTTAACGCCGTTGCGTTACACGTCCCATTCATTTTTTGAAGATTTAAACAATATCTTTTAGTCAAAAAGTGAAAACTAAATAGGTAAAGTTGAAATGTCTTTAATTCTAGTCAAACAGAAAAAAGTGGCGTTTAGCAGTAAAGCGTTCACCTGTAGGCCTAAAGGACGGCGGTCTGAATCTTACCGCCGCCACCAAAACTACGTCAGGGGGCCCACTCAAAAGTCAGGGGAATGTCTCTCTCCCAATTGACGTTCCTGCTCTGATATATTCGAATCTACATAAATGTTACTGAAAAAATACAATGATAAAAATTTTAATTTGTTGTTAAAAATTTCCAAACTGATTTAAAATGTATATCGAATTAATTTACTAAAGCGCTTTGTCTGCTCTTCAAGACAGTTGAGGTATCCATCTTTATTACTTTTACTCATTGTGTTTTCCTGTTCGCATCAAAAACTAGTCTACAGTTATTAAAGAGATATTTTTAAATATATGTTGTTATCATGGTAATTTTTTTATTTTTTTGAGGGGAAAATTATTAAATTCGAACCAAACGTTGTTGCGCTACTGTAAATGAGCTCATCAAGTTGTGTTCTATCTCCTGCTGATGTCCTGAATTAAAATTAAACAACGCCCGTGTTTGTGTTATGATCAGTCGGTTGATTTAATATTTTATTTTTTGGTTTTATTGCAGAGCTGTGATTTGCAGTCATTGGCCAATTTAGAAGCACTGCTGTCGGAATTTTATTCACCTACTACTGACAACACAAGGAAGAAGGAAATTGGTAGATTGATGTCTCAGTTGATTATTATATTTATATTTCATTCTTTGCAATTATTGTCTTTTTTGTTGAAAGGATATTAGCGTGTTGTTTTTGTTGCAGATAAACTTTTAAATGAGTATTGTGGACTTCCATCAGCCTGGCAAAGTAGTTTGTTTTATTTGACCAGAACTAGTAATGATTATGTTCTGCATTTGTGTCTCAACATCTTACAAGTAAGTATTACTTGTTTTTATTATATTTTTTATTAGCATTCAGTAATCATTTACCTAATTGATTGCTTATAAATGTTACAAGAATTTTTAAGTGACTATTTTAAAACTCAGGAGTTGCTTGATCGGAGAGGGTTTATTAAAGGTAATTCTATGCTAAAATAATGAATGATTTTGTTTAGACTGTCTTATAATATGGAAAATCATTCTTAATTTACATTGCTTGGTTGTTTAACTAGAAAGCCGTTTGTCATCGGAATGCTGGCTTGAAAGCAGACGACAAACAAACAGTTAGGACGACTGCTTATCAAATGTTGATGTCTCTTCCCGGATTCTCGCATGCCGTCAAAAACAAGTTGATGGTGTTGATTATTTCAATAGCTCGCATCGATTGGCCTCACTTATATCCTACGTTTCTAGAAGAAATTTCTTATGTGAGTTGAATACTTATGTCAACACTATTTTATATCAAATAAATCTAAAGAGTTATTTCATTTTTAGATATCAAAAATTAATTTCTTATTTTTTATTCTATTAGTTATGGTTTATAGGTATATTGTTCCTGTTTCTGTATTGTTTACATTTATTTGCAAAATGAGATTTATTAGATTTTTGCTTGAAACTAATCAGCTGCTGTCGTACGAACACCTCATCTTTCTTGGACTTCAATTTGTATCGGCTACCTTGGAAGAATTCAGTAGTAACAGGGAAGATATAAGCTCAAACCGAAGATGTGAATTGATCCAATTGTTCAAGTTAAAACTTCCTGAAATAACTCTTAAAATATGCGGTAAGATTTTATCTAAATAATTTTAAGTATTTTTTGTTTAGCATTTGTTATTAGATAGTTTTGTTTGTTATTAAAGTAGTTTTTTAAGAGTTGTGTTTTTAATTGTATTATTTGATTAATAATTGATTTTTTATATCCAGCCATATTATTCATATTAATGGATAAAAAATTAATTTTTGACATCTAGACACATTATTTGTATTAATTGATAAAAAAATTTATTTACGACGTCCAGACATATTGTTTGATAAAAAAAATTTATTCATGATATTCAGACATATTACAAGAAGTAAAATCAAAAGCCGAACATTCCCCGATGAACATAAACACGATGCACAACAACAACGCATCCCAGACGAACGGCTACCAGTCGTCTGAAAACTTCTTCTGCATCGATACGAAATGGACGGCAGTCATGAAGACGGGTGTCGAGTGTTTGCATGCCGTGTTGAACTTTTGCGATCCTATCTCCAAGAATAACAGGGATGTACAGTTTTTTTCTCCTCTCCTTTCGATTCTCTTAGATCTTTCTACTTCCTTCCTCGTTCCGAACTCTCGTCTCCATTCCTGTCACAACCAGTGCAGGATGGCAGTAGGAGAAGTAGCGCTGAGCTGTATCTGTGAATTGCTTTCAACTTATTATGTCAAGTTTAACTCTTCTAAAGTCTTTCTTTCTTTCGTCCGTCAATCTTTCGTGTCTGTAGTGCAGATGATTGGCATCTTCCATAATGAATCTCTTGATATGTGGTCTTATCTAATTGATGGGTTAGTGTGATATATTTGTAATTATCAATTAGTTTTGTTTACTCTGTTGATTATGCATGATTTTCTTTTTATTAAAGTGTTGAATAAATATAGAAGCATATTTATTATAACAAATAATTTCCAAATAATTTTTAAACAATTATTTCAGAAAGTACTTGCTGATGATAATTGAATATATGGGATTGTATTTGAATGATTTGAAGAAAACAGAGCAAAATGAAGTCACCAAAGAATTCCTTATGCATTTTTTTCGGTTCACTTTTCACGAGGTAGAAATTCATTTTTTAAAATTACTCTTAGTTTTTTTTTATTATTATTTAGTGTCATCATTTTTTTTTATTTCAGAAATTTTGGACTTCGTCAATGAAACACCCGTTCCCCTCGCCGTACATTTCATGCTTGTCGATATGGAGCAACTTCTTTGAATTCCTGAACGAAAGTGCCCACGAAAATCCCCTCGGTGGTGAAGATGTTCTCGAGTTTGTCTTCTTTGTTTGTTTTCTCTTTCTAAAATTTATGTTGTTCTTATCAAAATATCAATACGCTAAATAAATAAAACCTATCTGAATTTATTAAACCGTTAAAAAAAAACTTAAAACCTGCTCATAAGGAATGTTTTCAGTTAATATCTCTTTTTTTCATAAGAGCAGTTGTATAAAATAAAAAGTATAATGGAATATATTATAATATATTATATATTAGAGTTGAATAAAAATAATAATAAAAAAAAACTACGTATTAGCTCAGATTTCCATAGAAAGTTGATCTGTTTATCGATTAATTATTTAAGATTAAAAATTAACTGTTTCAGCTTCAAAGATATTTGCTTGGCTGTCACAAATGAGACGTTGAAGCGACTTCAATTTAAACTCAATTACTCTCATCTGGAGCTGCTTGATGATGACGTCCTTGATGATGATGTTAGTGGTTTATTTAAAAAATAAGTTTTAAATTAAAATTACAATAAATATTGTGGAGCATAGTTTTAGCATAAGTATCTCGTAAGATAACATTTTTTTTAAATTAGTTTTTTTTTTCAGTTCAAAACGGATTGGCAGAACCACCTGATTGAAAACATTGATGTTATCACTAAAATTGCAAAGTTATATCTCGACGATGTTCTGAAATATTTGGTTTGATTTTTTTATTTTTATAAAGTTAGTGTAGTTTTGTCACTTAATGATCATTGAAATGAATTGTGTAGCAGCAATTGAGTTATCTAAAAGTAAAATGGGGGCATCTTGGCAGTTTTCTCCTGGGTACTACAGACCCTGTTCTTTGCTTTGTGATTTAAGATATTTTTGTTTCTCACAGGCTTACAATGAAAAAAGTTTGCGTTCGGTTTTATATGATTAAAATAAATTAAAAATAATTGTAGATAGCTCCATAATAAATTAAAAATAATTGTAGATAGCTCCATAATAAATTAAAAATAATTGTAGATAGCTCCATAATAAATTAAAAATAATTGTAGATAGCTCCATAATAAATTAAAAATAATTGTAGATAGCTCCATTTGAAGAAGTCTCTTGTAGATATCTTGAACTTAAAAATTCCCTCTCATCAAATCAAACACCGTTTCAAATGTCTTCAAGTTCAGCCAAGCATTTGGCTATTATTAGTAAGGATCAGCAGAAAATTCTCCATTGCTCTCTTAGAGATTTATCGACATTCCTACAAATTTTTGCTTCTCTGGCGGACTATTTCATCGGTGTTGAAGTCAGGCGCAGCAATTTGCAAAATGGTTTCATAATATTTGGAAGGTTTAATTTTACTATTTTAAGATATTTACAATATTAAAATTTTGAGATATTTACAATTTTACAATATTAAAATTTTAAGATATTTACAATTTTACAATATCAACATTTTTCAATATTTAACAATTTTATTATTGTAAACTTTTTAGTTATTAGAATTATTGTAATATTACAATTTTACATCATTTTACAATGTTTTCAAAATTTATAAAAGTATTTTATTGTGAATTAAATAGATTGCTGAATCTGATGGAATATGCATCTGAAATGAAGTTTCATGAAATGGCGATGGGAGAAAATAACGTTCTAGAGACAGACTTCATCGAAGTGTACGTCATCATTTATTTGTTTTATTTAATATAATAATTTTAATATTATGCTATATTATTCATATATTTGTTATCATGCAATGCAGGCTTGCGGAGCCGCTAATTTTTGTGGTAGCCGGAGCCAGAGCAGGACCCAGAGCCAAAAATATCTGGCAGCTCCGGCTCTCAAAATTTTTTATATGAGCAGAATTTTTTTCAAGATGAAAAGCTTTGAAATTCTAAAATTATTTGATTGTTTATCTCCCTCAAATTTGAAATGTTTTAATATTTTACAAACATCACAACAGCAAAAGCCTTCAATCAAATGATAGCACGCGCGCGCAACATCACCACAAGAAATCTTTAATGAATTGGTTTCGTTTTAGTTTGTTTACCCGCCAAACTCTGTTTTTGGTTACATTGTAATTTTTGGACTTTTTTTTATTTTATTTTATTCAAAATTTTTAAAATTGCATTAAAAAATAATACAATTAAGTTGTAATAACAAAAATGCGCTTCAAGATTTGCTTTCGTTTGATGAGTGTTTATATTCTTATAAAATAATTACAATTTTTAAATTGCATATTATTTTGTTAACTTTATAGTAAAAACATTTTAACTCCGTGAAATAATTTTATCAAGCATTTAAAATTAAATTTTTGCTGTGTCAAAAAACAAAACGTACCCTTTCGTATACATTTAAAATCGACTTAAAACAAAATGGTCGGTTTTAATATTTAACAATTGTCATATAAGTAGAGTAGATAAACTAATAAAGTGTAAGTATAAACAGTTAAAAATGTTTCAGTCAAAAGTTTGCGCAAGTTTGTCTCGTGTGACACCTCCTTTATAGAGAGCCGGAGCCGTTAAATTTTTGGGAGCCGGAGCCGAGCCACAAAAAAAATGGCGGCTCTGCAAGCCTGATGCAACGTGCACTTGAAATAGTAGACTGATACAGATTGCGGAGTGGCCGATTCCCATTATCGGCGTATTCATTGTTTTGTAGGAAAATTTGTTTTAAATTAAAAAAAATTAGCAAATTTGTGCATGTAAATCACTTTGTTATAAGCAGAATTTTCTTATAACTTACTTTGTCATACCAGGAGATTCTGTAATGCTTTAAACACTTGTTTTTGTATGTGCCGACCATTTTGTTTGTTATATAAGCCATATTTTGTCATAGGCAGAGTGCACTGTATGTTAGATCCTGAGTTTTTAATAGACATTCTTGTTAAAAATATTGTATTGGTTATTTCTTAAAATATAACTTTGAATAAAATAAATATTTATACGTCCTTCAAGTCATGCTCAGTCCTTAGCAGCAGTCAGATCCTGGTGTCCGTTTCTGAATCTGTTGATATCCGAATCTTCAAAGGATGGTTTAATGAAAGACAAATGTGATGAAATTATTAAACTGATCTTCAATTCTCTCGTTCCTCTATTCCAGATGGAATTGGTATGTGACGTGCTTTGAAGTTCTGCTTGTTAGCCATGTTGAAGCTTTTAAATTTTTTTTTTATTGAGAGTTGATATTTTGTTTTTATTGATTTAATTTCTGATTATTTTATTAGTTTTAATTGCTACAGTTTGTAACATTGTAACTTTTATTTCTGATTATTTTACTGTTTTTAATTGTTACAGTTTGTAACATAGTAACTTTCAATCTGATTATTTTTTTAATCGTTACAGTTTGTGTTTGTTTGTTTTTCTTGTCGCAGTTGCCCGAAAAGATCTTGCTGTCCGCCAGTCAGCTCTTTCTTTCTTTCATCACTGAGGTCAGACCACCTCTCCTTCATTTTTCATTTCATAAAATATTCCAGACAGGAGTTGTCATGGTTACGGCTCCACCAAAAGTTAGTGATATAAAAAAAGATTCTCTTTTTTTATGTTATTGAGATAAATGGATGTCGATTATATATAGCTTCACATTCTAATTTACAGTTTGACTTGTCTATAACAAATTTAAAAGGACTTTAGAACACTATTTCTAGGCAATTTCATGTATTTATTGCTCTAACTATGATCACAGATATTATGAACAACATCACGCCATGATACCTCCCATGTTTGCCATCTGATGATTTTAAATATTTTATAATAATTTATAATATTTTTTATAATTTAGGCTCTGATGCTGACCTATAGTGCTCTCTTTCTTCATCTTCTTTTAACTCTTCCTCCGAACTCAGAAATCGATGAAAATTGTGCTCTTCAGAAAAAACTTCTTGTCGACTTTACTGACTTCCTGTTCAGGGACGTGACGAAAATATTTGCTGAAGCACAAAGAGGAAATTTAAATCTTTTGCAGAACCAAGCAGGTTGGCAGTTTGTATGCATGAATTATAATTGACATTATGCACACAATTATGATAATGATGATAATAATAATAATATTGATAGTAATTATTATTATTAATGATGCATATTTTATTAAAATAAAATATTTAATAAATTAATTTTCTATCAATTAATTATATTTAACCTAATTAATTTATGTATAATCTAATTAAATTTATTTTCTTCATTAAACTGTTTAATTTACGTCGGTCGCCATTCATTAAGTGGATAGCATTTTTATTAACCAGCAAATGTAAATCTTCAAAGAACAATGGAAGTTGTTACTGATGTTATATTACATGTCGGAACGATAGCAAATCAGAGATTCATGCAACCAAGTTATTCGTGCTTACTCAAATACATAGAAATGACCATCAGTTTACTTCACTTGTTTATAACTAAAACTGGTTGGCTCTTTATTTCTTTTTTAACTTTTTCTTTAGTTTTTAAATTTAGTATGTTTGCACATAATTTAGTCCACACTTGTGAGCAGATGTCTTCAAATGCTTTTCTCAAATGTTGTGTTAACTGAAGCAACAATTGAGAAAGCTTATGTCAAAGAGTGATTTGTACTCTATAATATATAACAATGTGTTATTAACTAGCCGTAGTCTTACAAATCAATGGTTAGAATCTAGAAGTTGTCTGCCGACGTTATTGCACGTTAAAAGTTATAAAATATTTCGAAATCAGAAACATCGAGCAAGATGATGGCCTTTCTTCTTGCACTCGTTCAAACTTTTCGAGTACAAATGGGACAAGCACATATTAAGAGATTCATTCAAGTCTTGCTTGAGCTCTTAACAAGGTAGTTTTGCTTATATGGCTGAGTTCAATTAACGATGCTAATTTTCAGAAGATTAGTAAAATGTAGCTGTAAATGAAGTTCCCTTGGCATAATATTTCAATTATGCAACTTACCAGCTAGATACTTATTTCAACCACACAACCCACCACATAGGTACCCATTTCAAACAAACATTTATCTACTACATAGATACCCATTTCAAAAACACAACCTACTACATAGATACCCATTCCAACTTATGAAAGTCTTGGTGAAACTATAATGTAATTGGTTGTATCACTTGAATATATCAAAAATATAATAACTGATTAAACATGAAGTTCTTGTTTATGAGATTTATTTGAAAGAATTATTTGTGATTTATTAAAGGGAGTCCGTCATGGAGAGTTTAAAAGATGATGAGTCGTCTGGTCATCAACTTATCGAAAAGTTAGTTGTCCTTGACATTTGTTGCTGTTGTTTTTTGTTAACAACTGTAACAACAGTATATTGATATGTGTTGTTGGTTTTGTGTTTTTCTGTTTCAATCAGTCATTGAAATTATTGGTTATTTTGATGATTTTTCGAAGTTTGTATTTGGATTGAGTGTTTCAAGAGACTTTGGTTGGTGAATGTCATGTTGATATATTAGCATAAAATTACATTATCATATTTTTATTATATAATTATATTATTTGTTAATTATACATTTTTTATCTGGTAATTATAGAATCATAATATATAGTTTGTTAATTTTTTAATTATATTACAAACAATCAACTATAAAATTAAATTATTATTTGTTAACTATATGGTTATAATCGTTATATTGTAATTATTTGTTCATATATTTCTATGAAATTGTTAAAAATGTTTTTATTCAATTGGATTTTATATGGAGTTTGAAAAAATCTTTCAGGTTTTTACAGATTCTCGAAGTACTTGTGAAAGATTCTTCAGCGAGTTTCAAATCTGTCATCCCTCACATTCTGGATCTCTCGGTTCACAAAATCAACCCGTATTTTTCAAACGTTGATGTTAGTTGCTGTTATTATTGTTGTTGTGAAGTTATTAATTCAATTTTATTTATTTAATTAACTAATTCAAATCAAACTGAAGACTTTTTGACACGCTTTGCATAGAAATTTAAAACAAAATGTTAATTTTATAGTAAAAACAAGTAACAGTTAAAAAATACTTTTTTATAAACCACGTTCTTAAGATTAACGGGGGAAGGTATTCGTAGGTATTTCATCCAAAAATTCTCTAAAATTTCTTTTTTTAAATACTTACAAGACAAACGGTTCCCCACTTCCCCAATTTTTTTTAAGCTTATAATTATTTTTCTTAAAAAAGTTTTTTGGAAAAACCTTGGGGGTCGTTCTGTCTCCCAACTAATTTTTGATTTTTTTTTTAAACTTTATAATTATTTGTCCATAATTTTTTTTTGAAAATCCCTGAGAGGACCCCCAAATGATGCCCCTGGAATCTTGTATTTTCTTCATTCCAAAAATTTTTAGGAAATTTCCCAATATTAATTTTCCAAAAAAAAAAACCTGAAAATTTTTTGGCGGGGTCACCACCTGCCCCCCTCCAAAGGAAGTTCCTGCAAACATGTGTTAGCTTCATTCCATTGCTCTTATCTTCTGCTTTCGAGGGTGTCACTTTAGAGGACTTTTGTTGTATAGAGATATATAAAGGTCAAGGTTATGCAGATGTGGGCATATTTATGTGCTAACAAATGAAAAAAATTACCATTATATTTATAGTTTAGTTTTCAAATCCAGGGAGTAGTAGGAATGATCTGATAGAGTTGAAAAGTTTTTTTTTTCTTACCTCCTACATTCAAACTAGTAACCATGTCAACAAAGTTGGCTCTCCGATTGGTTAATAGAGCTCGAATATAGACTTTTGAAAATCAGAGCTAAGTTGTTTATTTAATAAGTGTTCCAAAAATTATCAATATTTTGCTGCAACATAGAATAATACAAAATGCTTGTTAAAACAGAAAAAAGTGTTAAAATTGTTAAAAGGAAATATGCAATGAATAATATTATTATTAAGTTTAAAAGAGTTATATAAATAAATTATTAATGATATTTCAGAATAATATTAAAATAGTAATAAAAAATAATAATGAATAATATTATTAAATTTAAGAGAGTTATATAAATAAATAAATTATTAATGATATTTCAGAATAATATTATAATAATAATAATGAATAATATAATATTATTATTAAATTTAAAAGAGTTATATAAATAAATAACAAATTATTAATGATATTACAGAATCCGTCTCCGGCCGTCAAATCGGCTCTATTTAGTTTGCTATTCACAATCCTCAAGTGTCATTGGTCGTTGTTCTTTCAAAGCTCTATTTTTACGAACATCAAATCTCATAGTCAAAAGCTCGGTGGCCAGCAGAGACCAGAGTGTCAGCAATATTTCATGCCGATCATGGAGGTTCGTAATTATTTATAGATTTTACATCATTACATCGTGGAAATGACATTTCTCAATGACCGGATCGAATCTTGTTTTACAACGTTTAAGAAAATTATTACTCTTTAATGTTTTTTTTATGAGTTTAAATCATTTTATTTATGTTTAATAATAATATTCAATAATAATAATAATATTAAATTTATTTGTTTTTTTTTTTCATGCAGGCATTTGGTTCATCTATCCTTCAAAAAGATGTAGAGCTGGTCAGACAAACAATCAGCCACTTAGAATCACTCAATGATCAACTGCATCTTTATGAAAAGGTAACTTCAAAATTTTGTTTTTCATAATCATCTTATTAAAAATGTAATTAAATTTCTTTAATTTTAAATTTCATTTCAATTCAAAATACTTTTCATCAGCCGGAGTTCAAGGACAACCTCTTGCCGAAGTTTGTGCTGCTGTTTTTCGACACCCTCGTCAAGAAGAACCATGACCTTCTTCAAGATGACATCACCACTGCCATATTCAACATGGCAGCTGTTGATTTTGATTTCTTCTATCGTTCTTTTGTCCTTCAGCTGCTTGCTTCCCACTCTGTCGATCATGAAAACACACAGCATCTCATTCAAATACTTTCTAATGATCAGGTTAATATTTAATTTATTATTATTATTTAGTTTATTATTATTTAATTTATTATTATTTAATTTATTATTATTCAATTCATTATTATTTTAATTTCTATGTGTATTTATTCAATTTATATATCTAAATCCATTTTTATTAATTGTTATTTTATCCAGGACCATCCGACTTTCTCAAGGAATTTACTCTTATTTGTGACGGATCTGAGATTCTGTCTGAATTGCTCCTCTGACTCAAGCGCTCTTTTGTAGCTCATTAATTAATTAATTATTGATATTTATATAAATGTGTTTTACTGTCATGTTCAATTAAATATTCTTGTTTTTTATTGTAATAATAACTATTTGTATTATTAATCCATCTCAAAGAATCCACTGCATGGTTATTGATCGATGTCCGGACATGGCAGCTCGTGTGGTTGGTTATTATGTTCTCACCTAACTTTTTATTTTATAAAAGTCATTTTTATGTAATTGTAATTTTTTAATAAAATATTTCAAGCTTTATTGATGTTTTATATCTGTCGAAAAGTTTTGCAAGTTTTCTATCTTGCCACTTGCCCATCAAAATATCTATTTAATGCTGTATATTGGATATTTCCAGTATTTCTTATGCTGGTGCAACGAATTCCTGATTCTTATCAAATATAATATTGTCAGTGAGAGTAGCTTATTCTTCATCTAAGATTATCAGGAAAACACTGACAAACAGCATAATAAATATCCAGACAAATCAATCTCCTGTTTCAAAACTACTGTTCGACTAACGAACTTGCCAAATCAAACTTACAATTAAACGCACTCAAGCTCGCCACTTATTCCTCAATCGTTTTGCTCTCTTGATATACAAAACTTTAATTCTTGTTTTTCTAACAACGTAAGTTCATTCTACGTTGAATTCGCCCGCAACAAATTGGTCACCCAGCGGCCAAAATTACCCCACGCTTACGTTTTATTGACTATCTCAAAAAGCGTTTTTTTTTAAATTTCAAACAAAGTAGGCTTTATATGTAATGTAGGACAGATTGATATGCAGTTTGATCTGAATCTTCAACGAAAATGTAAGGGTTATGGAAATACCCGACGTTACTCTACATCTGGATACGAGCTTTTATATATATGTGCTCCAGAGGAATTCGAACCAGGAATGTTTCATCTGCAACACCGCCATCATTATGCACGAGCTCTTACCGAATGAACTGTCAATCATCATCAAGAATTAATGACTAGTAGTAATAATTGTAGTAATGCCTTTAATTAGTTACCAATTACACTAAGACTACATGAGACTCGACTGTAATTTTTCTTAAAAACTTTCTCCTTGTTCCATAATAAATAAATACATTTTATCGAAAAACAATTTTGATAATTTTGTGTCGACGCAAACTCGTTACCACGTTTCTAGGAAGTTTTAGAAAATTGTTGGAAAAAGTATCTACTACTAGGTCTACTTCCCCTCCCCGTTCATCAGCCACCTATTATTCTGTAGCTAAGCCATAACCTTGAGCAAATGCAAATCCATAATTAACTTTAAAAAGTTGAAACGCCGTAGAGCCGAGTTTTAACAAAGTCGTTCCACGTGCAGCAAATCTTCTCTTGCTTTCTTTTGTCTATTTGTCGTCTTTTATTCTCTTCATGTATAACTCCATTTTGAAGCCTCCATGCACATTATCCGAATATATAGATTCGTTTTAAACCAATGAAAACTGATCTATAAGATGTACAATAAACAACATTTAGCAGGCTGAATACCTAAAGAACATTAGTAGCTAGCTAATAAAAAAAGTAGTTAAAATGTTGCTTACAAGCAGTGTTATTTTAGTTCAGTAAATAATTTTAGTTCTTATTTTTATTCTATTCTTAAATTTTATTTATTATTATTATTTTATTTTAGTTCATCAAATAATTTTAGTTCTTATTATTATTTAGCTCTTCAAAATTAAATTTAGTTTTTATTTTATTACAGTTCTTGAAATAATTTTCGTTTTTATTCTTATTTTATTCAGATAAAAAAAATTCGTTTTTATTTGATTTTAGTTCAATTTTAGTTCATGCTCTAATTATTTTTCTTACTATAGCCAATTTCATGCAGTATGGAAAAACAATAATTTTGTAACACAGGAAGATGGTATGATCAAAATTTCAAACAAAAAATATACATATAGAGTCAACAATTTTTATTTTAAGAGCAATTAAGAAATAATATTTCTATTGAGTTTAAGAAAAACTCTCATTTCAAGGGATTTCTTCATTCGATTACGACGGCCTGCTGTCAAGATGCCACACACAGAAAAAATCCTTTCAACGTATGCCTGGGAGGCTGGGGCAGTAAGTAAATCTTCGGCAAGCATAAATAATTTAGTGTAGCACCCTTTCTTTTCTTTCCAAATATCCAGTGCATTGTCACACACAATATTCTCAACATCCATTATATATCTATTTAGCTGACCAAGAGTATTATCTACATTGCTTGATGAACTAGGCAATTCGGATGTCCTAAGCTTCTCATTAAGAAATTTAAAGCGCTTAAGGGCTGGGCGATAATCTACATGAGAATCATCACTGAGCACAATTTCAGACTCTGTATAAAGTAGAGAAAGCAGAAACTTCTTTCCAGCGTTTAACAATGATACAGAACTGGGAGATGTCATGACACATAGCAGGGTTGGATCAAGTATGCATGCTGCTGCTGGAACAAAATTGAAGTTTTCTGAATCTGGTTGGAGTATCGATTCAAATCGCTTTTTAAAATCTTTAACCAACATTTTAGCAAGTTCTTTTGCTCCTTTCCATTGTTGCAAATGGCATTCCAGATTGAGCAGTGATGGTATTATGCTGTAAGTTACAAGACTTAATGACTATAACAAGCCCCACAATCGACAAGCTGAATAAATTCATGTAAAAAGTTGGTTAGACTGCATAACAGTTTCGTGGTTGTATTTGTATTTGGTTCGAAGATTGATTAAAAAACCTACCGTTTGAAATTAGGTAATACGGTCAAAAATCGGGATTTTTTATAAACTTGAACACCTGGTGGGTCGTGTGGGGGGTGGTCAAATAATAATAAACACGTGTTTAGGTAATTAATTATGATTTTTATTAACTTTTTTCTTCCAAAATTTCATTTCTGTAAAATTGTTAGTGGAACTGCCATCGCGAGTGCACCCAGATTGTACCTGAGCACTCTAGGTACCTATTTGAGCAGAACCGTAAGAACTTTAGTGCTATTTTAATGAGCAATAAAAGATGGTAGAAATACAGGTTTTTGCTCATTTTATTTTTAAGCAGTTCATTTATTTACTTTTTTTTATTTATTTATCATTAATAAGTAATTTATTTAATTGAAGCTTAGGTGCTCGCGTAACTCCGGGTTTTTATTTAATAAGTAGAAGGGTACCTGCATTTTCAGTTTTGATTTGAGGAAAGTTTAATAAGTACAGTAAGTGGAAGTAAAATCAAGAAACATATTATTATTAACTAACTTAGTTAGATTAAAGTTGTTGTTGATTAGGAAATGTATAATTAATACATGAAATAATTATTAAGAGATATCCTCAGTGGCGTCATAGCAAAGGTTTTTGGCACCGGGGCAAAGTCTAAAGAATGCGCCCCTAGGAAATACAATCTGTCAACTTTTCCTCCAAAAATAGCTGATGACCGGGGGAGCGTAGTCGTAGGTAATTTTCCCAAAAATTTTTCAAGACCTTATACACTTTTGCCTTCCCTGATATTGCGTCCCCCTTTGGCGTCCCCTAGCCACAGTAGTCCGGAGCGTCTTCTCCCTGCCCCTCGCTACCCCCACTGGATATACTATAAAACTTTTAAAATTGAAGAAAAATTAAAAACTACCCTATGTCATTCTACTATTTGAGATCTACCTCCATACCAAATCTCATTAAAATTGATACAGCGGTTTGAATTTGCATAGAAGACATTAATATATATATAATAGCCCATGTCTGTGTAAGACGTGTGTGTAAAACGGCTGTGTAAGACGTTTTGTGTCACGATCTGTTATCTATGGCAAATTAATTTATATATAATAAATAATTATATAAATACATTTTTTATATATTTTTATATAATTAAATAAATTAAAAAATATTTATCTTACTTAAATTAATTCAAAATAAAAAAATTATTAATATTTTAATCTAGGTAGGTAGGTAGGTAGGTAGGTAGGTAGGTAGGTAGGTAGGTAGGTAGGTAGGTAGGTAGGTAGGTAGGTAGGTAGGTAGGTAGGTAGGTAGGTAGGTAGGTAGGTAGGTAGGTAGGTAGGTAGGTAGGTAGGTAGGTAGGTAGGTAGGTAGGTAGATAGATAGATAGATAGATAGATAGATAGATAGATAGATAGATAGATAGATAGATAGATAGATAGATAGATAGATAGATAGATAAATAAATAAATAAATAAATAAATAAATAAAAAAAAATAAATAATTAACAAACTAATTAATAAACTTTTATTAACCCAAAAAATGCATCCAATGTTCATCGTAATTTTAAAACATCCGTCCTTGGGACGGGCAAAACCACTAGTATTTATATAAACGTATATCTATAGTTATTATCTGACAAGTGAGAGCATCAACGCCTTTAAAAAATGAGGATCAGCTGACAAATTAGTCGTTTAGCGGGTGGAAAAAAGTTCAACAAAACGATAGAACTGGAATTAGACGGGAACGACGGCTGCTACGGAGGTGGAATGAGGGGCGTTGTTCCGAGGAATGATTTGAGACGTGCAACTGTCGGAGAGAGTTTTTTTACCAGCACATAAACGAGTAGAAGTGGGTGCACATGTTTGTACACATTTCATGGCTTGTGGTGCAAATTCTGCGATAAGATATCAACAACAAGGTCAGGAAACGGATAAGTACGCAGATTCAAGCTCACACATGAAAACAAACAAACACAAAGAAACACATGCAAGCATACACATGCAAACATACACATGCAAGCACACACATGCAAACATACATTTTCTGATAAAGGTTTTATTTTTATTTAATTGATTAATGTTTGTAAATATATGTATGTAATATATTACATACTTTAATAAGATTCTCCAAAAGTCTTAAAACTTCTTCAACTGAAGCAGATTGCTGAATTTCGAAGCTGCATGAATTTCAGGGTTTCGTTTTTATGCTGATGGTGGAGTTATGATTTATCGTCATTATTTATGTGGTGTATATATATATACATATATATATATATATATATATATATATATATATATATATATATATATATATATATATATATATATATATATATATATATATATATATATATATATATATATATATATATATATATATATATATATATATATATATATATGTTCTAGTTTTATTAGCAATTAAAATAAACAGACACATTAAAGTGCCTGTCGGAAGACAGGAAGTCATTTCCAGTTTGGAAATTCTCTTAAAATTCCGATTTGAAAGCTTCTGGACAACCCCGTGTTCATGAAATCATCAGATGGAAAACATGGGAGGTATCGTGATGTGATGTCGTTCATAATATCTGTGATCATAGTTAGAGCAATAAATCAGTGATTAATTCGTTTCAGAAATAAATTTAGTTTCAGTTTCAGTTTAGTTTTGGCATCATGAATTATTATTACAGTTTCGTTTTAGTTTTGAATTTTTCAATAATTTCAATTTCAGTTTAGTTTGGAATCAGTAATTATTATTACCGTTTCGTTTTCGTTTTGAATTTTTCAATAATTTTAATTTCAGTTTAGTTTTGCATCAGGAATTATTATTACCGTTTCGTTATAGTTTTGAATTTTTCAATAATTTTAATTTCAGTTTAGTTTTGCATCAGTAATTATTATTACCGTTTCGTTTTGAATTTATAATAGTTTTAGTTTTAATTTCAGTTTCGTTTGTAACCTCTCTATTTTGCAGTTGTAACTAAACACAAGTCAATTGAGAAACTGTTTATTCAATTTAAAAAAAACTCATTTCTAAGTTTTTTTGGGTCTATGTCTCTTCCCTCCGCTCTAAAGGCCACATAAGGAAAAAATTCTCTCCACATATGTCTGGGAAGCAGGTGCTGCCAGTACGTCCAAAGCCAAGAGGGAAAGTTGCGGATATATAGACTGTCGAGCAATCCAAACCTGTATCACATCTTCTGCCAAGTCTTCCATATCCTAACTAACCTATAGGTTCGTTGGATTTTTACCGGCCAGTTGAAAACCGCACTGGTTTATAGCACCATCGACGTTACTATCTTTTTTTGCTAGAAAAACACTTTTATTCGTAGTGACATCATATTTAAAATAATTACAAACTAAACTTTCGCGATTACGACCAGCAAACATTTTCGACAAACCAACGCCAACTTTCGACATTTCTGACTCAATAAATAACGACAAACCAAAACACGAATACAATAGAAAAGGAATAAACAATCTCGTAGCATGTTAAAAGGAAGTATCATAGAAGCGAAATTAATTTTTATTTTGTTTTTAATATTTTCTGTTTTTATTTCGTTTTAACAAATTATTTTTTATTTCTATTTCTATTTTGTTTCTAAAAAAAATAATTTTTATTTCTATTTCTATTTCGTTTCAAAAAAAAATTAATTTTTATTTCTATTTCTATTTCGTTTCGAAAAAAAAAATAATTTTTATTTCTATTTCGTTCTAACTAACTAATTTTTATTTTTATTTCAGTTTCGTTTTGACTTTCTATTTTAGTTTTCGTTTCAGTTTTCGTTAACAAGAATTAATAATTATCGTTTTAATTTCTATTACCGTTAACGAAATAATCACTGCAATAAATACAGGATAACCTGTTTAGAGGATATTTTTTGAACTTGCACTGACCTTGACATTACGCTTTATAATTATTCTGTATAATTTCTTTACAGGGACACTTAATCATAATACATTTTTTTGTCTTTACAATAATTTGTTGCGTGTTTCTTCCTGTATAATTACAGGGATTATATGTGAATTTCCGCTTGATGAGGAAATCCATGTTGATGACGATGATGTCATGATGATGATGATGATGTTTAATTATGATTAGTATGATACTGGCGGTGATGATGATGAGTATGATGATGATGGTGGTGGTGGTGGTGTTGATGGTGATGATAGCGATGAAGATGACAGTAATAATGCAACACAATTACTGAATGCGTTTCTCTAAAGCAAGTTAATTGGAATTAGGACTTTCCACGTATAAATCTGACAAAACACTTGGAGGAGGAGAAGGGAGGGAGATTACTTCAGATTACGACGATCTTAAAAATAAAATGCCATTTGTAACAGCTAGTTAGTTAGTTAGTTGTTTCTTGCCAGTCTGAAAACGAGTGAAATTGGAGTCTTTCTAATTAGAAAAAAATACCACACGCACTGAAATTAACTATTAATTAATGAATAAATAAATAATGTTTTTATGTTATTAATGAGATATTCTTCAGTTGTATATATATATATATATATATATATATATATATATATATTACGGGTAAGTTATTGTAAATAGGTTGGTTGAATAATAAGTTGAATGTTGTCTGCAGAGTATGAACATATATACATATAAAAAATATATTCTATATATATATGAGTGTGAATTTCTCGGGTTTGCTGTTGATTGTTCATCGCTCTATGTCGGATTGCAGTTTTTTATTCTTGCCACGAAACAGCGATAGAAATAATTCTTGTCTAACAAATGAACATCATCCAGGGTGTATGGTTTGTTTGTTATGAATGTTTGTTTTTTATTTTAACATTTATTTTATTATAAGTTTTATTCTGGTATGTTTTTGATTTTAGTGAGTTTAAAAACATTGAAAGATTTTTAAATATTTATTAACGAACATGCTTTCACCTCATGGAGGATTTAGTTATTTATCTTCATGAGTTTTTTTGACATAGAAACTCTTTTTTTTTCAATATCGCATATTTCATGTCATCTCTCGTCATCTTCATTACCACCATCATTATCATCACCCGTGTAGAAAGTTTATTGCATGGGAAAAATTCGTTTATTCTCAATTAAACCTTTCATTATAAGTTGAAATTATTTATTACACTTTATGTTTCTTTTTTCTACTACTACTACTACTTCATAAAAGACAAGATTTATTATGAAAATATTCTTTTCAACACATGGATCTCATCGAAATTCGAATCGATCACAAAATGATTTTCGAGGACAACTGAACACAACTGTTTTTTTTTTAAATGTGAGCTGAAAGCAGTTTTTTTTTATTTCTTTAAAGTTAGTCGCACCAGTCCTGCACTCACAAGTAAAAATCGTCAAGTGAGAAGAGATGGAGGGAGAACCCTCTTGAGACAAGCGGGAAATGTTTTTTAGTTTGCTAGCGATGCAGCCTGATTCGGCATTTCTGCACTTTCTTACTTTAATAAAACAAATTATTCCTGAAGCCAATTTCAGAGTGAAAACAATTTATTTCGGGAAATTCGTGAGGAAGTTCAACAGGAAGTACGTTGCGCCCCCAAAACCAGCATTTCTGATCATGAATTCATGATCACATCATCATTTTTTGTTGTTATTTGCATAATATCCTATTACATTATAGTATATTGTTTTATACTTAAAATAACAAAAGCCATTTTGAAATTAAACACAATATGTAACATAAATTAAAATCATTAAATAACATTAAATTGTCAATAAAAACACAAAATAATTTTATCATTTGGTAATGTTAAACAATTTTCACGTCAGCTGCTGCAATTAGGGCGCACTTCCATAGGGGGTAAATAAAAAGAACAGCCACTTCATTTATAAAGGCGAACCTGGAGAAATAGTTTAGACGCATCCAACTGCTTAGGAATAACTACAGTACAGCATTGTGTACTGTATTGTACAGTAATTGGCACAATATTGTACAATAAAATTTATAATCTCTGTAATGAAAAATATTATAAAGAACTTTTGTTTTTCTGGCATTTTTATTTTCAACCTTTCAGTCCAAAGCAGCCTTAAGCAGCGATGCTCCAGTTTCTCCAGCCAGGGCATGGTATATAGGTATATATATTATTCTATGAACAAGAACCAGGGCTGTTTGATTAAATTTTGCAGAGCACGTTGTTCCGAAAAATTGTTCAACGGTTAGCATATTTAAAGAAATGATCAAATTACGACATCTCTACTTTCACGACCATAACGTACTTGCTTATTATAACTAAAATATTCCAGTTTAAAAACATTTTAAGCTTGCTGGCCTTTTGTAGGTAGGCACTTATCTATTTTAAAAAAGTTTTACGGTCGAACCAGATCATTTCAAAATTTCTCATTGGACAATCTTTCGGATATATATCTAATATATCTTCCACCCGCACATACGCAACCGCATCATTTCTGATTTAATTTTTCTCTGAAAAAATCAGCCGCATATCTATGGGGTCCCTCAAAGGCTTGACCTCCCACATAAATTAAAAAATTAGATGCGCGGTATAGGCGAATGCATTCTTGTCTAAATTCTTTTTCTTTTTTTACAAACCGCGCTCTTAAGATCTGGGACTGATTTATTTCATTAAGTAAGCATGATTTATCGTTTTTAAGATTACATAAATGACTATTTAAATGCTGCTTTTTACCTTCCATCGTTAGCCAACATTTTGTTGTCGCCGTTGAAGCTCCAGAAATGAATGTTTTGTGAAACTTATTTTTCATGTTGCTCATTATCGACTATCGTTATTATTACTTTTTAACATTGTTTTGAAAGATTTTTTTCTCTCACCACCACTCTCCCCTTCTATAGATGTTTTATTATCTGTACATATTATTATTTTTATGTATTATTATCTGTACATATTATTATTTTTATGTATTACTAGCGGGGTTACCCGGCGTTGCCCGGGTTTTTTTAGAGGTTATTCTAATGTTTGTCTCTTCTCCACTTTCCCGTTTTCGTCGCGTTCCCGGTCGCTTTTCCGCTCTCGGTCGTTTTCCAGCTCCCGTTCGCTTTCCCGCTCAGAAGTTTTGTTATCGATTTTCTCTCTTGCTCGCGTTTCCTTCCAAGCTTGCTCTCCCGATTCCAGTCGCTTTCCGCGTTCCCGGTCGCTTTCCCGTTCCCGGTCGCTTTCCCGTTCCCGGTCGCTTTCCCGTTCCCGGTCGCTTTCCCGTTCCCGGTCGCTTTCCCGTTCCCGGTCGCTTTCCCGTTCCCGGTCGCTTTCCCGTTCCCGGTCGCTTTCCCGTTCCCGGTCGCTTTCCCGTTCCCGGTCGCTTTCCCGGTCCCGGTCGCTTTCCCGTTCCCGGTCGCTTTCCCGTTCCCGGTCGCTTTCCCGTTCCCGCTCACGCTTGCTCTCCCGTTCCCGGTCATGCTTGCTCTCCCATTCCCGGTCACGGCTGCTCTCCCGTTCACGCTCATTTTTTCTTTTCCATTCTTTCATAACTTCTGTTAGCCTATAAAACGTAAAATAGATTTGCTAAGACTATATATATATATATATATGAATGTTTGTGGGTTAGTTTGTCTATTATAGAAACGGGAAAGCGACCCGGAACGGACAGCGAGCGGGAATGGGAGAACAAACGTGAGCGGGAAAGCGACCGGGAGTGGTAAAGCGACCGGGAGCGGGAAAGCGACCGGCAGCGGGAAAACGACCGAAAACGGGAAAGCGAACGGGAGTGGGAAAGCAGGTGGGAAAGGAAACGGGAGAGAAAGAGACAAACATTAGAAAAACCTCTAAAAAACCCGGGCAACGCCGGGTATCTCCGCTAGTACATACATAAACACACACACAGACACACATACATGCACATACACATACATACATACACACATACATACGCACATACATATATATATATAGTTCCCGCACGCTCACCCGCTCCGCTCCGCTCATTTTGTGACGGATTTCAAATTTTTTTTTATATTTGATTCCCCTTGACTCTCAAGGTTGTGTGAAAATTTCATTACGATCGGATGAATGGTGTAGCAATGCATAAAGGACATGAATATATATACATACAAACATTCATTTTTATATATATAGATTATCCGTATGTATTATTATCTGTACATATTATTATTTTTATGTATTATTATCCGTATATATTATTATCTACATATATGTATTATTATCTTTCTGCGTCTGTCTGTGCTTTCCTATATTGATTTGATCAATGTCCTCCGCTCGAGATAAAAATAATAATAAATATACTAAAATCAACAGAATAAAAATGCTAAACTGTTTGACTGTGTGAGACTTAAATCTGATAAAAATAAATTTTTGGTTAGTAAAAAAGTTGAAGAAAACCCATTTACTGGTGTCAACATTCTACATAATGCTTGTGCGTTATTATGCATTTTTGTACATTTAGGTGCATTATTGTGCAATATTGTGTATTAGTGCGCATTATTGTGCATTATTATTATTAGTTCTCTCATATTGGCGAGACTTGAGCTCAACGTCACATAAGTTTCGGTCTCAAACAGTCTCATGGCTTGACAAAAAAAAATTATAAATCGTCCCACTGCTTTCTGTTAAGAGCAGTCACAAGTCACAAGTCACAATAAGAGCATCACCAAAAAGATTACCGCGAAGATTACCTACTATAATCAAATAATCAACTATTGAAGGCACGTTCAATGCTATTTGTGGGAATTTAATTAATGATATTTGTGGGACTTTCATCAATATATTTGTGGGACTTCCATAAATATAATTGTGGGACTTTCATCAATATATAGGTGAAGAAACCAGAAGAAACAAAAAGCTGAAAAAAAAGAAAAAAACATTTATCTACAAGTCGCTGCGAGAGAAAGAGAGAGGAAAAGTTGTTTATGCTTCAACCAACATATGAAAAGATGATTTACCCGTACTCCGCAATCTCTACTTTATTTGTTTTAAAATTTGTTTACTTGTATTTATAAGTTAGTTATACATTACCGACATTTAATATATTAGTATTACCCTAATGACAATTATTTCTCAACTTCATCATCTCCGTTGACTGTCTCAAGTTTAAATGTTTACTTTACTTTACTTTACCTCAATTATTCACATCGCGTAATACAAAGGAACGTCAACTTCGTCACTTAAGTTTGCTCTTTCCGTTATTACTGCATCACGTGACCTCTCTGTTTGGGATTTTAAAATTTTCTGTCGGTTCTTTTATGAAGATGAACTTTCGAATCGTTTGTTTTCTGTCTTTTGTGTGTCTCTGAATTTCTGAATGTCTAGGTGGGTGGATGAGTAAACGGTCGTATAAAAATGCCTGCTGCTGGATGTCATACGATGGTGGTTGTGATAATGATGATGATGATGACGACGACGACGACGACGACGATGACGATGACGATGACGATGACGATGACGATGATGATGATGATGATGATGATGATGATTGAGTTAATAAAGAGGTTAATTGTTATTGAAGGCAATAAATTAACAGAGCGTACGACTACAAATCAACGTGTTGGTTCTTGTAACAAGACATCCTTTTTCCTCCTCAACAATTCATCTATCCATCCATCCGTCCGTCCGTCCGTCCATCCATCCATCCATCCATCCATCCATCCATCCATCCATCCATCCATCCATCCATCCATCCATCCATCCATCCATCCATCCATCCATCCATCCATCCATCCATCCATCCATCCATCCATCCATCCATTCATTAATTCATTTCAACGCGCCTTTCCGCGCGCAATTTTTAAATATCTCTGTCGAAAGAAAAGCATTAACGTTCTCTTTTATTAGCAGTGCTGATGATCTCAACTTTTGTTTCAACGCAACATTTAGCAGCAGATAACGAACAACTACGTCAGAAGGCCAACCCCGTCACTCATGCGACACAGCAGACGACTCCACGTTCTTCGCGCCATTTTCAGTCTCGTCGCCGTCTTCACGACATCGGCTTTCGTCATCAACATCTTCAATGACGTGGGTGGCAACGAACTGCACGCCAGGTGGTCTTCAAAAGAGGGGGAGAATGAGAAGGAGGAGAAGGGAAAGAGAAACGCTGAGACTGACGGAGCCGATACAAGTCTGAGCGGGTTGAACGTTTCGTCGCATTATTATTATGATTATGAAAGAAATTGCAGTTTGGAGAAAAAAGTTCTGTCTGACGAAGTGAACCTCCTCAAGGCGCAACTCAAAAATTTACACCAACAATTAGACAGGTTTGCTTTTACTCGATGAACTTTTCAAAATTTTTAAACTAAAAAAACTGATTTTCTTCATCTTTTTTTTCTCATAAATATTAGCAATCACGTGTCAAGATAAGTTTTTTTCGTAAACAGACATCAGCTTATAGGTGGTCCTAGGGTGGTCCTAGAAGTTTGAGAAAAATTGAAGATAGTTGAATATCAATTTCGCTAAAATAATCTGATTTTGAAATTTATTTTTATGTACTGAGCTCGTGCTAGTTAGCCACTTGTTGGTAAACTACAAAAAAAAATCAGTTTGTCTGTTGTTAGGAGTAAGGCGTTTGACTGATGGCTTACTTCAGTTTAAATGATGTTATTATAATGTTATACAGTTAGTAGTAGTTCAACTGATGTCTGGTGTTGTACATTTTAAAAGGTTACATTTGTTAGGAAAAGAAGATTTCATTTAATTAAAAATATTTAAGACATTTTTTAATTTTTTTTAACATTTTTCAGACTGAAGTGTTGTTCGTTCATGTTGGGTTCATTATTTGTCTTAAATGGGTCCAGTAAGGTCAGTAGGGTCAGACTCAGACAAGTGAGCGAGTCTGGACAGTCTGACTGCATTGTTGGCAAACAGTTAACCCTCTGACAAATCTGATCTCATCGTCAACATCATCTCACCACCACCATTATCACTGCCACCAGCAACACCATCATCATCCTCATCATCATCATTCTCATCATTATGATTATTATCATCACCATCACTTCCATCAGGATCATCACGATCACCCACTATTGCCACCCTCTCTCCACTTATCACCCCCTATTTACACCCTCTCTCCACTTATCACCCCCTATTCCCTCTCCACTTACCACCCCCTATTCCCTCTCCACCTATCACCCCCTATTTCCCTATTCCCACCCCACTTATCACCGTCAACTTACATCTTTTCTTTAAATAAGGAAATGTTTAAAACCTGCGTGTTGAAGTTGACACCGCTCATCATGTTTTCTTTGTTTTTCTTATGTTTTTCTTATTATAAATTTTTCTATAATTTATTATTATTATTTTTATTTCATTTTTAGTGTTTTTCGTGTCTCCTACCATTAGATTAAAAAGCTTCATTCAATGTGTTTCAGACTTCATAAATCGTCCTAATAAATTACAACGTCAACATCAACATCAACATCATCATCAACATCAACATCAACATCATCATCATAAACAACAACAGCATTATCATCATCTTCTTCATCATCACCATCATCATCATCATCATCATCATCTTCATCATCTTCATCATCTTCATCATCAGTGAAGTTAAAGCAGTTTTTGTGCAATTTTTTAGTAATGTAAGCAAATAAATTTTGCTTATTATATAATACCATAATAATATTTAAAAACTTTATAACTGTTATGTTTAATGTTTATATATCATCTCTACTTATATAATCTCCCAGCCTCACTCACTCAAAAACTCATTAAATCTGGAAGGCTGTGGCGCCCATCTTTATGCAATCATAAGAAAAATTTTAACCAGAAATGCAGATGCACACACAAATTACTAAACAAGCTGTCGTCTAGCAATGGTTTTCAATATTTAAAATATTTAATCAAGTCCATCCTTTTTTTCATAAGGACAATAAACATGTGGCTGACGATATGTATGTTTGATTGTTCTGTGACGTGAGTGTTTATGTGGCGCGAAATGAGGGTCCGCGTATTAAATTTGGGTTTGGGACAGAGAGGCCACCAAAAGCACAATGCTTTCGTGGGCACATGGCTCGATTCATTCTAGCCAGTCAACTACTTTAAGTTGGACAGGGCCAGCAAATCGACCTCCTTTTCAGCTAGCAATTTAACCATGCCTCGGATGAACTTCATGGGCTATGGTATCGTTCCTGCACCCTCAGTATCTGTGTGGAAGCTTACCTGTTGATTTATAGGTAGATTCGAAAAGACAGGCACTTGCGCCGATCCCTAGTCAAATAATATATTGTGATTGTGATTTTAAAATTTCTAGTTTAATACACAAAATTAATTGTAGTGACGATTAAACATACCCACAGGTACAGATGATGATAACGATAACTTTTTTCTTTATTAATACGACCCAGTATTGATCTTACCTGTGTAACTTATTTTACAGACTCAAGGAAAACAACGCTCACCTTCTTCGACGCCTCACCAGCTTGCAAGCCGCCTCAGCTCTTCCACTCGAAGGTCACATGACCAACGACAGTCACCAGTCAGCAGATTCAGACGATCGAACTGGATTCAGAAGTCAGTTCATCTTCAGCGACGAGAACGTGCGCCAAAAGTTGTTGACCTCGGAAGTTCTGGAAGGAGGTCAAATTCTCAAGAGTGAATATGAACTTGTGCCCTTTGCCAGGTTCACGTCGAGCAGAATTTATCTGGTCGAGCCGGGGCTTGAAAAAAGAGTTCTGGAAAAACCAATCGGGTTCAAGCGTCAGTCGTTAGAAAGGATAATCGAAACTGCTGTCAAGTGGTTGAACAGAAACCGAAACCTTTCAACTTCATTTCAACCAGCGAAGACTGATTCCAACACATCAACTAATCACCCTGTAACAAGACTCTATTCTAGTTCAGATTTTTTAGAAGGAATTTACAGAACTGTCCCCGGTCTAAGTGAGCATTACGAAGCGTATTTCCGAGACCTCGACACTCGCAAGGCTTACAGAAAGGTTGTACTTGCCAGAGTTTTCAGTCCCCCTCTGGTCATTTCGACGATGGTCAAAGAGGTCATGAACGAGTTCATCCACATCATCGTGCCCTTACAAGGAAGGCAAACTGCTTTTGAACAGTTTATAAATAGATTCGAAAGTGTCTGTGTGAACGCGGAAGAGAACGTTTATCTCACAGTTGTGTGTTTTGGAGGAGATGGAGAGCTGGAGAAACTGCGCTCGATTGTGAACAATCTGCGTTCGAGAAGTGGTTTCAAAAAAGTTCGCATCTTGGCCCTGGGTGGAGAATTTTCAAGGGGCAGAGCTCTCATGGTGGGCGCCACCAGAGCCATTCCAGGGATGGACGTTAAAAACAACACTCTGCTCTTCTTCTGCGACGTCGACGTTGTTTTTACTTCTGACTTTCTTCAAAGATGTCGCTTGAATGCCGAACCGGGTAGAAGAGTCTACTACCCCATCTTGTTCAGTCTCTACAACCCGAACATTTTGAACTTTCTCAACAGTCGTGAGCTCAACGACAAAGTCCACGCTCGAAGTTCGGAACAATCTTCAATCAACGACTCGACAAATCGGCCAGAAACTGATGCGCGTTCTCTCAATGCAATCACAATATCCGTCGACACTGGTTTCTGGCGCGATTTCGGATATGGAATGACGTGCCAATATTCTTCAGATTTTCTGGCCAGCGGCGGATTCGACATGAAGCACAGAGGCTGGGGACTGGAGGACGTGTTCCTGTACAGGAAGTACGTGAAAAGTCGTCACCTGGTCGTCAGGGCGACTGACCCCGGCATCATACACGTCTGGCACGACAAAATCTGCTCGCAAGATCTCCCGCCCGCTCAGTACAGAAGCTGCATAAGATCGAAAGCGCTCAACGAAGCTTCGCACGCTCAACTCGGAATGCTCATTTTTAAGGATGAAATCGAAAGAAATCTCAAAGCGCAAACCAGGCAGGCGGGTTTCGGCTCTTTTTGAGGATGGAAACTCCTTCATCCATTCATCGAGTGTATTGGCTCTATTTCATATTCCGTTTTTATAGCTGGAATTATTTTTTAAATATTATGTCATATATTTTTCTATATGTTTTATCAGAGTGGTGAACATTTTTTTTATATCGATAACGGTTATACGCGTACACCTTGTTATAAACGACACATTCTTATACATGTACACAATCTTTAACACGCACACTATTGTATAGACATACACATTTCACACCTGTTTCTTAGTACGACCACCTGTTTTACATGTTTATTAATCCCCCGTGTTTACTTTTTGTAAATAAGATTCATTGAGTTTTTCTTTCTCAAAGCGTACCATATTTTATCTAACTTTTTTAATTTGTTTTTTTTGTATCATGCATGATATATTTCATGAAAGGTTTTTTATTTTTTTCAGGAATACCCCCTTAACCAACCACTTACATTTGCTGTTATACTAACATCGATTCTTTTTTCTTTTTTTTAATGATAGTTTATAGTCCGTTACACCAAGTGTTTTAAGACTGAATTGGCTGTATGTAGGAAGCACATAAGTACTTCCTGTCGTGGATTAAAGTTTGATCCTTTTAACCGTCTCTCCTCCTTTATCCAGGCTTGGGACTGGCTCGCAATTAGCGAGGCGGAGTTGTAACATCGACTCGTTTCGTTCATTTCTATTTTATATTCAGATTTTGGCACTCGTGTTACGTTACAACTGCATGTTTTAGGTTTGTTTATTATATTTTTTATTGGAAATTATAACCTACAGAGGAAACTTCAACTTCGAGGTCTATTTGAAAGAATTATTTTCCGTTAAAATAAACCAATTACAATAAAACAGAAAAGTTGGCATGCAAAAGAAGCGGCAATTTCTAATAATTATAATAGCTATATTACATTAAGTAATTTACAACGAGTACTTTACAACAAGTACCTCGCAATAAGTACATTTATTAAGTAGGTTACATTAAGTACAATCAAGCCGTACAGACGATCGATTCTACGTTCCGAGGTTCTACTTCCTTCTACTTTCAAGTACAATAACTTAGCAATGAAGATACCTCTCGCTTCGAAAAATCTGGCGTACCTCGAAAGTGGCGAGCAGGTCGCGTTCATTGCATTTGCGTGAGAATGTGATTCTGTGAGTCAGTCATACGCGCCTACATGTCAAATAACTCAGTCGTACATACATATGAAAGCGAGTGAATTCAATCTCTCTAAAACACTCTTTTCTGAATCTTAAAAACGTCTACGTTCTATGTTGTTTCCTCCTTTGTTTTATGAAGTTCAGACGTGACTTGACTCTTCAACCCCGAATGATTTCAAGTCTTTGCTAGGCAGATACTGATGTGTCACCAGATTGGGACGCTTGCCGAATGACTCTGGCCGGTTCGAAATACTTATCGATAATCTGTCGACGTGATCCTGTTGAGGGACGATGGTACTACAAACATTCATTTTGTTCCTTAAAGATCCGTGCAGGCAGCTTTGTGGTAAGTCTTTCGGGAACATGGAACTCTTCTGACGCAGGAGACTGGCAGTTAAGATTTCTGCCGCCGCTGAAGTAGCGGCAAAGCCGGCGCAGGTCATCTGGGAGGAACTTTGAGGCATGGTAGGTGGAAGAGTCGGGTAGTTGATTTGAAGCGGGTGCGGATAATTGTAGTTGAATGGGTGAAATTGCGAATCGTGGTGGCGACATTGAGACGATGCGAGTAAAGGAAATAATTGCTGTTGATGTAGTGAAGAGGTGGGTACTTTTCTTTTGTTCAGAAAATCATTGAGCGATCCTCCACCTAGCGAATTATTTAAAATGTAATTTATATATATGTTACACCTAGCGAATTAATTTAAAATGTAATTTACATATGGTACACCTGGCGAGTTAATTAAAAAATATAATAATACATACTTAATTGAACTATACTTTTACCAACCAAAGTAAGAAAAATAAATTTTTTTTAAATGTAGCGTAAAACTTAATATATTGCACGTGTCTACATTTGAGCCAGTTACAGACAGTGGCATAGCGAGGGGGCAGCCAAAGGGGGCGCAATATCAATGGAGGCAAAGATTTTGGAAGAATTTTGGGAAAAGTACCTACGAAAACCTCCAGCCCCGGTCATCAGCTATTTTGGAAGAAAAGTTGACGGCAGAGGGGGTTTTCTGGGGAGCCTTGTTGTTGGCAAGCGGCGTGCGGTCTCTCACAAATTATCGCTCAGAGGTTTTCTATTCGGAAAAGATAAGTCAATATACTTTTTCTTATCTTATTTTGAGTAGTGGAAGTTTTATTTTGCATTTATCTTACAAATATGGTTCTCAAAAGCAAAGAAATGATTAAGTGCATTAACTGTAGTATGTATGGAAGCGGTGAAAACTTCATAGATTCCGTATGCAACAATTGTTTGAGAATTGACAAGTTGGAGAAAGAGGTCGAGAAATTGCTATTAAAGACATCTGCAGAAAAGGCAGAGGAAGGGAAAAAACTCGTTGAAAAACAGCTGGAGGTATGTGAAAAGAAAGCATATCAAAAGATTGAAGAAAAGTTTGCTGAGTTGCTTGTTTCCAAATCATCAGCAGCCAATAATAATGGGACCAGGGAAACCAACGTTTCAATCCAAGAAGAGGAATGGACCAAAAAAGAAATAAAGGCTATAAAAGAAAAAGTAAATAAAGTGGAAAATAAGATAAAAAATACAGACCAGCATGAACTTAGAAGGAACAACATTATAATTCATAGGATGGCAGAGAGTGCTGCAGATAAAGAAGATCAGAAAAGAACCGAAGATAGAAAATCTGTGTTGTCACTATTTAAAGTACTTGAAGTATCTTGTGAAAGTTTAGATATAAAAAAAGTGATCAGACTTGGCAGGGAATCTGAAAAAGACAGACCTCTACTTGTTGAACTGAAGGAAGCAACAAAGAAAAATTTGATATTAGAGTCACTTTTTAAACTCAAGAATGCAGAGGAAAAGTTTAGAAGGGTCTCTGTGACCCACGATATGACTAGAATAGAGAGAGAACAATGCAAGAAACTTGTTATAGAAGCAAAAGAAAAACAGAACAATGATCAGTCGGGGGAATGGATATACAAGGTGAAGGGTGTGCCAGGGAATATGAGAATAGTAAAGCTCAAGAAGGTGCAATAATAAAAGCAATAAATAGGCAGAGTTTCAATAGTGTTACTAAACTAAAAAGAACATTATTGAAATGTTTCTATGCCAATGTAAGAAGTATAGTAAGCAAAGAAAAAAGATGTGCATTGGAAGTTTATGTGGAATTAGAAAAACCTGACATCATTGGTATAACAGAATCATGGGCAAAGGAAGATATATTAGATATTGAACTAGCAATTAATGGGTACACTAAATAAAGGCAGTGGAAAGAACAGATATATCAAGCGATAAGTTTAAAGAAAGTCTTTGGTGTGATATACAGCATGGAGCCAAAAACAGTTTACTAATAGGTGTTTGCTACAGACCCCCAAATGTAGATGAAAGTGTGGATAATGGTTTGTGTGAATTATTGGGTAGGGTTAGCCAGGAATCTGTATTGATAATGGGAGATTTCAATTATCATATAAACTGGATAAACATGGAAGGAGAAAGACATCAAGATAATAAATTCTTGGATTGTATTAATGGGGAATTTTTACATCAACATGTCATGAACCCAACAAGAAACAAAAATATATTAGATTTGGTAATAACTTCTGATGAGAACATTATAGAGAACATCTCTGTAGGAGAGCCTTTTCATTCTAGTGACCACCAAATTGTAAGATTTGAAATAATACTGCAGGATTGTAACATGAAAATAAATTCTCATATTAGCTACAATTTTTTTAAAGCAAATTATAACAAAGTAAGAAGCAAAATAAGAGACATGAATATAATGAGAAAAATTGAATCGGTGGATGTAAATGACAGCTGGATGTTATTCAAAAAGAGCATGGAGGAGGTCATTCAAGAAATCATACCCATTAAGAAAAAATTTGTCAGGAAACAGCCATGGATAACAAAGGAAGTCTTAAAAATAAGAAGAGCAAAAATCAAAGCATGGAAAAAGTTCCAAACACTTCGAAATGGAAATGAAATTGCAGCTGCAAGTAATAATGAGACAGGCAAAGAAATAATACTGCAACAATTGCGCGACAAATATGTCAAGAAAAGAAATGAGACAAAAAAAAGCATTAAAAGTGCCATAATTGATTATGAGAAAAAGCTGACGGATAATATAAAAAATGACAGCAAAAGTTTCTATGCGTATGTCCGAAGTAAGCAAAAACGAAAAGACCTAGTGGGGCCGTTAAAAAATGAGTTAGGCGAAGTGGTTGAAAACGATGAAGAGGTAGCTGAAATGTTAAATAATTATTTTTGTACGGTTTTTACTGAAGAAGACATAGAAAACATACCGGAACCTGTGAACATGTTTAAGGGAAAAATAGACGAGAAAATGACTGATGTGGTTATCACAAAAGAGAACGTTGAAAGACACTTGAAGGACCTAAAAACAGATAAAAGTCCGGGTATCGATGCATTACATCCCATGTTTTTAAGAGAAGTAAGACACGAAATAAGCGATGTGTTAGCAGAAATAATGAACAGGTCCTTGAAAACTGGAGAAATTCCTCGTGATTGGAAAGATGCAATCATTGTACCACTCTTTAAAAAAGGTAGCAGATCTGAGGCAAGTAACTATCGTCCAGTAAGTCTCACGTGTATTATTTGCAAAGTCATGGAAAAAATCATTCAGCTCGAATTGATGAATCACATTAGACACCACAGCATTTTGATAAACAGCCAACATGGATTCGTACAAAGGCGATCATGTCTAACAAATTTGCTAGATTGTTTTGAAAATGTTTATACCCACTTAGATAAAGGATCCCCTGTAGACATAGTCTATCTGGATTTTGCCAAAGCCTTCGACAAAGTACCACATACACGGTTGATGAGAAAAATAGAAGCGGCTGGAATAGGAGGTAATATTCGAGGATGGATCAAAGAATGGCTAGCTGACAGAAGACAGAAAGTGGGAATTAAAGGGAAATACTCGGAGTGGAAAAGCATAAAAAGTGGTGTACCGCAAGGATCCGTTTTGGGACCATTACTATTTGTTCTGTTCATTAACGACCTTGATTTAGCGACTTGTTCAAAGGTCTCGAAATTTGCTGATGACACAAAGTTATCCATGAAAGTAGAGTGTGAGCTGGATGCCGAAATTTTAAGAAAAGATCTTGCAAAAATATACCAATGGTCCCTAGACTGGCAAATGATGTTCAACGTAGATAAATGCTCAGTGATGCACATGGGTAAGAGAAATCAAGAGTTTCAGTATGAGATGGGAGGAATATTGTTGAAGACATCTGAAGAGGAAAGAGATCTGGGAGTTGTAGTACACAATAGCGGCAAACCATCAAGACAGTGTGCGGAAGCAGCAAAGCGAGCCAATAAGATTTTAGGATTGGTCAAGAGAACAATAATAAGTCGAAACCAGGAAATAATTATCAGACTATACAAATGTTTGGTAAGACCACATCTAGAATATTGTGTACAAGCTTGGAGCCCTGTTTTAAAAAAGGACATCGTAGTGTTGGAGAAGGTACAATGGAGGGCTACAAAGTTGATTAAGCATTTAAGCCAGTTACCTTACGAAGAAAGATTAAAACAATGCGGCTTAACAACTCTAGAGAAAAGGAGAAGTAGGGGTGACTTGATCGAAGCCTACAAGATAATAACAGGAAAAGAGGATTTAACACCAGCAATGTTTTTCGAACAACCACCGATTCAAAGCACTAGGGGACATAGATTCAAGCTATTTAAAAAACAAGAAAAGACTTTAAAAAAGGCTTTTTTTAGTTCTAGAGTGGTAAACATATGGAATGACTTGGACGATGACACTGTAGCATCTGAGACTACCACATCTTTTAAAGTAGCGCTATCCAGGCATGGATACTGATTTTTTATGCAATTATTTATTTTTTATTAGTTTATTTATCTATTATTATCATATATTTTATTTTATTCTATTTATTATTATTTTTAATTCGAAGTGGTTGTCTATAGGCGTAAAGTCTTCTAAACCACTATAATAAACGTTATCTTATCTTATCTTATCTTCCTTAGACTCTGTCCCGAGCGCCAAAAACTTTAGCTACGCCACTGATTACTATTACAGATAATTCTCACATGATTACTGGGACTTTACTTGATGTGAGATGATCCAAGACTTACTTTAAACAATAAAAACAACAACAACCGCTGCGATCTCGAGGCATTAGATCGGGGTTTTGATCTATAACTGCCTCGAAAATCAGTAACATAATCATACAAAACAAAACAAAACAACTCTAGAGCCTACCATAAATTTCTGGGCGTTCGTTGCACCTGGCATGCGATTGGTTCATTTCATTCATGACGTAACAGCCGCTGTCGTCATCGTAATGACATGTCGTCATGACGACGTCATCGTTATTAGAAACAATATTTCCTCTCTCTCCTTGTCTGGAGGAAGACAGGAGTGTAGCAGCAGATGAATGAGAGATTGGGTAGCACGAAGAAAACGTGGGTGGTCGCAGGAATTCGTCTTCATCAACCTGCAATTGTTCGGGCAGTGAATGATTGAGTGAATTAATGATTGAGTGAATTATTGATCGAGTGAATTAATGATCGAGTGAATTAATCATCGAGTGAACTGATAAAAAATGAGAGATTCCGAAAACGATTGGAAAAGAAAATGAAATCGAAAGAGTGGAAAGATTAAAGGATTTTGTGTGGGGGGAGATTAAAAGATTAAAGGGGGAGAGGAGAGATCGCAGTCGTAGTTGACGAAGCTGGATGTGAAATGATGATGATCAATGTTTAGACTGCAGGGAATTTGCGGCCCCTAGCGAAGGTTTTTAAATAAATTTATTTTATAATGAAATAAAAAGTTTCCTTTTATAAAAAGTTGAAACGTCATTTGGGGGAAGCAGGGGAACCATTGTTGTCTTCCCTAATTTTGAAGTGGACTCCCTTGACAATGAAGTGGGTGGGTCCCCTTTACTTTAAAGTAGGTCCATTAAAAATTTTTAAATTTGCTTTTGAAAATTACTCACGTAGATTGCCTACTACCGTCGTCCCCAGTTATCCACTATATTGAGGTGAAAAAAAGTTTGGAAGTTGTAAAAAAAATTTTTTGGCCATCAGCTGTTTTAAGAAAGAAAAACGTGTAAGCGTTTTTGGAAATTTTTGTTGGCAAAATATCTACGGCTATCTCACCCACCCCACCCCAGTCATCGGCTATTTAGGGAGGAAAAGTTTATTTATTATCATTATGAAAAATTAGTTTTTGAGCGTGTCGGTCCTTTTAACATCTTGGCCCCATGGTTTTGTGAAATGACATCTTTATATGAGGTAACCTTGCATTAAGGATGGTGGTGGTGGTGGTGGTGGTGGTGGTGGTGGTGGTGGTGGTGGTGGTGGTGGTGATGATGATGATGATGATGATGGTGATGATGATGATGATGATGATGATGATGATGATGATGACGATGACGATGACGATGACGATGACGATGACGACGACGGCGACGACGACGACGACGACGATGACGACAACGATTGATGTAACAACGCAAGGACGCCCAACAAATAGAAGCATTTAACAGCCATTTAATTTCAGTTCAGCATGTTTTTCTCCTCCTCTTAAAAATCTCAGCATGAACGATTTCAATAATTTCTCGAACCTCAGAAAATAAATAACGATTAGTTTTTAATTAGAAAAAAAAACTCATCAAAATAAAATAACGATGTCGTTGACATACGTGTGTGAGAGAGTGCTGTTGCAAGCGAATCGTTCGAAACATAAAAAAATAATAATAAAAGTTAGCAATTGACTGCCAGACATCACCCGCTGATCGTGAATAATAATATATCATAGCACCACAAGCGGGCAGTCTTGCAATAAGTGAGACGAGTTGAGACGACCCCCAGAAAGTTTTCAAACAAGAACAAGCAAATCGATATAAAAACAACCAATCGTGTTCCATATCGTAACTCTAGTTTGTGCCCCAGTTTCCAGTTTCACACCACTCTCTTGTATTGACATACACACATACATACATACAGTGACATACAGACAAAGATACATACATACATACATACATACATACAAAGATACATACATAGATGCAATGAAACATACATAGATGCAAGCACTTTTTGACAACTTCTTGTGGCTCTCTTTTTTGATGTTCATTCACAGAAGTTGGTGTGAAATGACACTTCTGGGAGGCGCTTGCATACAAGTGTTAGTAGAAGAGGCGAGATTGTTATTGAATGAAAGACATTGACCCCGATGATGCTTCGAAATGATGAATGTTTTCTTCTTTTTTTTAAAAAAAAATTGTATTATTACTTACCGGGAAAGTTTTCAGAGCAAATTTCTGCTCTACCGTGCAGAACACACGCCTCAGTTTTCTTAATTAGGACCATCGCTGGACCGCTCATATCCCCCCACGCTGGACCGCTCATATCCCCCACGCTGGACCGCTCATATCCCCCTCCCATCCCCGCGTCATGCAAATCCGCCAAATTGTTATTCTCTCGAGGCAATTTATGAAATTTTCCCGATCGTGATTAGCCTAAAAACCGTTCTATTACGTTCAGTTTCATCATCTTTCCAGAACCATCAAGCCGTACACCTGCCCACACCTGAAATTTAATCACTTTCTCTTTCCATTTAATCACTTTCTTTTTCCATTTACGTCCGCTCGCATGGAAAATTTCATTCCCTCACGAACGCTTCTGGTGAGGCGAGTGAAGTGTTTCTTCAGTTGGAGAGTTTCTTCGATGGTTGGTTGGAAGAAATGAGAAGTAATTCATCTTGGTTGGGATCTGTTTTGTGTCTTTTTGTCGGTCAGTACAATCCGGGCGGATAAGGTGGATAAGGTGCAGTGGTTATTATTATTATACGACCATAAACGGTCCAATTTTAAATGATGCACAATAATGACTCGTCACTTTAAAAAGAAAAATACAGATTGTAAATACTGTAAAACGCCAATTAATGATAGTTTTATACCTCAAAGTCTAATAACTTTAAAATGATTTGTTACATAGGGCAGTGATGATAATCCGACCTCAACCTGAACCTTTCCATCCCCCCTTTCAACCTTTGGTTTCCCTCACAGCCAACAATAATTGTGGATTTGCAGGAACCAAATGAAAGTACAAAAATGTATTTAAGTACAATTTAAAATTATATTATGCATATACTGCTTATACAAATTTGTGTACAAATTAAAGATGATTTGTGTATACATTAAAGATAATATTCATGTATATTAAGATAATATATGAAGATAATTTATGTATACATTAAAGATAATTTATGTATACATTAAAGATAATTTATGTATACATTAAAGATAATTTATGCATACATTAAAGATAATTTATGCATACATTAAAGATAATTCATGTATATATTCACGATAACTTATTATTTATAAAATAAAGATAATAATAATACATGCATGGAGCGGATATAATTTATGTACAAGCTGGAATGATAACGTACGAGACAGACGTTCAAGCAAACAACATGTCAAATAAAAAACTGCAGTTTCTCATAGATTCGATAAAATATTTAAACACCGTAGACACATCTGTGCATATGCATACGCATACTGTGCATATGCATACGCATACTGTGCATGTGCATACGCATACTGTGCATGTGCTTACGCATACTTTGCATATGCTTACGCATACTGTGCATATGTGTACACAAACTGTTCATACGATGCATGCATATTTGTAGTTGAACGAATACATAATTGTTGTTGTTATGAAATATGGAAAGAAATTGAATTGAAATTAATAAATACATCACGAGCGGATCAACGAAGTTGAAAAGATTCGTCGCCAATGGAGGAAGCAGGTGAAGAAAGAAAGAAAGAAATTAAGAAAGAAAGAAAGATAAGAATCAGTTTTTTGTTGTTTTGTTTAGAAAGCTAAGTAAAAATATGCTCGTCTCGTTACTATTAATCTATTAATCCTGCATTGTCTGTTGAAGACGCATGAAATGAAGGATTCAACTAATCGTAGCACTAAGCACTCAGAAATGAAATCAAACGTCAAAGCCGTGTGAATATGACAATGGAGAGACATTTCTGACTTTCTCTCTCTCTCTTTTTTTTCTTTTGTGTTTTCAAATTTTCTTTCTTTCTTTCTACTATCCTTGAAGACTTACGCGTTTGAAGCATCATCGACTTTCTCCAGTGATTCACCGGATGAGATAAGAGCTGAGAAGATTCGCGCTCAATTAATTGGAAGGCCACTTCAAAGGCAGGTGCCATCATCGCTAGCTTTCTCCAGTTCGAAACACGAAGATGAAGATCTATATATCTTAACTTCTACCGCTTGAGCTTGAAAGAAGAATTGTGAAGTTCAATTATTGAACCACCATCAGGACATCCCGTTTAAATCCATTTTTCAATTCTTCTGCTTGGCGTTTTCACTTTTTCTTAACCTTCATTAACGTTAAGAGAAGAGGTTATGTTTCCTCGATTTTACGATAACGAAGAATGTTTATATGATCAATAGGCAGTATGTAATAAATCAACAACCAGCCGATAGATGGCGCATATATATTTTATTAATTTTATATATACGTTATTGTCTTCCAATTTCAAATTGAACGTATAAACAAGTCATCGTCAAATGATTTCAATAAAAACTTAGAACGGCAACAAGTAAAAATAAATAAATAAATAAAAATTCCCATCGAGAAAGAATGTGATGAATGAGGCGACAGAAGAGGAGTCATACAATTATTTATGTCCAAAATTGCTCCATAAAAACACATTTGATTTGAGAGTCGCACGTCATAAAACTCTTTTACCGACAGAAATATTCGATAATTATGTCGAAAAAAGCAAATAATAATAAAAAGGAGGTTGCTGTAAACAAAAGAACGAACGTAAATCTCGAAGACGACGAAACGCACATAACGAGACGCGCCATAACGAACAGCACTAATTATATGCGAATTTTATTGAGGTGACTGGAAAGGGAAAGTGGTGCGCTTAAAAAGATATGATAAGAAAGAAAAGAGAGAGAGAGAGAGAGACCTTGACACAACTGTTTCATCTTCGAACATCGCTCACTTGAAAGTAGAAATAACCTCAGTAGGTTAATGAAAAGAATATTTGCCGGTTTGTAAGTTGTAGTAGTAGGTGGATCGTCGTGTCATAAGGGATTTAAAAAAGGGAAGGAAAGATGTTCAAGATGAAAAAGGTTCTTTATATTTAGAAACACATAATAAGAAAAATAACAATAATTGTCATCATCATCATCGCCATCATCATCATCATCATCGCCATCATCATCATCGCCATCATCATCATCATCATAATCATCATCATCATCATCATCATCATCATCATCATCATCATCATCATCATCATCATCATCATCATCATCATCATTGTTATTGCTATTATTATTATTATTACTAAGTTTTTTTTTATTTAGTGACTTTCAACCTGAAAATACAAATCGATATTTTATTAGAGAAATTGAGATAGAAAAACAGCTGTCCAAGCCAAGAAGCAATGGAAGGTGTAGAAGTAAGTGTCTGTTCATTAGTGGGAAGTTCACCTGGGTAGGCTCATCGAGGCATAAAAGTTTTACAGCCTCGTTAAAGGATTTGCTTCTTCTAAGTGCTTTGTTCTCCTTAAGCACTGCCATAGTACTACGATGATGAGCTGTGCGGTCATTCATTAACCAACTCCTAACTCACTACTGCGTACACATATGCCTTTCCAACTTTTTTTTTATGTGCAAATATATAAATATATATATATATAATTTATATAAAGTACCAGACAAACTTTTTTTTTCTAACCGAAAAGTTTGTCGGTGCACGAAACTTTCTGGCCTTTCATCAAGCATTCTTCATCGACGACTTCAAAAACCGGGACCGAATTAAGAAAAAAAAAACCGAATAGAAATAAACTTCGTCTTCTCGAGTTCAAAACCACATTTTTTTTCTAGATACGTTCGGTGCATCTGCCCCTCCTTTGTTCGATAGAGACGTTTGCTCACAGACACACACACACATACACAAATACACATACATTCACATAGTCAAATACATACAGATACCAAGTCGTTAATAATTATTTATTGCTATTTCTAAAGTTTAATCATTTAATTTATTTTTTAAAAGAGTTATATATCTATACATTTATATATAGTTATATTAATTTATTTATTTATGGGCTAATAATTTATTTTAATGAGTCATTTCAGATACAAAATATAAAACAAGACCCAACAGCCGAGTCCTTTTCCAACACTGCACCGCCAAATCCTTTTCCAATACTGCACCACCCAATTCTTTTCCAATACCAACCGGCTTTCTAAGGGAGACGTTGTTCTAGTTTGTCTGTTAAATTTCTTGTTAATGGCGATAATCCCGGTTGTATAAGGGGGGGAGGATTTAATCATGGGAAAGTCAATGGAACATTCCAGAACAAACAGCTAACTCATGGTCAACGTTCGATAATTTATCAGCATTAAGAGGAGTTGGAATGTCTTTCGAACAAATTAGATGGATGTTTGGTTGGATGGATGTGTGTGCGTGTGTGTGTGTGTTCGTCTGTGATGGGAATGTTTCGGTGCAGAACTTGCGAAGAAGGCCATCTCACGTTTCTTTTCTAAATTTAAATTAATATGACGACGGCCAGTAGTTCTCTTCCGTATCAGTTCGCTTCCAGCGGTGAAATATGGAGATCAAAAAGGATTGGGCAGGAGAGAGAGAGAGAGAGAGAGAGAGAGAGAGAGAGAGAGAGAGAGAGAGAGAGAGAGAGAAAGGGAAGGGGAGTTCAAGGAAGCATAGATGTTCTGCCCCCCTCACTGGTCAGAATTTATGGAGAAAATATTCTGACGCGAATGCAGCTGAGCTATCAGTTTTTAATGTTGCCGATGAAAAGTTCGGAGTCTTTGCACACCTATGTATCTGCGTTCTGCGCGGCCACGTGACCTGTCTCATTTGCATATATCCGAAGTCTTGTACAAGTTGTACAAATGAAGTACACGATTGACATTGTGTGTGTGTGTGTGTGTGTGTGTGTGTGTGTCGGTGCGAGTGTACGCGTGATGACGAATTCGACGTAGTTGCGATTTGTTCGAAGAAGTGACAGCAGCAACAAACAAACAAACAAACATCGTACATCAGCAATCTTAAAAGATACAAAAGATACTAAATTACATCGATTCATTGAGGGTGAACAAGATTTGTGGAGATGATGACGACGATGATGTTAACGAAGATGATGATGATGATGATGATGATTATGATGATGACGATGATGATGATGATATATATGATGACGCACACAAAAGGGACCACGGTGACAATTAAGATGCAAATACGACGTAATTAATTATGATGAATTAAAGAAATACATATCGACCATATATATTTATAATATATAATATATTCTAGCGAAGTAAATACCTGGATACTTTCATGGAAATCCATTCATCAATTCATCAGCATTTGCCAGATTTACCCAGCGCGTAATAAAATTCGTACAAGCTTCAAGACTGTAGATGGCTTCACAGTACGTGTCTGTGACATACACGTACATGTCTGTGACATACACGTACATGTCTGTGACATACACGTACATGTCTGTGACATACACGTACATGTCTGTGACATACACGTACATGTCTGTGACATACACGTACATGTCTGTGACATACACGTACATGTCTGTGACATACACGTACATGTCTGTGACATACACGTACATGTCTGTGACATACACGTACATGTCTGTGACATACACGTACATGTCTGTGACATACACGTACATGTCTGTGACATACACGTACATGTCTGTGACATACACGTACATGTCTGTGACATACACGTACATGTCTGTGACATACACGTACATGTCTGTGACATACACGTACATGTCTGTGACATACACGTACATGTCTGTGACATACACGTACATGTCTGTGACATACACGTACATGTCTGTGACATACACGTACATGTCTGTGACATACACGTACATGTCTGTGACATACACGTACATGTCTGTGACATACACGTACATGTCTGTGACATACACGTACATGTCTGTGACATACACGTACATGTCTGTGACATACACGTACATGTCTGTGACATACACGTACATGTCTGTGACATACACGTACATGTCTGTGACATACACGTACATGTCTGTGACATACACGTACATGTCTGTGACATACACGTACATGTCTGTGACATACACGTACATGTCTGTGACATACACGTACATGTCTGTGACATACGTCATCGCTGTCATTGCGAAAATAACACAAGGAATTCACGGAAGCAGATGTTTGCGTTTTGCATACGTGGCCTCGAGCCGGAACAAGCAAACGTAAACAAACAAACAAAAAAGAAGAAGAAAAGAAAAAGAAAAAGATCATATATCACAACGGAAACGGAAAATTCTCGCAGCGCCGGTCGTAGCACCAGATTAGCACCTCTGGCAACAAAACTGCATTCAAATATGTTCATCTTGTGGGAATAATTTACTTGAGACACGTCATTACTTCCTGGTTGAATGACCTTTTCCACAAGATCGTATCGGTGCTTTACAATGGATTGTGGGTGCACATTAAATTCCCATTTTTTTATCGCTTTCCCAATCAACCAATCAGGAAAAGGTGAGAACTCAGGAGAGGTAGAACTGCGAGTGCGAGGTGTGTGTGTGTGTGTATGTATGTGTGTGTGTGTGTGTCTGTATGTGTGTGTGTGTGTGTCTGTATGTGTGTGTGTGTGTGTCTGTATGTGTGTGTGTGTTGGGGTCATAAGGATGATAATGATGGTGGTGGTGGTCGTAGTGGTGATGATGATGATGAATGATGATGATGATGATGATGACGACGACGATGATGATGATGATGATGATGATGATGATGATGATGATGATGATGATGATGATGATAATGATGGTGATGATGATGATGATGATTTATATCATTGTTTCTCTTGCGGCTCTCTTATTTCTTGCCTTCTTTCTTCTGGCGAACAGCTGATACTACTCCTCCTTGTAACTACTTTGTTTAAATGGCTTCGTCTAAATATTATTCTAAAGGTCACGCACACCTGAAATTTACAGTACAAAACAGGTAAATAGAGAGAGAGAGAGAGGAGATTCTGATTAATTTAAACATTTCATCACTTTCTGGCCACACACACACATCAATCGTCAGGTGCGGCACCACGGTGTAGACGTTCAGATAAACAAATTCCAATTTTGTAGCGAGAAGTCACGTTTTCCAACGGCCGATGTGCGACCGAGTGGAGACGCCATGATGGTTCCGTGTTGGAAATGTAACGTTACAAAAGATCATACATTTATTTTAAATGAAAAATCCATTTCGCTTCCTTCTTCAATGAAATGAAGAAACGCCCAAGAAATCCGTCTGCCATATTTTTTATTACACGCTTGTATTTGTCTTGACTTCTATCTCTCTCTCTCTCTCTCTCTCTCTCTCTCTCTCTCTCTCTCTCTCTCTCTCTCTCTCTCTCTCTCTCTCTCTCTCTCTCTCTCTGTCTGTGGTGAAATTTTTTCTGTCTCTCTGTCTGTGGTGAAATTTTTTAAATTGATTTTTTTTACAAACTTTTAGACAAATTAGAACTTTAAAACTTTCAGCATAGACTTTAGCCTCCCGCCAAAACAATATTCGGAGCGATTTAATCATTATTTCAAATAATTTCAATATTTATTTTTTAACGCATTTAAATTACTCACTAAGTGACGCTTGCGTCAATTAAATGAACATTTAGGTAATCATGAATATGATAAAAACTTATTAAATTGTTAACTAAAGTATTACCATTACAATGTTAAAACTATTATTGCATTTTGAAATCGATTTGCATAATTTAAAAATATAAAAGTGTGATTTAAAAGAAATGCTTTGTTTTTTGTTTATTTCACAACGAATTTGTTTGAAATAATCATAGGGGAGCTCAGTCAGATCAGTAAGGTGTCAAACGCAGTGCAACCGATCTGACGATATAATAACTTAATAATTAGAGAATAATAAAAATGTTAGAAGCTAAGTCAATAAATGTGGGTGTGTGTGTGCATATAGCAGTATTTACGTGTGTGTATTATTCTAGCGCTGTAAAAGTCACAACGTCTGTCTGTCTGTTTGTTTGTTTGTCTGTTTGTTTGTTTGTCTGTTTGTTTGTTTGTCTGTTTGTTTGTGTTTCCGTGGTAACGGTTCACACCTTCGAGTTGTTTTTAATTAGAATCGATCTTAAAGAAAGTGCTGAACGCGCTCAAAAAAAAAGAAAACTGTAAAACAAGCGCTAACCTTGACTCTTTCGATCCTCAACTCAGAGTCGAGAATATCAGGGATTCCAGATAGCGTCCTGCAATCAGTTGTTCCCTCCTTGAGGAGGCTCGTGTTCGAGATGAGGAGTGACGAAAGAGGCTGGCTTTCGTTCATCAGCTTGTTATCCAGTTCGCTTTTCATGAATCTCTTGTTCTCTCGCAGTTTACGGATCGTTACGGCGACGAACGCCACGACGAGGACGATGCAGACGAGGACCAGACCGAGAAACGAGGCGATGATGATGAAATATCTGTCCGATATCAATTCCCATACTCCATGCATTGGTGACTGGAGGGGCACTAGCATGACAAAAAATTATTATAAAAATTTCTTTAAAAAAATATTCTATTATTGTTTATAACTGAAAAATATTTACTATTTTATCATTTATTAATATTATTTTATTAGAATAATTAAAATCCTAAAAATCTCAAAATACTCACACGACTGGCTGTCTACTACGACGAACGCTAGAGTGGTGAGAGCCTCCAGTTGTTCAAACTGACCAGAGTCTCTCACACGGACTGTCACCGAACATGTCTTGTTGACGTCATCCTTCTGGAAGGCTTTACTCAGCTGTAAGCTTCCTGTCTTTTTATCGAGTCGAAAATAATCTGCGGCGTCACCGGCTACCATCTCGTAGGTCAAGTCGGCGTTGGTGCCGATGTCGGCGTCGCTGGCTACGAACGCGACGACTTCGGCGCCGATCGGATGGTTGAGGGAGATGCGAACGATCTGATCGTCGTGCGGCGGGAAGACGAAGACTGGAGGATTGTCGTTGACGTCGTCGACGCGTATGAATACACGCGCGCTGTCGTTCCTGCTGCATCCGGTCTTGCTGATCGCGTCGACTTTCAGCTCGTAGAATTCGCGCACTTCACGGTCGAGAGGCCTTCGAGTGGTGACGACACCCGTGTTGGCGTCGACGCGGAACACTTCCTCGCTGCCGTCTCCACTCGACACGAGTCTGTAACTGAAGGCATTGTTCGGAGGAGCGTCGGCATCGTTGGCGCTCAGGGAGCCGACGATGCTTCTCGGCGGAAGATTTTCCGAGACGTGAAAAGTAAAATTATGCTTAGCGAACATCGGTCCGTTGTCGTCCAAATCGGTGACGACCACACGAGCTGATACTCTGGCAGCACCAGAGTCGTCCTTGACCTTTTCATCGCCGCGATTTTTATTTCTGGCCAGTATGTGGAAATCGTAACTTTCAACCCTTTCTCTGTCCAATTCCCCAATAGTAGTCACTACCCCTGTGTCTGAATCGACGTGAAATATCTTAGAGACGTCATCTCCTGAGACGTTGGCAGACTCGATGGAGTAAAAGACCTGGCCGTGAATTTCCCCATCTTCGTCAGTCGCGGAAACTTTCAGTACAAAACTTCCCCAAGCGATAGACTCTGGCACGGCAGTTTCGTAGTGAGATTGCTCGAAGACGGGCAAGTTGTCGTTAACGTCCAGAATGTGAAGAACCAACGTCCTGTTGGTCCACAACTGTGGCATGCCAAGATCGTGACATCTGAAATTTAATTAAAATTAAATTATAATATTGTTTAATTAACTCAATAAATAATTAAAAACAAAACCTGAGATTGATGTCGTAGCGATCAAACTCTTCCCGATTGAAAACTTTATTGGAAACGAGCTTGAACTCCCCGCGATAAATTGGAACCAGTTTCAGTTCGTTTCCGTCCAGATCGCAAACAACTGCTCCATTCATTCCGTCGTCTGCATCTGAAACAGAAACATGTCCGATGAATACGCCTGAATGCTGGTTTTCTGACAGCTCCATTCTTCCTGATTCCGTCAAGAAATCGACAGATATCTGAGGCGCATGATCATTGACGTCGATCACAGTGAGGAATATCGTAGCCATTGATGGGACGGACGACTCGGAGTGATCCTGGGCTATGACGCTGATGTTGTAGGCCGATTGTTTCGAATGATCTAAATTCTGGAGAAGCACAACATCTCCTCTCTCTTCATCAATGACAAACGTACTCCCGTAATTTACCAAACTTTTTGAACTCAAACTGTACCTGTGAATAAGAAGTTTGATTTGTTTTACGGTTTATAAAAAAAATAGCTATTGATTAATTTGATTATTGATTAATTAAACAACAAGGTTATAGTGCAACCTTATTCGTCCATTGAGTCCTGCATCTGCATCCGTGGCCCGAACTCTGGCCACTGTGGTACCTACGGGAGCATCTTCTGGCAGGCTCACCTCATACAACGACTTCTCAAAGATGGGATTATTATCGTTGACGTCGCCGACCTCAACTTCAACTGTAGTCGAGCCTGAGAGACGACGCGGTCTTCCAGAATCGTAACAAACCAAGGCGAACGAGTAGCGGTCCCTGACCTCTCTGTTCAGTTCTCGAGTCAGCACAAGATGAGCTCTTTTCGTTGGCAGATCACCAATGAGCACTACGTCCATATCTAATTTAAAATTGGCGGGTGCCGATGGCAATCGGTATTCGGCAATTCCATGAGCTGGACTGTCGACGTCTGTGGCAGTTGGAAGTGGAAAACGTTCGCCAATGGCAGCGTCCTCCGGTATGACGATGTGATAAGACGATTCCAGAAACGTCGGAGGATTGTCGTTGATATCTTCGATTGTAATCTGATAAATATTCCAATAACGTCATCGACATGACGATAATGAAACGTCCTAAAAAAGACTTAAAAACACGCATAATGCACACTTTTCATTAAATTCATTAAAAAATAAAACGCACTCACCTTTATTTTAAAGACCCTGAAGAATTCTGCCGGGTAAACCGCCACCTGCATTTCCGCTTCACACGTGACTTCTCCAGGACACAATGCATCCCGATCGATGACAGCAGACAGACTCAGGTTTCCGGTTCGTTTCTCCAGGTGGAAATATCGAGATGAGCGGGATTCGCCTAACATGTGGAAAGTTACTCGACGGACAAAGTTCGGCGTCAACTCTTTGACGACCTTCTCGTCAGACGAGAGGCAGGCGATGAGGGTTCTCGGTGGTTGTTCTTCTGTGACGCGGTAGCTGAGGGTGGTCGGAGATGAGGAGTTGGCGAGCGTGACAAATAATCCAAATTTTATTATCAATAAATACCATGGAGAAGTCATCTTCAGCAATTATGGTGCTGATAATGATGGTGGTGGCGATGATGATGATAGTGAGTCAGATGATTTCCCAGATTTCGCCGACGTCCTAGTAGGAATTATTTTTTAATAAGTTAGTTATAATCGAAACCATTTAATATCCGTATAAAAATTGTGGAGAGATTAAAAGACAATTCGAAGTCAATCTTTTGAAAAGCCGTTCGTTCACTACGTGAGTCAAGTATTAGCAGGCCGAAGAAGAGTTGAATGAATTTTAACGCCTTTTTATGATCTCGAATAAATAAGCATTTACTCATCGAACTTTCAAATTCATTGGCAAGTTAACCTTCCAGGTCACTATCTATACTCATTTACATCTCCTCAATAGATTAAGTCATCATCATAATCACCACTCATTCCATCATCATCATCATCATCATCATCACCATCATCATCATCACAATCACCACTCACACCATCATCATCATCATCACTTCATCACCACCACCCCAGACACCTAGGCGTTATTATCGTTATTATTATCGTTATCATCATAGGCTACACCAACAGATTTGTTACTGACAGTAATACCATAATTGCTGCTGGAGACCTCTTTGCTTTTGTGATGAATGGAATGTTCTCAGTTATTTAATTGAAAATTAACAAATAAATCAAAATCTCAAGACATTTATGCGGGCACAAAATAACGCATGGAAAGTCGAAGTTTTTTTGTAATAACACCGAAATAACAACATTGCCGAAATATCGAAATAACAACATTGCCGAAATATCGAAATAACAACATTGTCGAAATATCAAAATTTATTAAATTGGTAATGGAAGATTTCAGATAATTAATAATTAACCTCGATTCTTTTGCGTTGATCAAAACAATAAAAATTTTTTTTTAATAAATAAAGCGATTGGAAAAAAATTTGCTTACTTTTAGAAAACATTTGCGAATCCAATTTTAAATATTGAATAGTAATCCATGCGAGGACAGAATGACTTGTAAAACGGTGAAAATCAGAACAAGAAGTCCTAAACGTCTTTTATATGTGTGTAGACACACGCACACACAAACAGACGGCTTATGCACGTGACAAAACAGTCGGTTATATATATATATATATATATATATATATATATATATATATATATATATATCGATAAAATTGAGAGTTTAATTAAAAGTTGAAAATGATCAACGTCTACGTATAGTAATATTACAGTTATCGATCAAATGCGGACACATCGCACCAGTCCCATCACCATCACACAGGTCAGCAGTCTCGAGGCCTCGAGGAGGTTGGCTCATGGCTGACAAACCAGTGGAGCACTGCTCGACCGCGTCCAACGCTTCAATATGGTTGGTAGATGGAGGAAAGGAAACAGGACCACAAACTGGGCCGTTGTCGTATTGGTCGCAAGGATGATCATAACTGTGATAAGATACATTTGTAGTCTTGGTTGGCGAACTCCTAGTACGGAGTTCAGATAAATCAGAAAAGGAGATGCGAGGTGTAACAAAAGGAGAATGCGGGAGGACAGTGAATAGCGGAGTCCTTGGCATGTCGGCAGGGCACAATTCGGTTGCATTTGGAACATCGATACAGTTGGTAGGGTCTATTTCGTTGGCAGCGTCTATTGCGTTGGCAGACAAAGGAGATAAACCTCGACGAGAAATGGAACCGTTGTCGTACTGGTCACAAGGATGGTCGTAACTGTAATGGGAAACACCTGTAGTTTTGGTTGCCGAACTCCTAGTACGGAGTACAGATAAATCTGAGAGCGAGAGACGAGGTGTGACAAAGGGAGAAAGCGGGAGAACAGTCGATGGTGAGGCCTGTGGCATATCACCATTCACCGGGTCTGAAGAAGGCCGGCAGATGGCCGACGGATCGATAAAGCACTGTTCGATCAAACGCACAGCCTCAATGCAACTGGTATCATCCACAGAACTGGCAGACGGAGGACCAGTAGGCCGATCACAGTTTGGCAAACCACAAATTTCAATAAGGTTAGCATGGTCCATTGCGCCGGTGGACGGAGCACAAGAAACCGGATCACAACATGGGCTCTTGCCATGCCTGTCAAGTGCATGGTCGTTCAATATGCAAGTGTTGGGGGCAACAGCGGATGACGAGCCCTGCGGCACACCAACGCTGTGGCACTGCAAGTGGTGCCTATTGTTGAATAGTTTAAGGGTCCGTCCAAAATGGTCATCTTGGACGTTTAGTATTGGTTTATCCCGGACAATGTAGAGGGCCTCGGCAATTTTTAATCGAGAGGGGTCGGCCTCGTGATGGAGAATAACAGTGTTATCGACGAGTGTTTGTCTGTTGAGTTTTGTGTTGTGAGCCATTTGCGAATGCGTTGTAATACTGCCACCCTGTAAATGCATAGTAACCCGGCGGGAGAGCGTAGTACGTGTCTGGCCAATGTAGGTAGCAATGACATCATGCGGTGCAGGACAAGTAAATTTATAAACTACATTTGTACACTGGAAAATGCTGGCGTGACGAGGACTATTTTTCATGATAAGGCTGTGTGATTTTCTGTCTTTATAATATATGGAGAATGACAGTCTATGTCGGAGTCGATCTTTAACTTTAACGCAACTTGTAATAATTTGACGTAATATTCTCTCATCAAGACGGTAATTGTCATGCATCTGGGAACAGTAACGGATATCAACAGTCCTGACGACATCATTAGGAGTGTTTGCTAAAATGCCAGAAATCTTTTTATTCACAAATCTTTTCACAACAGAATCAACCATGGTGTTGGTGTAGTTATTGTTGATCAACAGCGTTTTGAGACGTTTGACTTCTGTGTGAAATTTACACCAATCTTCTGACAGCCCATAAGCGCGAGCAAGAAGGTTATGTATAACACTCTCTTTGTATATATCAGAACAGTAGCCGGCACCGTTCATGCAAAGACCCTCGGAGGAAGGCTTGACGTACATTTCATGTGCAAGGCCAGAATCCGTTTGAGAGACCAACACGTCCAGAAAAGGTAACGTATGATTCAACAATAGGCACCACTTGCAGTGCCACAGCGTTGGTGTGCCGCAGGGCTCGTCATCCGCTGTTGCCCCCAACACTTGCATATTGAACGACCATGCACTTGACAGGCATGGCAAGAGCCCATGTTGTGATCCGGTTTCTTGTGCTCCGTCCACCGGCGCAATGGACCATGCTAACCTTATTGAAATTTGTGGTTTGCCAAACTGCGATCGGCCTACTGGTCCTCCGTCTGCCAGTTCTGTGGATGATACCAGTTGCATTGAGGCTGTGCGTTTGATCGAACAGTGCTTTATCGATCCGTCGGCCATCTGCCGGCCTTCTTCAGACCCGGTGAATGGTGATATGCCACAGGCCTCACCATCGACTGTTCTCCCGCTTTCTCCCTTTGTCACACCTCGTCTCTCGCTCTCAGATTTATCTGTACTCCGTACTAGGAGTTCGGCAACCAAAACTACAGGTGTTTCCCATTACAGTTACGACCATCCTTGTGACCAGTACGACAACGGTTCCATTTCTCGTCGAGGTTTATCTCCTTTGTCTGCCAACGCAATAGACGCTGCCAACGAAATAGACCCTACCAACTGTATCGATGTTCCAAATGCAACCGAATTGTGCCCTGCCGACATGCCAAGGACTCCGCTATTCACTGTCCTCCCGCATTCTCCTTTTGTTACACCTCGCATCTCCTTTTCTGATTTATCTGAACTCCGTACTAGGAGTTCGCCAACCAAGACTACAAATGTATCTTATCACAGTTATGATCATCCTTGCGACCAATACGACAACGGCCCAGTTTGTGGTCCTGTTTCCTTTCCTCCATCTACCAACCATATTGAAGCGTTGGACGCGGTCGAGCAGTGCTCCACTGGTTTGTCAGCCATGAGCCAACCTCCTCGAGGCCTCGAGACTGCTGACCTGTGTGATGGTGATGGGACTGGTGCGATGTGTCCGCATTTGATCGATAACTGTAATATTACTATACGTAGACGTTGATCATTTTCAACTTTTAATTAAACTCTCAATTTTATCGATATCCTATTATCTTTGAATTGTAGCTTTAAATTCTTATTTTATTATTTTACCTCTTTGCTTTTATTAGTAATTTTCTTTTAATAGTTATATTTTACTACTTAATTTGGTTGTATATTTTAACACATGTAATTTTTTATTTTTTCTTATTTTTTGTTTATTTATTTACTCCGAGGCAAAAAAATTTTTGGTTGTTTCTTAGCGGTTTTCATAATTTGCTTTTACTCTTCTTTGTACTTTGACCTCGATTGATGTGTAAACATATCTGATATGTCTCGCCACACCACTTTATATATTTTCGTTGTAGCTGTAAATTAGTTTTATGAGTTCTGATGATGGCTAATAAAGCCGAAACCTGCAGGTCAGCTCATGACCATAACATTAATAAAAATATATACCAGTTTGTTCAAAAGTGTCTTGGTATTTCCGATTTTCGAAAAGTTTCACGTTTGATAGAAAAAGTTTGTAATAAGAAATGGGCCATAGTCTTTAATAAAGCGTGTTTGAAAGAACATCTTGTTCCTAATTATTTGAAAAATATATATATATGTATATATATATATATATATATATATATATATATATATATATATATATATATATATATATATATATATATATATATATATATATATATATATATATATATATATATATATATATATATATATATAACTTTCAGGCTCAAAGACGACCCCTCCTATGCCGCGTCGAATTTTTTAAGTTTTAAGTTTCCAGTTTCTTTTTGAAGCCGATCGATGTAAGATTAAATATATATATATGAATAATAAAATAATTTTTTAACGTAATCTTTCAGAAGAAAGCATTTTGGATCAATTAACGGCGTGAAGTTGAATGAATCAATTATGAATCAATTATAACAATATTCGAGATGAAAAGAAATAAATTCAATTTGATTTCAATAACATTTGTGAACAATCAGGTTTTCATTTTCAACGAACGGCAAGCTTACAAACACACACGATTGCATAATTTCTGGCAGAGTTTCATTTAATGGCTGCTCAATTGGCATCCTGTCGAGACGACAATTATCATTGAATATAATAAATTTGCATATTTCTTTTTTTTTAATCATCTTCAAAAAGATCCAAGAACTGATATTGAGCATATTTGTCGTCATTATTCAACTTAGTAGTAATAAGAAATAAGAAGTGTAAAATAAAGGCGTAAGTCTGTCCGATATCATGTTATATCAAGACATCCTTGGTTTGGCTTACTGGGAAACTGGTTTTAGTTTCAGATTCAGAGATTGAAAAATAAAAATGAATTTAAGATGTGTATGGTCATGAAGACATTTGTTCACGAAATTAGACCAATAAAGTTTCATCACAGTTCCACGTAGCGCGACACTTCTGCACACATTTCAGTGCCAGATTAATTCGTGGTTTTACAGTTAATATTTGTTACGTTCAATAAGCGCCATCGAGAAATTATAGGAGATGACAATAAAACAGCGAGGTGTCAATGACAATAGCGACATGTAATTCCACATGTTCTGACAGAACACACACTGAAACACATTAAACTCGCAAATGACATTCACTTTGCATCAACAGGAACAAACAATCGATTCAAGCATAATAAGATATTTTAGTTAAAAATCGTTGTTTGAGAAAATGAAGGAAGTTAAAAAGTACTCCACACGGTTGAAGGAAGTAGTTTGTATCGTCTTGCGAAGTGATTTAAAGGCTTTAAAGACAACCGAGGTTTCTCCACTGTTATGCATCGGCTTCCTAGGAAAATAATTAGCACCAGTGATTTGTGTGCATGAATGACTGACGATTGATTGACTACCATTCACGTGATCACAGATCTGTGATAAATGTGTTATAATGATATAACACGAGCGTGAGACAATGATAATAAGTATAATAACACTAATAATTACATTATTCGGTGACATAATAATCTAATTAATTGACAAAAACTGGATTGAGGATGACATTTTGTCTGTCGTGCTGCGGTGGGTCGTCGGAAGCATTCGGCTCCTTTGTCTCACCTGTGAAACAGTTCGGTGAAAACGTTTAAAAAGGAGGCAGGTCGCGTGTTTGGTTCTCCCGCCCTCTTTTTATGACAATCATCCACATTCTCACTCACTCACTCACTCACTCACTCACTCACTCACTCACTCACTCACTCACTCACTCACTCACTCACTCACTCACTCACTCACTCACTCACTCACTCACTCACTCACTCACTCACTCACTCACTCACTCACTCACTCACTCACTCACTCACTCACTCACTCACTCACTCACTCACTCACTCACTCACTCACTCACTCACTCACTCACTCACTCACTCACTCACTCACTCACTCACTCACTCACTCACTCACTCACTCACTCACTCACTCACTCACTCACTCACTCACTCACTCACTCACTCACTCACTCACTCACTCACTCACTCACTCACTCACTCACTCACTCACTCACTCACTCACTCACTCACTCACTCACTCACTCACTCACTCACTCACTCACTCACTCACTCACTCACTCACTCACTCACTCACTCACTCACTCACTCACTCACTCACTCACTCACTCACTCACTCACTCACTCACTCACTCACTCACTCACTCACTCACTCACTCACTCACTCACTCACTCACTCACTCACTCACTCACTCACT
>OZ022245.1:24452718-24532718 GCA_963978895.1 Erpobdella octoculata
TTTATGAAAGTTTTTGTGTACATTTGGTAGGTCTGAGGATAGGTTGTAGGCTATTTAAAATATTTTTTTTAAATTATTTAAAAAAAGTTATTTTGGAAAAACAAAGAGATGCAATTATGTCCTTTACAAAGGAAAATGCAACAGATAGAAATGCAACAGATAGAAATGCATATATATATATATATATATATATATATATATATATATATATATATATATATACTTTTTTTTTCTTTTGAATACTTCGGCGCTATATGTTCTTTTAAGCAAACTCGATTGAAAAAAGTGGAACACTTGGCTGAATCGATTTTATTTTTAATTTTTTCCAATAGTCTAAATTGGTTTAAAAATAATTTATTATCAAACACAAACTCCATATTCTTATAGGCTTATAGATCTATTTCGGCAAATTTTGCCATCTTCAGAGCCGTTTAACTTTTTTTAAATAAAATGCAGTGACAAAATAAGGTTATTTCGTTTTTAAAGTAACTGCTACTCAAAAACTGCAAATACCACAGATGTAAAAATTAGTATTTAGTTTCTATTCTAAAAATAAAGATATACGTGTTTCACCATTTTTTACAAATTTGGTTTCCAGGACCTTAAATGTGGGGTGGACAATAGGATTACTTGGTTTTTAAAGTAGTTGCTACTCAAAAACTGTGAATGCTACAAAAGTAAAAATTAGTATTTAGTTTCTACTCTAAAAATAATGTTATACCTGTTTCACCATTTTTTGAAAATTTGGTTTCCAGGACTTCAAATGTGGGGTGGAAAATAGGGGTATTTGGTTTTTAAAGTAACTGCTACTCAACAACTGTAATTGCTATAGATGTAAAAATTAATACTTAGTATCTACTCAAAAAAAAAAAGATATACGTGTTTCACCATTTTTAAAAACGTTGGTTTCCCTGACTACAAATGTGGAGTCAAAATAAGGGTTATTTAACTTTAAAATAACTGCTACTCAACAACTGCAAGCATTACATATGTAAAACTTAATATTTTGAGGTTTTGTGCCGGTTAAAAGTAGCTGAGTCCAGTTTATCACCGGTCGGGCCAAGCCGTTATTTTAGGGTCTTCAGACGGGCCGGGCCAAACCTGAAGTCAAGGTGGGACGGGCCGAAGTTTTTCATCAAGTATATAGAATTTCTAGGCCTGTAAAAACGGGCCGGGCCCAAATTAGACGGGCCGTGCCGGGCCAGGAATTTTGGTTTTGAAAAGGGCTGGGCCAAGTTGTCGACGGGCCGAGCCGACACCTATGGATGCACGGTTCAAATTCTCTAATTTCATGCGAGCGAAGCCGCAACGGGCACTGCTAGTTATATATATGCAAGTAAAACAGAAACATGCTAAGTCACACACACACTTATATGAAAAAGTTTGCAACAAAAAAGAACAGTCCCCTATTAACAGTTTCAAGACAAACCTCATTTCCGCTCATTTCCTTACTTACTATGTTTGGACTTGTTGTCTTTTCCAAAAAGAGTCTCTCTCCCCTTTCTGGCATCCTTTTATTTTAATGTAAGTCTCTCTATGAGACTCTCATAAAGTGTACTTTTGCGAATTGCTAAGCTGATTTATTTGGTAAATTGCAGCGTTGCGTAGCAATATATTATTAACAAATATTTTCATTATACTCATCACAACATATTAAATAAATGGTTAAAACAAAACTAGAACAAAGCTTGTCTCGCAATCGTGAACTCTTTTGAATTTTGAAAAATGATAAACGATCCGAATACACACACTCACACTCACTCACACACACACACGCACTCACACACATACATACACTCACACACGCGTGCGCGCGCACACACGCCGATAAGCATAAGCGATCAAATATTAAAATGGATTTGAAATAAATAACGACCTCTTCATTCTGGGTTAGAAATACTTTTAATCTCCGACCACCGCTTCTATTCATCACCTACAATCCTCTCACGCCCATCATCATTAACAACTTCTTCACGGGCACACAAAATCTCCATAGAATATTTCCACACAAGATTTTCTACTCATTCTCCAGAACGTTCTCATATTCTGCTGACAGAGATGAAATGATTCCTTTTATGGTGTCTTTAATTTCATGATTACTCTCTTCGAATAAAATTCAGTTTGCTCACTTGAGCTTGTTTCCTTCAAGTGTGAGTGGTTGTGGGTTCGAGTCTTGCGTGGAAATAAAATTAAAATACTAATAAATGTTGTTGGAAAGTTTCACTATTGCTGGAGAAGTTTCAATATTGCTTGAAAAGTTTCAATGTTGTTGGAAATGCTTAAATATTGTTGGAAAAGTTTCAATATTGTTGGAAAAGTTTCAATGTTTTTGGAACCATTTCAATATTGTTGGAAACGTTTCAATATTGTTCAAAAGTTTCAGAATCACGTGTTTTTTTAAATAATATATGCATTTCCTAATAATTTAAATCGAACAGATAAACCCTTACAAATCTGAGAATTTCATCTCGTACATTCGTTTTCGTTTAAATTCGATCTAATCGTCGACACAAACTGTTTAATTTGAGAAAAAGAAAAAAAACATTTAAAATTTATTACTCACTCCTCCCAAACAAACAAACGATACACAGACACACGCACGCACAAACAAACAAACACACGCACACACACGCACGCTCAAATACATCATGGCGACAGACAGGACCAAGTTAATCTACAAAAAGTTTTCATTACATTACGCCACCTGGTCATATGAGAACCCGCCTTAGCCGAATCAATCTTGCGCGTGCGCAGCCGACACATGGACGGACAGCTTCTCCGGCTTGATGTGTAAGCGTTTTGAAGGTTGACCTTTCCTTTAAGGGGTCGCTGTTTAGTTGAATTAGTCGTGGTGCGGGTTGCCGATTCCTTCCTATTTCAATTCATTTGGCGCGTAGCTAGAGGGGGGACATGGATGAATGTCTCCCCGTCACAAATTTTGACACTTTTTTTAGCTGATCAAGAAGAAGGTATCTAGGTCAAGACGGGGACATTTTTTCCAGCACATTTTGCTTATGTTACTCACCTCCGCAACGACCAAATATTCATTCGTGGGGGGAGGCGATATCCATCCAAATGATCTCTTTCTTTGCGATAATGCACTACCCCCCGTCAGAAATTGCTGGCTACGCCCCTGCATGTCATACTGCCCATATATTGAAGCAACACGCCGTCTGCCTGTTTGTTTGCTGGTTTTTTAACGCAAATTTACCAGTTATCTTTGTTGGTATGTCAGTACATTTAAATCTAATTAATTTAAATTTATATTTAGAAAAACAAAAAAGGCCTGTTAGTTTTTCAGTTTTATAATACTTAATTAAAGTTATTACGAAGAAACGAGATGAGAAGAAGAAAAAGAAGAAAAAGAAGAAGATTGTGAGGAGCAGTTCTGCCTGCTGTCTGGCTTTGTCTCTGTGGAAAACATCAAAAGTTGTTGCGACGGTCATTTCATTGAATTTTATTCCGTTCGAAATTTGCGATGGTCACGAAAGCCGGCGACGTCGGTTAGTTCCGCTCGTGATGGCAAAAATTCGGGGTCATCTTTCAAGCGAGAAGACTGGCTGGGTTACAAATCATTATGTCACTAACCGGTACTCGGTGCAATTCGACGTGGTCCGTGGAACGAATGAAATCGATTCAGAGACGGACATCCCTTGTATCCCCACTCGTATCCCTCCCCCTCGTATACCCCTCCCCAACCTGCCGCTGCTCGAATGCTTAGCATTCATCCGTCCTTTGATTTCACGCAGTTGATTCTGACATGTTTTTTTAAACGTTACGATTACAAGTAATTTGCTTTCCCGGCTGTAAAGGTGAAGGATGGAATAATTGGACGAATGAATGGATTAACGTGTAGCTTTGAATCGGGTTGTGATATTGATGTTCATGCTGATACCCCTGTGCTTATGATAAGAATGGCCTCCTTGATACCTTCACGGTTTTCCCGGTTACCATGTACAAGTCCCTTCAAGAACAAATTCTTGACCCAGACCCATAGACCTTCTGTTGAGCCTATTTATGCACGTTTAAGGTACATTTAGCATATACTTGAAACATAGGTATGTCGCCGCGGTGTGTCCCATGCCTCACTCAACAACTTTTTAGTGAATAATCAAAAAATACTCTCAACTTTTTAAATAAAAACTTGTTTGACATTTGCATTTCACAACTTACCTCTGCACAGTAAATTTGATGATTGTTTTTTTTATAAAAAAAACTTTGAATGCTAAAAATGCTTGGAAAAAAACGAAAAAAACGACTAAGTTCGAAATTCCTCAAGGAAACGAATCGTACAAGACTTTCATATTCCAGTAACATTATTACATTTCATTTATTCTTGTAAAATTTTAAAATATTGAGGACATTTCAAGCGGTGGTGAACTTGAATAAAAACAGTTTCTCGATAGACGCACAAAAACTTCAATGCAACTCAAAAGACCATTTTTTCTCTACGACAACCATTCACGCACAGCTTATTTATAAAAGCATAATTTTCGTAAAAACAAAAAAAAGGTGTCTATCTGCTTCAGTTCTGAACGGTCTACACTGAGCGGCACATACCGGTCTGCACGTAGCGGAATCCCCATCTTGTGCTTAGATCAACAGACTTATTTATTTAAACATTCAAAAACTGAACCCATCCTCATTCCACCAAACAACAAACTCCGCGGACGTGCACCAACCCAACTTTCGACGAAAACAAAACGCCCCGAAAACAGGGGCGTCATTTCAGCAAAACCTTAGGGGGGCAAAAAAATTGATAAAACCCGCAGATTCCAAAATTTTATTTTTTAATGTTATTTTCTAAAAATAGCAGATAGCCGGGGAGGGGGTAGTCGTAGATAATTTTCAAAAAAATTATTTAAACTTCATACATTTTTTCTCCAAAAAACTAGGACTGGAGAAAAAAGTAAGTTGTAGCCAGTGACGGATTAATGGGAGGACCCACATCGTGTGCTCCCGTTCATGAACTAATTTTGGAGGCAAAAGTGTTTAAGGTTTTCACAACAATTTTGAAAAAGTACCTACTACAATTGCTCCATCAATCATCAGCTCTGTTTGATGAAAAACTTACAGATATGATTTTCTAGGGGCGTATTCCTTAGACTTTCCCCAGGGTGCCAAAACTCTAGCTACGCCGCTGCAGTTACAGGGATGTCTTGACCTATTTTTTACCAATGCTTTTATTAACTCGTCGGCTCTGTTTCTCTGTCTGTTTCAAATCTTGCAATCAATTTTTGAGTCACTTCCTGTTGATAGATTTTTTTCAAATTTTGCATACATGCTCAAGATAGAAGACAATGCAATATTCAATTATTAGTTTTACAATAAGTCAATTAATTTAGTTAATTTTCTTGAGGATTTTATCGAGGGGTTTCTTGAGGGTTTTCTTGAGGGTTTTCTTGACCACAAAACGCTAACCGACTGGCAGACTATTTTACCAAGTTAACACGAACCACACTCACTGACCGCGATTCTCAAGCGTGTACGAAATTTTCATGAAAATAGTTGAGATATTTAAATTCGATGCTTTTTGATGATATTTTTATTATTATTACCAATGCTTTTATTAACTCGTCGTCTCTGTTTCTCTGTCTGTCTGTTTGTTTCTCTGTCTGTTTCAAATCTTGCAATCAATTTTTGAGTCACTTCCTGATGATAGATTTTTTCAAATTTTGCATACATGCTTAAAATAGAAGACAATGCAATATTCAATTATTAGTTTTACAATAAGTCAATTAATTTAGATAATTTTAATTAATTTCGATATTTCGATATAATTAAGATATTTCGACTTTAACATAAAATAAAAGAGTAATATAAGAAAAAATTGATTGCAAAATTTGTGTTTTAATTACATATAAGAGCATTGGTTTTAAAAATTCGTTTTTAATTTACTTGTTTAAATTTGTGTTAATATTGGTGTAAGCAGCCTTACCAAATGTGCTTATTTATTTCTCAAATCCATGCACAGGCTAATTTGTTAAACCTGACCCAATATATAGATACACATTCTCAAGCTCGGTCCTGTTCATTTTCATTACCGCAAAAACCCATGACTCAGCTAAATAGCCTCGACCCATGCTAATATTGGTCTGGCCCGATCCGTTTGATAACCCTTATATAAAGTCTGCACCGAACGTCGTCCCGTGTAGGGCTCTAGTTTGGTAACAACTCTGATTATTGTTTTGTGAGTACAATTTTTTTAGGTTACACTGATGATATGGAAAAACACATTGTGCAAAAAATAGTTGTCTTTACAAATATAATGTTTTTAACTGAAATTATACAATACATACTACCTATTTGCTAACGCAAGGCGTTTTCCCATGTTTCCAAAATCAGCATCCAGCTTTGATAGCTGCTTAAAAAAATTCCAAACTCTAAACACTTTTTTCTCAAAAGAGCAGATGACCGGGAGGGAATATTCGCAGCTACTTTAAAAAATTTCCTCAAAATCTTCTCCAAAAACTTCGTAGCAATTTGTTTTCTAAAACAATTTTTTATCGTTAAATCCTTAGGGGGCAATTTCCCCCTGCCCCCGCAAATGACGCCCCTGCCCGAAAAGACGCTTATTAATGAGTGTGTGTGTTGACAATACGAATGCCATCTTGGGCTGCCCCACGTGATATTAGCTCAAACGACACCGGTGTCGAAACAATAAATTCGAATTAGATATTAATGCTAGTCTATCATTTCTTAGCATCTTCATCCTGTCTGCTTCGTTTACATCTTCTTCCTTCATTATCTTCTCACCTTCCTCTCTCGTTTTCTTCCTCCGTGTTTGTGCGCCTTTAAACGTCTTAATAGATCAGATAATGTGGAGACATCTCACGGTAAAAGATGACAAACGAAGTGAAAACTATTGCCCATGTTAACAAAAAGCTACGTGGACTCAGGACAACCGAGGCAAAAATTTTCCAAGCATGTAAGAATGATGCTTCGATAGTGTAAACGTAGAGGAATATGCTTTCTAGCGATTCGTAACGTTAAAGTCGAAGTTATTTATAACACAATATTTCTCGAATTTATTTTAACTTTATTATTCTTCCTTGAATATAATCTTTTTCTTGACTCTAAACTGAATTATCTCACTTTGCAGAAGTTAGCCCGGTTCTGACAAATCTTTTGATAATTCCAATTTCTCTGCCCAGAACACTTCATTTTCTCAATGAAGACCACAAAAAGGAAAAGGACCAATACCAATTATATATATATACATATATATATATATACATATATATATATACATATATATATATATATACATATACATACATCCATCCATGTATATATACACTCAAACACACATATACATATATATACATTAATGATACAAAAATTATACGCACACACAATGTCACAGGAGCATAAATATACATATATACATACATATACATATATATATACACATATATACACATATACACACATATACACACAGATACATTCATACATAAATGACTATTGTTTAAACACAACCAAAATATGCACACATAATAAAATAAAATAAACAACTATTATGAAAATACGTAAGATGAATCATCTTCATCTTACAGATAGGTAAACATTTCTTTCCAGTTTATTTCCGCTATATTTTTTCTTAAATTACCAAACCTATTTTCGTTTTTTCCTAACTTTTTAAGTTCATCGCTGCAAAGTAATTAAAACTGACCCATTGCAGTTCGTGTACACTCCAAAATTGTCTTGCGCTAAACTCGAAAACAGCTAAACCAAATGCTACGAAATTTTGACACAACAGGGTAACATGGTATCTACTCGTTAAAGAGAAGGTTTTTATTTATTTAAAATATTTGTTCATTATTTGATTTTTATTAGCAAAAACCTCCTTAGACAAAAGTGCCTATGTCCCTATGTACGAACATCAAAAGTTATTGCATAACAAAATTCACATATAGTTTACGTAACAAAGTTTAAAGAAGGTTTCAAGCAGCTTTTACCAAATATACTGTTTGTTTTATGGGCAAAAAATAGTTAAGAAGAAGATGAAGAAAGAAAGGAAGCGGGAGAGCGAGCGAGAGCGGAAGAGCAAGCGTGAAAGGGAGATGAAGCGGGAGAGCGAGAGAGAGAGCAGGAGAGCGAGCGGGAAAGCAAGCGGGGATGGAAACATTAGCGAGAGAGAGAGAAAAACGGTAAAAAAACCTCTGAAAAGTTAAAAACCTCTAAAAAGTTAAAAACCCCGTACTACGCTGGGTAACTCCGCTAGTATACCTATACAAAGACAAAACAACCTGTAGAGGTGGCTGGTTTGCGGTCAAGCAAAATTAGCGATGGAACGACTGAATTCCACAAATCTTATTGTTATATCTCGGTCCAGTATATTTCAGACAAAAATGACTTTACCATTGCCAATGTCATCGGTGGTCTTGTTCCTCTTGTTAATAGAAAAACAAGAAAATAAACTTGTTTTTTAAAGTTTTTCAAATATTTAACTTAGTTTCTGTAGATTTTGTTTATTGTATAATAATAACAGCTGAAGAACAGAACCATGTGTGGGTAATTCAGTCATTTAAAGAAACCAATAAATCATTAAAAATTGTTGTTTTGTCTTGTGGATGAGTATATCGATATGTGAGCCCAACTAAATGACATAAATTTAAGCTAAAGATCTTTGTCTGATGTCCCGCAAAAGAAATGAATTTTTCCACGTTTGATATTGGGGGAAGTAAGATATATATTTACTTACGGGATGTGGGATTGATTTTTTCGTATTTCATTTTAGTGGCTTGCAAAAACATTTTTTTAATTACAAATTGAAAAATAACAACGCGACATAAAAATTCAACAGACACATAACTTTTAAATATTTAATATACAGCTACTGCATAGACAAGAAAATCTTTTAAATGAATGTAAATAAACAATCTGCTTATGTTATATCGGGTGTTTTGTCATGAGCGATGATAACAGATAGCGTCTTTAATTTTTTTATGACGCCAGGGCAGATAATTTATTTTGTCAAAACAGTGGTGAAAAAATGAGTGGTGGTTTAGCACCAAGCAAGAGTACCGTGTATGCATCCAACTTGCCATTTTCACTGACTACCAATGATTTGCATAAAATATTTGAAAAACATGGAAAAATAGCCAAGTTCGTAAATTTTATGTCTGTAGTATTTGGACATGAAACCTGCAAATATCTTTACACCTAAGGACCTAACTTGAGTCATTGAAAGTAGTAAAGCGATGACTTTATGTAATTTAATATCTTGGGTTAAAAAATGGTAATCTTTCACACAAACGGCCCGATAATACTTTTTTAACAATTGACCAACAACTAGACATTAAAATGTTATATAATAAGAAAAATTCAAATATATATGCCCCAAATAGCAATGTTTTTAGTGTGGTGTCAGCTCCAAGTGAAGAATCTCATTTGAATTGATTCTTTTTTTGAGTTGTCATTTTTTTACAAAGTTTTATTTAGGTTGCAATTTCTGTTTGTGTGTTTGTTTGTATATATGTGTGTGTGTGTGGCTTTCTCTGTACACAAATCTTGCAAGTAAAATTTAACCAGCTTTTTGACTAGCTAGGAAGCTGAAACTTTCAGCATAGCTTTATATTGGATGACAATACATGATTCAATTTAAAAAAACAAACTTAATTTGAACATCTTTTGTATTTCTAAATCGAGTAATTTTGAAATTAAAGTTTGTGTTAAAAAACTCATTTTTTCCTTTACTTGTTTTAAATTTCAACCTGTTATAATGTCTGCTATATATCTCCAACTTTCTCTGTCTGTAGTCTTCTTGGAGCCAGTAGTACATATCATCTCTATGTCAAGTTTCTATAGCTCTTAAAGTACACAAAATCTGCTGAAATTATTCCAATTATCATCTAAGTTTTTAGTAGTATCAATTTATCAAATATCTTTATTGCTTCAAGGATTAGTCCTACTCTTAAAAATCATACTTCCAATCCATTTCTATTATCTATCTACAATCCCATCTTGATCTTGTCACACTTGTTTAAAGCTTTTGAAGGAGTCAACCATTCTTGGTTATCTTTTTATTTAGCAAAACTTTTTTTTTCTCAATTTGGTTTGGTTACAGGAACAAAAGTTTTTTAAACTTCATGTCAATGTGATCTTATGACATACGTGTTTTGTTTCAGATGTGATCTTATGACATACGTGTTTTGTTTCAGATGTGATCTTATGACATACGTGTTTTGTTTCAGATGTGATCTAATGTCATACATGTTTTGTTTCAGATGTGATCTTATGACATACGTGTTTTGTTTCAGATGTGATCTAATGTCATACATGTTTTGTTTCGTTGCAGCTGAGCGATTTTCAGTTTTGTAAGATCTGATTGACAACTTCAATTTAGATAGGTTGTCTGACTGAACAGTAGATCTTAAACCTAACCGTAATAATCCAATTTATAGAAATTGTGTGAATCATATATCTGCCATCTGGCTAACTGATTGCCATTACAAAGATTGTGTATAGAAAAATCCATGGGATAGGAATTTATATTATTATGGGTAGAATCAAACTAATTACTTGGGTTTTTAAAGATGTAATATATTTATGGAATATTTTTTTTATAATGAATTGTGATTTTTGTTATTAAGGATAACAGTTCAGAAAGACAGGGAAACACGCAAAAGCAAAGGAGTTGCGTTTGTTCTTTTCGTTGACAGAGAGAGTGCCCAAAAATGTGTGTCTGAACACGATCAAACACAGGTTTGAACAAATATTCAAGTTTCATTTTTTCATTAATCATTTAATTTATTTATAATCATAACTAAGCTAGTGTTTAGATAGATTTTGTCATACTAATTAATGGAATTAAAAACAAAATAAAAAATAGTTATTTTTTATGCAATTACAAAAATTTCAATTTTTTTCATAAATACAGTTATTTATGGGAATGCCATATTGATAATTTATTTTTTCATTTATGAATTCATCCGAAACAGATCGGAGGACGAACAATAAAATGTTCCATCGCTGTGGATAATGGAAGGGCGACCGAGTTTATTAAGAGAAGATCATACAAGGACAAATCAAAGTGCTACGAATGTGGAGTAAATTTTTCTTTAATTCTATAAAGTTATATTTACTTGCATTTTTGGTGTAGGACAGAAGAATCTTAGGTTTAATTGGGTTAAAAGTTAAATTAAATAATAGCAGTAGTAACATATAAGTTAGTTATACTGGTGCTATTGATTCAGGAAAGCCAGACACAACATATTACGGTCGCAATGTTATTTGGCATTCAGAATTTTCCAGCTACTGCAAACATCGTTGCCATACCTATCCATGCAAACAAGAGACCTTTCTCTTATTTATAAATTAAAAAAGTTTTAATTAAAATAATTCCAAGAATAAAAAAAAAACAATGTCAAAACGAGTGATCTATCCAAAACAAAGAAGTTATGGTGGCGAGAGGAGGAGGGGGAGACTGTCTGTACGAAGAAAAAGAAGCGAGTTGTGCATGTTCTTGAGAGAAAGTTCGGATGCTCAGATTATTTTCTTTACATCCACAATTTTCCAGAACTCTGAATGAATCGCGTTTGTATTCTCCAGAGTTTTTGGTGTGATACTTTTTTTCAAGGACTCTTTGAATCTGAAAAAAAATCGCAGTGTGCTTCGTCATGTGAATTTGAAGCCTGTTTTAAATTAAAAAAAGCTTTTAAAAATTTATTTGTTAAATTTTACATTTCATATAACTTTATAAACATCAAATGCTCACTAATTCAATAAAAACATTTATAGATAAAAAAACACAAATCTACAAACAGCACATTATAGGCCAAGGAGGAAATCATCTCAATTGCCGTTTTCATATAAACATTGTAAAACTACAAGCAGTTTTCAAAAACCAACATAACAAGAGAATTCGAGGATTTTGTTCATGAGTTTATAATCATTCTTAAAAGAATTGTACAAATTATTTACTATTTAAACCCAAAATTTGGGGCAAAGTTTAGCACAAAGTACAACTTAAAAACATGGTTAGGTTTAGCTAAAAATATCTCTGCAAGGGTTCAATTTTCGACAGCTGTTTTGGAGGTTCTGTGGCCATCCAGATAAAACAAAATTTTGAGTAAATGGTATTCATAAATTAAGACTTACTATGATTTTTAAAAGTTTTATTTTAATTATCGTTACTATTTAATTTGATTATTTATTAGGAGGAAGGCCACTTGAGTTACGCATGCCAGAAAAACGTCCTCGGAACACGCGACCCTCCTCCGAAAAAGAAGCACAATAAGAGGAAGTTTGTAATAAAACATTTTTTTTTTGTTTGAACTTGTGTTGTGTGACTCATGTTCATATGATTGGTTGTTAATACAATAAGGGGTTGTTGTGTAGTTGCAAGCAATAAATCTGAGCCACACATGAGCAAATATTAGGCCCAATTTAATTTTTTATATTGCTATAATTGTCTATATGTAATTAAAATGGTTTATTAGTTATTGTGGTAAATGGAGGATTTGTAAGCTACCGATCTAAATAAACATAATGTATATGTAAGCAATTATTTAATGCTATCGTTTACGGCAATTAATGGCTGGTCTTTTTGTTTTGTTTAATAACTTTTAATTTGCTTTTTTACTAATTAATATGCAATCAGGAAACTGGAAAATGACGAAGAAAATTCACATTCTAATTGTTTTGATGATGATGAGAGTTTGGGTTCAGCCATCTTGTATCAAGTTAGTAATTATTTTTTGCTTTGTTATTATCAATGCTGCTAGGTTATTACATTCAATCTGGCAGGTGAGAACTGCTATCGAGAACAAATCAAATTCCTGAGTTGATGTGCAAGTCTGCATTTCATCATTAATTCTTAGTAGTCAGTTTCTTCAACCTCCACTCCCAGATATCTCTCTACCTTGCTACACCCATACACTCCCTCCCGTCAGCTCCGCTCTTCAACTCAATTTCTTCTTCAACCCCAATTTTCAAACACTAAATTTGGTGCACGAGCTTTCCGTGCTGCAGCTCCTCTGGTTTGGAACTCACTTCCTTCCCATATCAAATCTGCTTCATCTCTTTCCCTCTTTAAACGTACTTTAAAAACTCATCTTTTCCAGTTAAATTAGTCAGTTCATCTCATGTTCACCCGCCTCAGATTCGTCTACGACATTGGCGTTAAATAAATTTGATTTGATTCACTTTTTGGGGAATTAGATTTCAATCAATGCTTCTCTCTTTTTCGGTTTTACGTCCGTTTTTCCGTGCTTGCAGGGGTTATAGGGTTCCTTCCATTTCGGCGCCCCCATTCATCATAAATGCTGTAAATCTAAAAATTCTTACAACCAGGAAAATTCAGAAAACAAGAGAATGTCAACTGCTTTCAAAAAATGCAGAATTTCTTCTAAGAAATATTGAGCGATGATTGAGTTCATTATTTTGCGATTCCTCATTGGTTGTCGAATCGGTCTTTCACTGATTCTGATTTAATTGATCGTCCAATCACATTTGATTGGTAGCAAGTGGTTGAAAGTACAGTAAAGCCTTCATTATACATCTTAATTAGTGATTAACATGATCCAGATAACAAAAAATTAATAATAATAATAAAAAAGGAAATGAAAAACATCTCTATCTTCATTATCTATAGTATGAATATTTTTGATTGAATGGTAATCTTACTTACCTTACTTCGCGAGGCGGAGTTGGATTTCTGCAATTCTGTTCTGAACTGAAGTGTATTATTTGGATCAGGATCATTTGGTTATCACATTTACTGTCATTTGGTCATCGCATTTACTGACATTTGGTTATAATATAAACTCTATTTTATTAAGTTTGTTTTATTGATTCTTCAATGTCTTCTACAACTCTTACACTCGATGAAACAACATGATTTGTTGTGACATTTTGTTCATACATTTTGGATAATTAAAAATTCAGAGAAACGAGGTCAGGGTAATATAGATTCTACATTAATTTGAAAGGACTGACTGAAGTTTTCTCAGAATATTGAAAATTATATTATTTTCTTTATTTGAGATTTATTGACAGAAAACAATCCAAAATTTCTTTCCAAATCGAACTCTTCTACAAGGGCATTTTCTCATTTTAGGTGTTGATTTGAAAATATTTTGAGATAGTTTTTGGAGACTTTAATTAAGTGAATTTAATCTCACAAATTTATCTAAAAGAAGAACAAACAATATAATCACATTTACTGACATTTTATAGTAACAAACAATATAATCACATTTACTGACATTTTATATTAACAAATTAATAAGATGTATTAAATTAATTCTGGTTTAAATTTTTTCCCAATGTTCTTATATTGGCCGAGAATTAACAGTAACTTAAATAATTGTAATTTTTATTTCAGCATATGAAAGGAGTAGATATGCAAGCTAGCGGTGTGGTCACTAAGCGAAAAAAGTATGTCAAAAGCAGCTACTTTAGTGATGATGAAGAAGAAGTTGATGAAACTGTTGAAATTTAATCCTGATTGCTTTTTTATATTTTTATATTGTTTATTGTGACTAAAAACCGAAAAAAATGACATGTTGTACAGACTAATTGAATGCCTTGGTTTTGTGTTGCTATCATGGCTATCAACCAGAGTTTCAATATTCGTCCAGAGCCTGGGATTTAATTTTTATGAGTTTTTATGTTCTGAAGTTCTGCATGGCGGCTAAGATAGGTTCAAAGTCTCAAAGTTGTCCGCCCTAATGCTATAAGTTTGTCGTTGGTATTTCATTGATTTAAAAAACATATTTCATCGTTGGCGTCTAATCTAGTCGTTGACCAAAAATAGTGAGATGCCGTCCCCCCTAACAAACGGCTCCTTTTCGCTGTGGCTGGTCAATCGCAGGCTTATAACGGTTTGTATGTCTGAGGTCGGCTTCTCAATTCCGCTGTATGTCTGTATTAATATTTGTAGATGTTCATAATATCTAGTAGAAACTGGAAGATGTTTAGGAAAAATCTTGGAGTCAATGTTTCCCATGTTTTCTGCTTAACTTTTAAGAATGGATTTTGCAATACAAAACGATTGACAAAATAATTTTATTTAAAATAATCGAGAACAAAACAATTGGTTCCAAATTAAAAACAAAATTACAATGGTTATAAAAATTCTCGATGAAAAACAGATACGACAAAACGCTAGTTTATTTCTGTGTTTTTGTCTTGTGTGCGTAGAACTTGTTGCAAAGGGTTCTCGCACTGCGGATCTTTAAAAATTCACTACGGCATATTGACGCTGGAGTTGAGCGCGACATAAATATCTCAGTCAATCGAAATATTATAAACTGATATTTGCTTTATCTAGTTTATTAAGATACATCAGAAAACTAAACTAATCAGGTTTCTGAGGCGATCGACAACCGTCTCTGACTGCAGAAAACTAGAACAATTTTTTGCAGGAATGTTGTATTTTTGCAGTTATTGAATGTTTAAACTTTCATTCTGAAAAGAACACTCTTCCTTGCACAGCACAGATAAACCTTTCCTTCATGTAAGTTTAAAAATTCTGCCGTTTAAAAATTTAGGTTATTGACCCTGTTACTTCTTATTCGGGTTTTATTCAATAAATCATTTCAGGCCTGCCCTAATGTTTTTTAAACTACTTTATTATGTTAAATATATTTTGTTTGTTATATGCGTAGCCCTAACTGTTACAGCTTAATAAATAAATATTTTAACTCTAATGTTTAATAAATATTGTGAGTGTAATATTTAATCTTCAAAGGAAAGAATTGCAAATAAAAAAATGCACTAAGAATGGCTTTTTCATATTCTCTTAATAAATACATTATTTCATCATTATCGTGTTGAGTACATCTGGGAGATATTTCTATTTTTTCATTATTATACTTTCTTTACTTTTTCTCTCGCTCTGTAAATCATGATTAATTTTCTTGCACTTTCTTGCTTATTCTCTGGGCAATTGAAGTTGCTGTTTCTTATATATTTAGACTTTTGAAATTGTTCTCATACAGACTGGGAATTCAAAATAACTTTTTTACTTATAAATATAATTATCTGCAAATGTTTTATTTGAAGGAAAATGACTTTTATATTTGTTAATTTATTATTATTGTTTTAAAGAAAAGAATTTTATATTTGTTCATTTATTATTAATGTTGTTTATTTGTACATTTTTATTGCATTGCTAATGATTGATATTAAGTACTAAAACAATAAAACTGTCTTCAAATTTGTATCAGAATGCTCTTGTTAGCGAACAATTTTTATGTTAACTCAATTATATAACTAATTTTTTTTGTTATGTTATAATTTTTATGGTAATCTTCCATATCATACTAATGATTTTTTTGTGGCTTTCATCCCAACCTGTTTGTTTTCAAAATGTGATCTATATCAGCTTAAAATGGTTTTTTTGGTCTTCCCATGCTGTTGGCATCAGTGGATCTGTTGATTTCATATATAGCTAGTTGACAGGATTAATTGGCTCTTGGCTAGGATCAGGCATCCACTTAATAAGATATAAATATAATTAAAAGAGCATATAATTCATTTTTAAGTAATTGTTCTGTTGTTTAAGGTTTCTAAAATTTTCTGTTGTACTTTGAGTCAGACTGAAGTCAGTTAAACTGAAGCATCTTACAGCTTAATTGTGAATGATTTCAGACAGTCATTTTTTGCTAAATTAATTATTTTGTACAGTGTGGCTGTTCTGCAGCAAGAAAGCTACAATATTAATAATAATGATGTGATGAAATTCAAGTAAAAAATAATTTTTTTCAGCATTTTTTTTGTCTATCCTTGCAATGTTTTCCAACTGCAGGTAATTGTAGGGCTGAATTCGCTTCTGAATGAGTCTATCTTTTCTCTTCATTACATGGATTTATAGCTTTGCACTATTGAATGCAAATTTTTCGTGCTGAGAAAATCTTTATCAACATGATGTGTTTTTTTTTAGGTGAATTTTTTCTTATGAATGCTTCATGGCAGGGTTTTCATTTCAAACAGGACTTATTATGAATTATTTTGTTTTATTTTATTTTATTTTTCTGGTAATATGGTTTCTTGAGAAGCTCGTAGCCTTTGAGCTCATTTTTTTTTAAATTTTTTATCTTTTAAATTTGATTTTCCTTGTATGTGTCTATTTTTAGATTTAGTTTCATAAAAAGTCTAATTTTATTTTAAACATCTTCAAGAAGTTATTTCTGAACTTTGCATTGTTCTGAGTTTGCTAATATTTGTTTGTGGGTAATAGTGGAAGTTTTATGCAGCTCTAATGCAGATATAGTTAGTTAGTTAGTTAGTTAGTTAGTTAGTTAGTTAGTTAGTTGCATGCCCAGAGTGAGAAGGCATTTCGATATCCATAAGTTCTGGTTGGATGTTGGAAGTGGGTAGGTCCTAGAATGAAACAGTTTGTAGTGTTTTCCATGTCTGTGTGTCTTATTATTGCAATTCCTAATTTTTGTTTGTGCATTTCTCACAATTCTTGCAAAATACAGATTTGTTTCTGTTATTGCAGTATAAACGACATACTTGTTTGAACAAGTTGTGTGTTTTAAATTTGTATTGATTTCTCTGTGACATTCATGCAGGCTGTCATTTATGAGATCTTTATTAATCGCAATCCATAAAAATTACATTTACTGTTTTTTTCTTTACAATTTCGATCAATTGCCTTGCACTCGACTCACATTTCTTTGGTTATAAAAAAAAATTATGCAGAACATCAGACAGGAATCTCATGATTCTCTCACTCTGTTGCAATTATTGCAATCTTGAACAATTAATTCCTGAGTTTCAAGGTTGCACAGAGGATGACATGGTATTCCTGCTTATCTGCTTACTTAGATGTCTGTCTGGTGCTACTTAGATCTGTCCTTGTTGTGCCACTGTCCTTCTCACAGAGCGGCTAGTTGTTTTTCCTCATAAATTTTTTTTAAAGAAGACCATGTTGTTAAGCTGCAAAAGCACATGGAGGCATGAACGAAATATATTTGAAAATTTATTAAACTTATTCAATTAATTACAGTTACTTTATGAAAACATAAATTTCTAGATGTTATAAAATTTACAGTTATTAAAATTATTATTTTTGGCATCTTTTTCCCTAATGATTCACAATCCCAGTGCTTTTATAATTAAGCCAATGTGTAAGGCTATTTTAATTACCAGATATGTTTGATGGTTTTATAATTCCACGCAGCTGAATTCCTGCTGTAAATATAAATATAGAAGAAAAAAACATCAATTTGATGATTTGATGTCATTTTGTGTGTGTGTGTGTGTGATTTTCATTGTATAGAAAAAAATGTATGTTATTTTTAATTGCATGCATCAGGTGATTGATACGAAACTGGCTGAAATGACATTCAGGAGTAGCTTATGGCATGCTATAAATGCCTAATGATTGATGCAATTCATTTGTATTTTCAACTCATCTCTGTAGAACCAACTTCAAAATTTTTATTTTCTACTAATTTTGTTTCTAAAGTCTAAAATATATTGCATTCTTACAAATTCGGTCTGAGATTTTAATAGCAACTGATTTATAATTCAGTCAGTTTGATTGGTGAATAAAGGCAGCCATGATGCTTTGAACAAAGATACCCAAATACATTAAAAAGTTGGCAGATGTTCGAAATTGCGTTTGCTGATTTCATTGATTTCCTGTGACTAATTTGCTATGTTCTTTCCCTTCTCCGGGTTCTGTATATAGGTAAATGGCTCACTCAAAAACATTAGTTTTGTGGACCATTTAAAACAGATGATAAAATTCAAGTTTTTTTATTTGTTGTTAAATTATTTTAGTATTTTAGATTCAATGATAATATTATTAATAACAGTGGATTAAAAGAGTGTCTGCTACAAAATATTATCATATGTTACAAGTTGTTATAGAAGATTGTTATGGGAATAAATAAATTCAATAATGTATCTTTGGATATGTATTCCTAGCTTGGCACTGATTTCTTTAGAAGTTCACTTCACGAAAACAAAAACAACGTCATTAAAAGCCAATGACTGATTACTGGCACAAAATATGTTTGTATAAACAGTATTGGCCTACATAGATTATAGTGACACTGTTTCATTCCCATCTGTAAACCTTTCCTTCAAAAATAGCTGTTGCTACTTAGATCTGTAATTGTGCCACTGTCCTTATCACACAGAATGGCTAGTTGTTTTGCTCTTAAATTATATCTTAAGAAAACCGCGTTGTTAAGCTACAACAGCACATGGAGGCATGAAAGTGACCGGGGGGGGGGGGGGGGCGGTAGTCGTATGTACTTTGTTTCCAGAAATTTTCCCAAATCTTATACACTTTTCCTCCATAAATAGCTGATGACCGGGGATGGGCGGGGAGTAGTCGTAGTTACATTTTTCAGACAAGTTTTGCGCCCCTTCGAATGGGATTTTTGCACCCCTCTCCAAATGGCGCCTGGGGATACGTGTCTCTCTTGACCCCTAGCTAAGCCTGTGGAGGAGCACTCTATAGAACAACCAAGACAGCCAATTTAAAGAGTAGTAGCATAGTCTTCTTGACATTATCTGTAGGCCTTCTTGACAGAAAATTTATAGTATCTCTGTTTGCCAAAGACGCTCAGATCATTTAGCCCTTGGCTTACACTTACACACCGCATTGTCAGTTCTAGACATTATTTAATTATTAGCCGAGTTTCATAGACGCCTCCATCTATATCAAACTCTGCCCCCCCCACAATATCCTGAATGTCCACCTTAGCTAATTCGTATCTTTTCACTGTCTCGTTGTTTCCTCCGTAGTTTAACACGTGCGTGCGTCAGTTGTTTTCTTCTCGAAACTATCGATAAAAATGTTTGTAGTTTAATTCGACTCATAACTGCTCTCATGTGCAACGTGCAATTGGGTGGTACCACACCACTGGGCCATCTCATGGCACTACCGTAATAGCTTGCTATGAAGCGGCGTCTTAATTACAAAAAAAAACTTTTGTACTAATTGATTTAGTTAGAAAGGCGTTAATTAATAGAACAATAATGGTACAAAAACTTTTCACCTCATTATTTTTTGCTCCATTTTCGACTTGGACCGATAGAATGGAATAGAGACATCGGGCATCTTCCTGTGGTGACTCAAGAGTAGATAGTGAAGCGGAGAATACATATCGTTTCAATTCTCATGCCACACTCAAATGTTATCTCCTAACCATTTCTATCGTACTTGTTTCCGTATCCCGTTCCTCCTCACCATTCCCATACAAACTAAACATTTAGGTGAGGGTGGGGTAGTAGAGCCCTACACAGGCCGCCGTACCTCCCTACACTTGCCAACAACAACAACTTAAATTTCATGTCTCAGTGGAAGAAGGTCTGATTCAAGATCGGCATCCAATTATATCGGTCGCCAAGAGAACAGGTGATCTTTGGAAAATAGGAGTCTGTCTTTATTAACAACTTGGCAGACCTCTTGCTGGGAAAGTTCAACTTCACTTTCAATCTCTTAACAAAATTTGTTACACGTTTGAAGTTCATTATTATGCAAACAGTTGATTGCAACTGACTTTGATTTCCAGGCAAATAGATTGTCGTCATTTATGAGCTGGCGACAGTAGCTGACTGACGCCATCATCACGGTGGACCATTGGCTTGCACTCGTGCCAAGAACTCCAGTTGGTTGATGCTGGATCAGCGTGAGGTGTGATCTATTCAAAAAAGAGTTTATATGCAGAAACTAGTTAGGTATGTGCAACTGAATTACATCGGGACTAGTTAAGTACTAAGTAACTAAGTACTTTAATATATGCTACACTTTCGCTCTTAAACGTTTCTATATGCTCAGGAAGGTTCATTGATACCGGCATGATTATTATTATCATTATCACTATCATTAAAATTCACTGCAGTATTATTGAGCGCATTGCTTCTAAAACATGTCATGTTCTTATTTAAACACAAAGCATCGATTAGTTCCAAATAAGTCATTCGTAATTTTTTTTTGGTTGTTGTAAAAAGGCGACTCAACAATATGTCTTCTTCTTCCGATATGATGCACTCTTATGAATCTAGGAGTGTTGCCGAATGAATGTGTTCTTCAGTTTCACAGTTGTTTCCCTGCACATCACACACACAAGCGCCGCTCTGGTCGTCATCCATCACGTTCTAATTCACAAACCTACCATCGCAAAACGGTCCAGAAGTATGCCGAATTATTTCCGCTTGCCATTGCTTGCCCCACTCAATCAAACTAGATAAGTAGATTCAAGGCGATCCGTACGAAAATGCGAATAAACTGTTTTAAAGTTGTTTTTTCCCCCGTTGTCGTTGTTGTTGTTGATGTTGATGTTGATGTTGATGCGTGTATGTGTGTATGTGTGTATGCGGAATGACGGGTTTCGTTAAGTTGTCAATTGAACAGGCACTCGAACGAATTGATTTTTGTGTGTTGGCGCACTCGAGTGCAGTGTAGTAGATGGGTGGGTGGGAGGTAGGTGGTTTGGTAGGTAGGTGGGTAGGAGTGATGGGTAGTAGTAGGCCGGTACGGGGCTGGTAAGTGGGCGGTAAGTTGGATGGTGATGGGTGGGTGGGTGGCTAGGTAGGTATGCAGGATGTTAAGGCTGTGATAATGGGGTTGATGACCGTGCAAATCACTTTATAAAATTCTCTCAGGACGTGGCGAACCAAGTACTCGCCTGAACTCGATCATGAACAGTCAAGTCTCCTCCTCCCATTCAGCAGTTTCCTCAAAGAGAGAAGGCTGTTACGAAACTAACAACATCGAAGCACTCTACCGCTGTACAGTGCGCATGTGCTTGTGCACTCCTAGATGCATTCCGTGTATTTAATATCAGCCAGAGAGAGTGAAGTCGGAGTGCGCACTCGGATATTTAACCCATTTCTGGATGCTTTCATAATGTGGCCGGTGCTGCATGTTAACAGGGTTACATTGCGTGTATTCCTTGAAATGCTTAGCTAATTTAGCGACGAGGAGGTGGAAGCCCGTATGAGTTGGATTAGTCTGCAGTACAACAAGATCGTACAAGATGGGCACGTTGATATAAAAAAAAACACGTATATTTAGCTGAACCAGCGTGCAGCTTTATTATAGGATGGCTTCTACGTTTAAACGTGTACCCGTTAAATTAAAGTAGGGCAGCTCAAGAGTTTTTTTTATGTGATTTAATTAGCATTTTTTCAGGTAACTTCGGTCCGGTTTTCTTCAACGTTTTTTTTTCTTCTCGTGACACCTTTTAAGATATTTTTCTAGATATTTGGCTGGCTGTTGTTGTGCTTTACGTATCTGATCATTAAGTCACATTTCTGATTGCTGTTTGCTGGGTAATTTAAGGTGTATAATAATAGTCTGATCAGTTGGTGACGATTCTTATTTAAGGCTTTAAAAGAATCAGATTTCCAGCTCAATTCTAATTTTAGTTTGCTCTTTTTTTACGGAGCGGTGGTAAACGCGGTGAAGTCTTTTGACTTCTACGCTCGAGGTCCCGTTTTCGATTCCCACGTGGAATCTCCCCCTAATAAAAGAGTTAGTTCACTCTTGCGCCTCAGGTCAACTCAGCCTTTCATCCACTTGTGGTCGAAAAATGAGTACCAGCTAAGAGCTAGGTAATAATAAGGTGCAGTTAATAATAAGGTAATAATCGGGTGACAGATAACTAACTCTGTGTGATCCCGAAGTGCTGTTTCTTGGCGCCTCTGAAGCTTAGCAACTGGCGCTTCTAATCGATCCGATCATTATATTATTACAGAGGTGGACACGGGCTGGGCTGGGTCCAATTTTTTTGACACGTGCGAGGGTTGGTTTGAAAACAATTTTAACTGGGTTGGGTTAGAAAATTTAACTTTTCAGGTGGGTCTGGTTGGGTTGGGTTGCCAAACATGGACCCCTCTCCACCTCTATATTATTATATTTTGTTTGGAATCGTCAGGTATTTGAAGTTGGTCTGCCTGAGGACTTAAACTCTCCTATTCATAAGGCAAACAACTAGGGATGTCACGGGTACCCGAGCCGGAAGTTCGGTACTACCCGGTCATTTTTGGATACCCGAAATCGAACTTTTGAAAACCCGAACCCGAATTTTCAAAAAATTGAAACCCGAACCCGTGATTTTGAAAGAGAACCCCGAACCCGAGTTTTTGAAAGAGAAACCCGAACCTAAATTTCGAAAATGAGAAACCCGGTGTTTAAAAAATTAAAACCCAAATCCCGAGATTTGAAAAATTTAAACACAATCCCGTAGTTTTCAAAACATGGTCCATTTAAGGAATCATTTTCAGTCATTTTTTCCACGAAAAACATTCTTTCTGCAGTATGGTTTAATGTATGAGCGCTTCTGAACAGTTGCTTAGATAGAACGCTGATTAGGCTAAGGGGCAGATGAATAGCATTTAGTTATGATCACCTGGGTCAGAAAAGTTAGCTAATTTTGTATACCACTAGAGCGGATCTTCCTGTACCGAAAATTATTTTGCACATAAATACTTACTTATAATACCAATCCTTAAAAAGAATTATAACACAAACAACAACTGATTTTGTGAGAAGTGTTGGTCTAGTGCCTTACACACCTGCTTAGATATCCGTAGTACATGGGTTCGATCCCAGGTTTGGGCACGTTGTTTTCTTGAGCAAGAAACTAACTAACTCATATTTGCTCAGGTCCACTCAGCCTTTCATTCTTAACTGGTCGATAAATAAGTGCTGTCTTGTATATATTTCATGAAGCGGTGCCCTGTCTGTCATTACCTTTCACAACAACATTTTAATATATTTTTATAAGTTTTAATGACTGGATCTAATTTTTGAGAAAAGAAACATCCTTTAAGTATAGTTGTATCTATTATTTTAAACTTCAAATGAACAATTTGAGAGAACCGTTTATTTTATGTTATGACCACAGAACGTTGTGGTAAGAACGCGACGCTCATGAAATGCTGTAGGTAAATAATGCTAGACCAATTTCAGAAAACGATCCACTTTTAAACAGAATTCAAGGAAAATAAAATAAAATTATAGACAATATTATAGAACATAAGTATTTACTGTAGTACTTCTGTTGTTTATAATTGTAATACAGAACTTTCCAAATATTTCACTGAATCCGTTTAGCCAATCATAAAATAAATATTACTGCCAAGATCACTCTCAGGCTCATTTCCAAAATTATCAAAATGGTACCCAAACTCGACCAAAACCCGACCCGAACGTTTTTAATTTTGAAACCCGAAATTTTGAAAATTGAAAACCCGAATCCGATGTTTGAAAAGTTGAAAACCCGAACCCGATTTTTGGAAAAATTAAACCCGAAAATTCAAAATTCAAGAACCCGAACAAGCCAAAAAGTCGTACCCGTGACATCCCTACAAACAACCCTTCTGTTTCTTACCCCCCCCCCTGTTCATCGTTTCTCTCTTATTTTTATTGTAGCCGTATCGGGATGTGCAACTCCACACATATTTACTGCATTATTCTTGCGTTAAAGAAAAGTAATCTCGAGCTTTCTCTATTATGGAAATTGGCTCAATCTCGGTACTGATTATTTTTATCTCACTATCACACTCGCGCGTTTGGGAAGCGTCCGTCCATCTATTTCCTCGCTACCGTTTCATGCAATGGTAGAATATAGGATGCATTTAGCTGTCGTTTCAAACCTTTCTCATTTTCTATGGTTTCTACGGTTTGCAGTTCTGAGTCAGGGCTTCCTTAAACGTACACTGCTCTTAACTAGTCACTGGCAGTCACATGCGAGCGTAACGCAGCCTCTTCTTCTCTTGCCAGTACACGCCTATGTACGAAGCATGCTTGTGATTTATAAAAGTTCATTGAAAGCGTGACAGACGTAACTTATCGAACTGGCTTTACAGCACGTCACGTCTATAATAAAATGATTGCATTGCACTGCAGCAGCCTTCTTCTCTGTCCTCCCTTTTTGTGCGAGTAGTCCTTCGTCATGTGTCGGGTTGTAAGAGTTGAAGATTTTTTTTAAATATTATTTTTATTTATATATTATTTTTACTATTATAGTTATCAAGTCGAGCCCCAAAGAAGAATAATTAGTTAGTATTGTAGGACGAGAATGATTTATTAATTATTATTGAGAAGTTGAAATATCGTGAAGTGAATTTGCTATGATTTAAAGACAATTTTTTACCTGTGTGTGTGTTTTTTTTATATCTATTGTATATTTCATTTTCGTTTAAAAAATAAGAAAGAATTTAGAGCACGTGACAGAGCCAGACGAGGACAAAACTTAAGACGTAGTTTCTTAAGGGATGTCTTTCTTACTATTTTTTAAAAATAGATATAAAATAGATGCTGCTGATGATGCATGTGTCAAGAAGTGTGTTGCTACTGCTACGGACGAGTCATATTTTTTTTGTTTAAGGATCCTGTCGCAAACACCTGTTCATGTCTGCAAAAGGTAATTTATATGAGAAATTAAAAATCCATTCTCTCATTATTTTATTTTTATGCCGTTCGTTAACTGACGAGTATTTTTTTATAGCTCTGATCAAAGTTCATAAGATCAATCAATATATATATATATATATATATATATATATATATATATATATATATATATATATATATATATATATATATATATATATATATATATATATATATATATATATATATATATATATATATATATATATATATATATATACACATATATACATACATGTATGTATTTATGTATGTGTGTGTGCGTGTTCTAAACGTTTTGTGCGTTTTAATTTAGCTATACTCTCTCTTTCTCGCTCTCTCCACATCGATTCACCACGATTTTGAAGTGAGACAGTTTTTTTAGTTGTAGTTCTTCTTGTTTATTGGCTGGTGGTTAGGTTAGGCTGCGCTGCTAGTTGACTAGTAGTCGACCACACGGACGGGGTTGAAGTTTCTCGACCTTGTCCTCGTTTTTAGAATATCTTGAAGCCATCTGAGTTCCAACGGTTTCAGACAGTGTTAACGTTTTTAACCTCTGTTTTGAAGGGTGATTTTTTTGTCTTGTGCATTTGTAAACAGTTGAAGTGTATTTAAAAAAAAACAAACTAATATAATCTATTTTTATGTTTTCTTAGCTCTCTGCTTTCACGTGCATAAATGATTGTCGTCTGTGAATTGTTTGTTGCATGGTTTTTCGTTCCATCGGGAGAATATTAGATTGACTGGAGTAGGTTTTTTATATTCTTATTAAAGAAACATTTGTAAGATGAGACGAGCTGGGAAGCACTAAACATGAAGAGAGCTTTTTCTTGTGTTTTTCACTCTTAATGAAGTTATGCACAAATGACTTTTTAAATATTTATTGTTTTTGATCGGTTATTTTATTTACGTCACCGCTAGTGTTCATTGTGAACCGAATAGGACAAATAACTGTTGATAATGTGCTCCATAAATATTTTCTTTACTGTTATATTCAATGAAAGCTTTTCATTTTATTTATTTACTAGCGGGGTTACCCGGCGTTGACCGGGGGGTTTTTAGAGGTTTTTCTATTGCTTTTACCCTCGCATTCTCTCTCGCTCCCCGCTGGGTTTCCCGCTCCCGCTCGCTCTCCCGTGCACGCTCCCGCTCGCTTTCCAAAATCCCGCTCGCTTTCCCACTCCTTTTATTTCTTCCTCTACCTCCTTACTTTTTTATCCCCATAAAACTTAAAATAAATAGATTTGTTAAAAGTTTTTTGAAACCTTCTTTAAACTTTGTTACATAAACTAAATTTTAATTTTGTTACACAATAACATTGGATGTTCATACATAGGAACTTTGGCCAGGTAGGTTTTTTGGCCTTTTTGAGATCTACATCCATGACAAATTATGTTAACATAGGTCCTGCGTATAAATAATATATCTTTATTGATGAAAACTCTGAGAAATTTTTTACGTTTCTTTAATAGCTTTAATAGCGACTATTTGATGATCATGTTCATTGAAGATATTTTTTGGAGAGAGAGAGCGAAGGAGATAGAATGGAGAGAGAGAGAGAGAGAGAGAGAGAGAGAGAGAGAGAGAGAGAGAGAGAGAGAGAGAGAGAGAGAGAGAGAGAGAGAGAGAGAGAGAGAGCAAGTAGTAAACAGATTACTTTTAGTAATTCTGCTGTTTGTAATTAGTTGCAATAATAATTTGTCTGTCTGTCTGATTTTTTATTCTCTGTCTCTTTTTATTTTTTTGTAATTTGTTTACTTCTGCAAAAATGGGAATGAAAGAATATTGTAGAAATAAATGCAATAATATATATATATATATATATATATATATATATATATATATATACCAAAATGATTTGAATAGTACGTCTCATTTATTCAACATCTATCATCAGACAGTGAAAGACAGTATGCGCGATTGTTGTAGCATTAAGGAAAATAATTATCATATTCATGTAGTTGTCTGAATACTTGGAGATTCATGTTTTTGCACTCATGGATCTGGCAGATGGTGAAACAGTCTCACAAGTCCTGCTACTCCGCATGCTATGTTCTTCTTATTATTATTATTTAATGATATTATTATTACTACTATCATCATCGTTATCACCGTAGTCGTCTTCATCATCATTAAAATTTATATTGTGATGATTGATCATTGTACTTTTTTAAAACACAGATGCTAAGACAAAGTACGTGGAAATTTGATCTCCTCGTACACACGCGCATAACAACAACAACAACAATAACAACACTTCATTGTTGCATTGGGACTTTGCACATGAGACTTGTTTTTTTGTCATCTTCCATTCCAGCCATAAGTCATCATCGTTTGAAGATGTCCTTCCCTTCTACTGCTGAGGCTGTCAGGGTTTGCTGCCATCAAACCAGCCTGCTTTAACGCTGTATTTTCGACCATACCGAAACTGCAATAATACCTTTCAATACTTCCAGACAAAAAAGACATTGATGATTATATAAATACTAGAGATAGCCCGTCGTGAATGACGTGCTATATATATATATATATATATATATATATATATATATATATATATATATATATATATATATATATATATATATATATATATATATATATATATATATATATATATAGCGTTACGCGAAATTGCTAACATGCATACATACATACATACATAGCAAATTATATATATATATATATATATATATATATATATATATATATATATATATATATATATATATATATATAATATATTATATATTGGTGTGGAGCTTGACCTTGGTCACGTTTAGTGGTAATTTTTTATTTAGTTTTTTAAAGTGCAAAATCTTCTACGGTTTCATTTCATCCTTGGGTAAAAGCAAGCTCACAAATCTGCACAAACACAAATCGATTCATGACTTGGTAAATATTTGCATTGTTGTGTTAATGTGCTTGCGTGAGTGCGTGTTACTTCATCTCAAAGTTACATCTACGTTTATAATAACAATAATTGTCAATAATTATTATAATTATAATTAGGGAAATACATGTCTGATATATTATATTTACACCGCACAATCATAGAAATACTTATAAAGAAGTTTCGAGCTGTACTGGCTGTACTGCAGTCAATTTTTTCATTTTTTGGCTTGTTCAATGAATGTTTATAGCTGTATGTCTATTGTTATACGTATTGTATGCACTTGTGTATTTTGTTCTATAAAAATAATAAAGAATTTTGACATCTTGATATTATTATAATTTCTGTTTTAAATGTAATTTTATAATCTTTTCCATCGTTTCAGAAGGAGTGGTATGAAGTTCAGTTGGGGTGTTGTATTGTTGTTCTAAGACAGAATGATCAGTACTGCCACTAACCGTCCTCCCAATCCTTCCTGTCGCGTCTGCGGTGGGGAGGCATCGGGGTTTCACTACGGCGTGGACTCTTGTGAAGGGTGCAAGGTGAACGGTTCATTTGATTTTTATGCGGTTCTCTCTATAGAATGGTTTTTACAAACTTTTATTTAGGTTACAATCTCTGTTTGTGTGTGTGTGTGTGTGTGTGTGTGTGTGGCTTTCTCTGTACACAAACCTTCCAAGTAAAATTTAAATAATGTTCCATTATAAATAAAAAAATCAAAATAAAAAGCTTCAGATCGATAGTAAGATATTTTACAACGGGCTGCAAAACAACAATAATCAAATATTAAAAACTACAAAAAATGTCGGGCTCCCTCCTTAAGAAATTCCTGAATCCGCCGCTGACTGTTCATAGAATTAAGTTAAGGACAATCTTTTCTAATGGTTTTGTGATGGTCGATCAAAAAATTTGCCGATTAATGAAAAATTACTTCAAGAAAAGATTCTTCTGCTAGCTAAAAAAACACAAGACGCCAAAAATATTTCTGCAAACAATAATGGCTGGTTTCAGAAATGCAAGAGAGAAGTCACATAAGAAAAGTTTTACTGTAATGATAAAATAGCAGATTAACGTATGTAATAGTAATTTTAGATAAAAACGTATTTGATTTTTAAAAATGACCGAGTACAGTTTTTAAATAACTTACGCATCTTTGTTATCAACAGCTGGTCCTGCTGACTGCCAAGTCATGCGAACTTGCTAAGATACATACATACAGACATAGAAAATTATGTCTATCATTGACATTCAGATATAAATCTTAAACTGCATTTGTATTTATATCATTGTTTTCATATTGTTGTAAAAAGTGTTCAGTGAAAATTGATTTATATAATTATATATATATAATAATATTGCTTTTCCATAAGCTAAGTTATAAAAAGTTAAAAAAATGAATAATTACCCACACTATGAACCATCGCTAAAAATGTCTTGCATAGATTTTACTTTATTTAACTTTAAACAAATTTTTCTCGAACCATCTTCTGAGAATAACTGTCTTCCTTTCAAAGTTAGAGATTGTGTGAAACTGCCATCAAATATTTTTGAAGAAATACTTTCAAGAAGTCAGTTAATAGGAATAGAACTACAGCTAGAGTATACAATTCCATTTTATTTAAAGTTTAATGACTATCATGAATTAATACTTGAAAATGAAATAATAGACAAATTTTTCCAGCCCATACAAGCCATTTTGGACAAAAAAAATCTTACTCGTTTTATGTTTACTGAAAAACGATATTCTACAAATGCATTAAAATTTCATCATTATATTTATGAAATTCCATTTTTATTTTAGAATTTAGAAAATTTAGAATTGGATTTTAATTGTCACGTTATTCAAAATCATCACAAAAATAACAAGCAAAGAGTGTGCACGTTGTCATGCCCTAAATTAGTTCAACTTTATCTGAGTTGTTGTTTGAATAAATGCAACACCCAAGAGGATCAAATTGATGTTCTTAAAATTCAATTTCCTGTCGAAAATTTAAAAACATTACATATATTTGGTTTTGGGTGTGCAAGAAAATCAATAAACAAGTTTTCCCGTTTTGTTAGTTTTCAAAAGTTAGCCATACATACATTTGCTGGTGAATCATTGGAAGAGTTGGTCAATTCAATATCATGTCTTTCTAATTTGACAATGCTTGACATGAGTGAAAACAAATGTTTTAGACTAATTAATAATGAAAATCTTCAATCAATTTACAAAATGATAGATAAAGTGCCTAAATTAGTTTATTTAGATATAAGTAATTTTTGGAGTAGGTTTGAAGAACCTGTCACGTGGACTCACTCAAAACGTTTGCAGTATTTAGGGTTGCGTTTTGGATGTGACAATGAAAAATTCAAATTTTCTTCAAACATAAACTCAGAAGTTGTAAGTAACTTTAACACATTTGATGGAATTGTAGCATCAATGAAAAAGGTAGATATAAGAAAAAATCTAGTAATTCTCGTTTATTTTGTAAAGTTTGCAAAAGAGAAACAACATCATTCTGATATCAATACAAATCTTTCAACCATTTTTGAATGTATACGCCGAGGACTGTATAATTTTGATTACTTTAAAGAAATGATTATTAATGTCTTAGAAATAGTTTGTACCTCATCTGAAATTTTACTAAAAAAGCGTGAACTTAAAAAATGTATTAAAGTGATATCAAAGTCTGAAAACATTTGCACATTTTTAAATATTCTAAACAAAGAAACTATGAGATATGATGAGTTATGGAAAGAGTTATTATCACCAAATTACGGCTGGATCTCATTCGTTTTGTCTCTTGATCAAAACAATGTATTTTACTTAGATGTAGCCATAGCTGATCATTTAATAATAGCATATCGGAAGTACTACGAATTTACAAAACGTATCATTCCAGAAGCTGATGATATTGTAAGATTTGTTAAATCAAAGTTAAATTATGACGAACATGTAAGAAAGTCTTTTTTAGAAAGACATGAGAAACTGAAACAAGAAATTGATAATAGATGATTTGTTAATGTTAACTTTTTTGTTATATCTAAGAGCTATTTTTTATATACATTCTCATAAGTATGTTTTATATTTTTTCATTTTATATGCAGGCTATCGTGATTTTTTTTTTATTTTAATTGATTGAAACATACAGAGATATTTGTACAAAATAAACTTGAAAACCCCACTAAAAAACTATTTTTTAATGTTTAATAATGTGTTGTTATTTATTTTATATTCATGCCTAACCTATTTTTAGTTAAATTTATTGAACACACGCATATTGAACACAGTAAAAATAAATTAAACACAAAAAATTAGTGTAGAAAATGTGAACAATTGGACAGCCCGAAGGAAATGGTTTTGCCGCTTTTTGGACTGCCCAAAATCTATATCTATATATATAAAAATGAATGTTTGTATGTATATATGTATGTATGTATGTATGTATGTATGTATGTCCTTTATGCATTGCTACCCCATTCATCCGATCGTAATGAAATTTTCACACAACCTTGAGAGTCAAGGGGAATCAAATAGAGAGAAAAAAATTTGAAATCCGTCATAAAATGAGCGGAGCGGGTGAGCGAGCGGGAACTATATATATATACTAGCGGGGTTACCCGGCGCTGCTCGGGGGTTTTTTTAGAGTTTTTTATCGTTTTTCTCTAGCTCCCGTTTAATTCCCCGTTTTTTCTCCCGCTCCCGCTCCCGGTCACTTTCCCGTTCCCGCTTGCTCTCCCACTCCCGGTCGCTTTCCCGCTTCCGGTCGCTTTCCCGCCCCATCTATCTCTTAATAATTAATATAATAGTAGACCACGTCACTCACTGATTCTGTAACGCTTATGCATATATATATATATATACATATATATATATATATATTAGTTTTGTTTTTGCTATTAATTAAGTTCTGATTTTACAATCTTTGAAAAAGAACGCAAGTTAGTTCGAAAGCTCAGATATAATAAATCATTTTTGTTTAAACTCAAGATTATAATATAAAGGATTTAATTTACAACAAGGAAAGGTATTATACATTTACGAAGATCCTGTGTCGAGAAAACGGCGTCTAGCTAAAGAAAGGCAACAGAGATATCGCGCAAGACAAACTCCACAATCAAAATCAAAATCTCGAGTTTTAGATGCAGAAGCTCATCAATAACGCACTGCACAAATGTCTGTTGAGGAATTGCAAATTTTTCATGCTTCTCATGCCGCATCACAACAACGTTATGTCTATCGACTTACTCCTCAACATCTAGAAGCTCTTCACACTTCCATTGCTGCCTCACAACGTCATCGAATTGATCTAATGTCTCCCAATGAATTGCAGCTACATCGAGCTGCTAATGCGATCTCCCAACGTTTAGCACGAGATCGTGCGAGTGAGGCAGTTCGTAACGAAGCAATTAACTTCAACGAAACTCAATTCGATCAACATGATTGTGGTGAATTTGATGTTTTATGCAGAGCAACCATCAGATGGACTATTCACTTCATGTTGTCGAAAAGGCAAAGTAATGTTGTCAAAACCAATTGACATTCACGGTAATACACTTGAATATCCCGATTTTCTTAAAAGCCTCATGTCAGACACGGCCAATCTAGATAGACAAAATTTTCGACAACATATTCGATCATACAACAGCGCAGTTTCTTTCGCTTCCATAGGCGCAAAAATTTGGATTTGCTTGTATATAAATTTTTTTTTATGGTTATCAAATGTCATTTTGTTTTTGTTGACTATTTTTATAATAACGGGCGCCGTATTTTAAAACTTCCGTCATTTTTGACGGGCTATCTCTTGTTTGTAATAACGCGCAATCGGTCACATTATGCAAGACTGGAAGCAAGTCATGGACTTCTTAATATTAAGAAGTCCATTAGCAAGTAATGCCTGTTACTCAATTGTAAACAGATAGATGGGACGGTAAAACGACCGGAATCGGGAAAGTGACAGGGAGCGGGAAAGCGACCGGGAGTGGGAGAGCAAGCGGGAACGGGAAAGCGACCGGGAGCGGGAGAGAAAACGGGGAATTAAACGGGAGCTAGAGAAAAACGATAAAAAAACTCTAAAAACCCCCGAGCAACGCCGGGTAACCCCGCTAGTACATACAAACATTCATATATATATATATATATATATATATATATATATATATATATATATATATATATATATATATATATATATATATATATATATATATATATATATATATATATATATATATATATATATAGTTCCCGCTCGCTCACCCGCTCCGCTCCGCTCATTTTGTGATGGATTTCAATTGTTTTTTCTATATTTGTTTCCCCTTGACTCTCAAGGTTGTGTGAAAATTTCATTACGATCGATCGGATGAATGGTGTAGCAATGCATAAAGGACATACATACATATATACATACAAACATTCATTTACATATATATAGATGACAATACATGATTCAATTAAAAAAAACCCAATTTGAACATCTTTCAAATAAAAGTTTGTGTTGAAAAACTCGTTTTTTCCTTTACTTATTTTAGATTTAAGCGATATATAGTTGCTGTCAATGTGCATTTCATTAAATGAATATAATTTTGCTTTAAACTTGATTATTGGATATGATAGAGAGTGAGAGAAAGAAAGAGAGATAGTCTGGTTTTCAACACCACTTCTTAAGAAAGAGAGATAAAGAGAAGATTTGGAATTGGCAGAGTAGAAAGAAAATATGTTGAATGAATGAAAAATGATGAAAATTATGGTGTTCAGAGGCATCAGAAATAAGAATATGCCGAATATTTGTGGAATCACTGGCATTCCTAGAAGCACAAAGAGAAATGGAATGATAACTTTTGATAACTGCATCAACTTTCTTGTATTATCATCATCACCATCATAATAATAATCATCATCGTCGTCATCACCATCATCATAATACTAATCATCATCACCATAATAATAATAATAATAATCATCATCGTCATCATCATCATCACAATACTAATCATCATCACCATCATAATAATAATAATCATCGTCATCACCATCATCATAATACTAATCATCATCACCATCATCATCATCTCTGAAAGACTTCTAAAGTAGGCGTCAGTAAGTAACATGTTTACAGCAGTGTATGTTTACTATTGAAAATGTATCATATGTCTTCAAATGTACATCTGCAATGAAACACTTTAAAAAACAACTTCCGATGAAATTTGAGTATTTTGAGTTTCATAGAATGTGTGAGCAGAGAACTTGCGACATTTGATAGCTTGTACTTCCCCGATTTTATTTTTGTCTTTCTTCCACCTTAACTTGTTCATTGTCTGCTGTCTACGTTTGTCGTTTACCTGTATAGTGTAATATTTTGGAATCGTATTTGTAGATGAGCATGCCTACTAAGATGCTTAACCAACCGAAAATGTGTTTTTTTAGTCGTCATTATCATTATCATAGTTATCCACATTCCACATTAACAATACCATCCATCCTTTTCTTCATCACCATCATCATTAACTGTGTCATCTATCCTTTTCGACTTCATCATCCTCATTAACAATATCATATATCATCATTATCGTCGTCATCATCATCACCATCACCATCATCATAATCATCATCATCATCATCATCATCATCATCATCATCATCATCATCTTCCTCAATTATTGTTTAACGGCTATTTAAAGAGCGTGAACTTAAACGTGAACTTTAACGGATGAAACAATGGCGGATTGCTTGATTGTTTTAATAAGATTGTTCAAAATTTCCAGGGCTTCTTCAGAAGATGTTTGACGCAGGGTTTGACAAACAAGTGCACAAATGATGAAAAATGCGAAATAACACCGGTCAGCAGAAACAGCTGCCAGTTCTGCAGACTGAAGAAGTGCAAAATGGTTGGAATGTCCAAAGAAGGTATTTTTCTTTTTTTCTGTCATTCCTTCTTTCGCTCTCAAATATTTGCCTCCTTTTCCGTTTCTTCTACTACTTTCAATGTCATCAGTAGAATTTCCTGTTATTTCATTTATTGTTCATGTAGAGAGGAAATATATATTAATTGTATCAAACATATGGTACTTAATTAACACACACTCACATATACACACATGCACACACACACACAAGCTTTAAAATATCACTTACTACTATACATTGATGTTGAGAGGTAAATGTATTGATTTGAAAATTCCAACTTTTGTTGACATTAATTTGAAACAACATTTCAAACTCATCTTTTTCTTGCAATCCACTGAAATAGGAAACTTTTTTTGCGAACTTACTGGAAAGAACTTGTAAACAGACTTCCGGTTATTCTTAGTGCTGGGGTTGGTGTTCCGCAGTTACTGGAAGCCCAGGGCTGATCCATGGTATCGGAGGAGCTAAAGCTTGTGTAGTGGTGCAATGTTAAGGGCCATGTATTTCGTATTTCGACACAACGGCTAGCATGATAGAGCAGAAGTTTGAAAAGAACAATTATCGCTCTCCTACCTGTCCTCATCACAGGTATAAATTGGTGTTGCTGGAGTTTTAAAAGAAACTTGGGACATACATGTCCAATGGTTCTGATGTAGCATAAATAATCCATCACTTTTGAGAATACTGATCATTTGTTGAACAATAGAACTTCCAAAGTAGTCTTGCTCATCTGGCAGCAGCATCTGGCAAGCAGTTGTGGATCTTAACAATTGGATCAGCTTTGCCACTATTGAAAGCAGCTGTTAGAACTTGTTATTATTTTCCCTAAAGATGCACTCTCATAGTGTATTTTTGTTTAGTTTTACTCTATCATTGTATAATAAATATATATAAATAAGGAATAATCCATCAAATACGTCACATTTTTTAGACCATTTTACATATATGAATACATATAAAATGACCTGCAAAAATGTGACATATTTTTGGCAGTCCCTAAGTTAAAGTCAGATGTATAGTGTGACCCCCTGAGCTCAGTGTAGTTCTTATGAACAGAAAAATATATTCAAATGTTAATAAATGTTATTATTATATACTTCTTAAATTTAAAATACAGGTTTTGTTATTGTAGTTATTATTACATACGAAGTAATTCATTTACCAATTTGTAGATACATCCGGAGAGATATTGTAGTTATTATTATACTCATATGTATTTAAAATGATATACATGTTAAAATGTATGGGCAGGGTGATATTGTCCGGATGCCCTACACCTTAGTTCTTCAACTGTCTGAAAATAGAGACAAAATTATTACATTCTGATTCTGACACATGGAATCAGCCCAAAGGAGAATTGCCCTAATGCTGACATGTTCCCCAGAATCCTTAAGTAGTATATATATATATATATATATATATATATATATATATATATATATATATATATATATATATATATATATATATATATATATATATATACTATAAACACATATTACAGCTGGTTTTTTTTTTCAAAATAATTTTTTTTTATTTTTGAAATTGAAGTCTCACATTTGAAAGTTCCTGTCTAATTTTATTGTTCTGCTTGACAGTCTGGATCAAATGTTTCATGTATTTTTTGTATATTTTATAATCATTTTGAATAGAAACATGATCACCATATTTGCCTTCAGCTGGTCCTAACGAATCTTATTGATTTGATGTTATATAAAATATTTTTAGGAGATGCTTGTACAATTAATTGCATATCACATACACAAATACTATGCATGAATGCCATTAGATACCATTTTTTCATACAAACACCTTGTAACAATAAACAACTAACATATTTTATATATGAATACATATAAAAAGACCTGCAAAAATGTGACATATTTTTGACAGTCCCTAAGTTAAAGTCAGATGTATAGTGTGACCCCCTGAGCTCAGTGTAGTTCTTATGAACAGAAAAATATATTCAAATGTTAATAAATGTTATTATTATATACTTCTTAAATTTAAAATACAGGTTTTGTTATTGTAGTTATTATTACATACGAAGTAATTCATTTACCAATTTGTAGATACATCCGGAGAGATATTGTAGTTATTATTATACTCATATGTATTTAAAATGATATACATGTTAAAATGTATGGGCAGGGTGATATTGTCCGGATGCCCTACACCTTAGTTCTTCAACTGTCTGAAAATAGAGACAAAATTATTACATTCTGATTCTGACACATGGAATCAGCCCAAAGGAGAATTGCCCTAATGCTGACATGTTCCCCAGAATCCTTAAGTAGTATATATATATATATATATATATATATATATATATATATATATATATATATATATATATATATATATATATATATATATATATATATATATATATACTATAAACACATATTACAGCTGGTTTTTTTTTTCAAAATAATTTTTTTTTATTTTTGAAATTGAAGTCTCACATTTGAAAGTTCCTGTCTAATTTTATTGTTCTGCTTGACAGTCTGGATCAAATGTTTCATGTATTTTTTGTATATTTTATAATCATTTTGAATAGAAACATGATCACCATATTTGCCTTCAGCTGGTCCTAACGAATCTTATTGATTTGATGTTATATAAAATATTTTTAGGAGATGCTTGTACAATTAATTGCATATCACATACACAAATACTATGCATGAATGCCATTAGATACCATTTTTTCATACAAACACCTTGTAACAATAAACAACTAACATATTTTTTTATTCTTTAACTTTAATTTTTTGTTGGTCTTTTAGAGAAATTGGATTTATAGTTTTATTACCTGAAAGATAAAATTGAAAAAGTAGTGGATATGGGTAGGTTGATACCAGGGTGAATAGGTAGGTACCCAGGTGATCAGGATGTATGGTGGGTGGGGGTAGGTAGGTCTCCAGGTGAACAGGATATAAAGTAAAATTGAGTAGGTAGGTACCCATATGAACAGGATATAAGGCTGAATTGGGTAGGTTGCAGGAGAACATGATATGATGATATAAGATGGATATGTGTAGGTATGTATCTATGTGAACAGGATAGATATATAAGGTGGACGTATGTAGGTAAGTACTAGGTACTGGGGTGAAATAAATTTGTGTTTGATAATAATATGCTGTTTAAATTAGTTTCAAATGGAATCATCTGGAAGCCACTATAAAACAAGAAAACCGTAAAAAACTTCTTTTTTTAAAATCTATATATATCAAAATGACTGTCTGTGTGTGTATGTATGTATGTCCTTTATGCATTGCTATATCATTCATCTGATCGTAATGAAATTTTGACACAACCTTGAGAGTCAACAGAGGACGGTTTTTTGAAAAAAATGAGTATAAGCGGGAGAGCAAGCAGAAACGGGAACTGGAAAATAAGCAGGAACAGGAAAGCAAGCGGGAATGGGAAAGCGACCAGGAGCGAAAGAGCGACCGAAAAAGGGAAAGCGACTGGAAACGGAGAGCAAGCGGGAAAGGGAAAGCGACCGGGAGCGAGAGAGGAAAACGATGGAAAAACCTCTAAAAACCCCGGGCAACGCTGGGTATCCCGCTAGTCCTTTATAGGTTTGTAATTCGGCCACTAAAGATGTTTTTAAAATATTTTTTGATTATAGTAAGTCTATAAGATATGAAAACCTTCATCACAGTCTTCTAAATACTTAATGTTTGAAGTATGTGAGGATTGAAAATTTAAGAAACTTTCAAATCAATATGGAATAAAGAATTTTTTTCAAATTTTATAATTTGAAAATTACATGTCACTTTCTTTAAATAAACTAAAAATTCAAAGTTTGTTTCTCTGCATAAAATTTGTAATTTTTAAACATTTTTTTAAAGTTTTAATTTATATTATTCCATAATTCATTCAAATTTCATCCAATCAATCTAAAAATTAAATAGAATGTAAAGGCCACAGCTACAAATAAACCCACCAAATTTCAACTCGATTGGATAACAAGAAGTTGGTATTTTTAGTGGTAAAGGGTCCCAACATATGGCTCAAGCAAGCAAAAGCGGTGAAGTTGATATAAAGGATTTAAAAAGTAGATGAAGATTGTATGGGGAAGAAAATAAATATAGATATTTTGATTAGTAGACAGTGATTCTCTTTCTGTGATTGGAATTTTATTAAACTCACAATGTTCTTATGAAGATAAATATATAGCTACTTGTTAGAGTCAAGCACAGCAAACACAAACAAATTCATAGTACTGTATGTATGTCCTGTTTTTATGTGCTCAAAAAATATTCATTTAAAATATAATTTGTTTTAGTTTCTGCAAATTCTTTTTAAAGAGAATCTGTCAAGTTCTATTATATTTGTGTCATTTAAAATTTTAAGCAGTTTTAATTTAATATTATTATTATTATTGTTGTTGATATTTTCATTTATTGAATCATTTATTTAAAATGTTTTATATATATTTATATTACAAATGTAGAACTTTAAAATCAGAATAATTTACTGTCCCATGAAATAATTGATAGAATCTTCAATCTCATTTCTGTCAAATCATTTACAAATCAAGAACGTATTGCAGTAAGTAAGTAAGTAAGTAAGTAAGTAAGTATGCCATAATTTTTTGAGCTGTAAATTTAGTAAATTTGACTCCTAACTGGTTTTCTGCATCTGCATAGTTGCTAATCTTCTTACACAGTTCTCTCTGCTTCCTTGAATTTTGCCATCCAGGATATGCTGGTGGAGTCATTAAACAATTTTAATTATGTTTGGTGCAGAAGTTTAAACCACAGAGAGTAAGTGAATAATGACTTTGGTTGAATTGAGAGCAACACCACTCCGTAACATGAGTAGATTTTGGCTGAACATGTTTTATAATTGAGTTTTTCTGCTTGCTACGTCTTTGTGGGTGTTTGTATGTGTGTATGTATGTATGTATGTATGTATGTATGTATGTATGTATGTATGTATGTATGTATGTATGTATGTATGTATGTATGTATGTATGTATGTATGTATGTTTGTTTGTTTGTGTATGTGTGTATGTATGTATGTATGTATGTATGTATGTATGTATGTATGTATGTATGTATGTATGTATGTATGTATGTATGTATGTATGTATGTATGTATGTATGTATGTTTGTTTGTTTGTGTATGTGTGGGTGTTTGTATGTATGTATGTATGTGTGTGTATGTCTGTGTCTGCAATAATTCATAACTAGCAGAAACTTGAGAAATTTCTATATTCCGTGCCTTTGAGGTTTTCATTTTTACTTTATTCCAGGTTTAAAAGAAATAAAACTTATAAATAATAATGATAATAAAACAAAGTTTTTCTATATATTATTATAATAATAAATATAATTGTTTATTCTGTTTCTGCATAGAGTAACCTTTTGTAAGTATGTAGATCAGTAGAGCATAATAAAGTGTTATATATATTTTTTAGTGTTGCCAAATTGTTTGTTCATATTTTTGCCACCATTTGCTTTTCACCTCCACAAAAAATAAAGAAAATGAAGCACATTTTTTAAACACGAGGCTGTAAAGAATATGATTGTTTACAACTTACAGTCTAGACACTGCATTTATGATACAGAAAATTACTTGACAAGTAATATAGTCATTCAATTGGATCAGGTATCACTTTTGGAAGCATACCTTGGTAGATTAGAATGTATCTTTTAAAGTTTCGAAATTGTGATAATAATCACTAAAATTTCAAAATTGTGCTTAACGTAGCTTTAAGCCATGTACTTAACGATTGAATTCGTTACTTAGTTTGAGCAAGCTGACTGAGGGAGTCAGAGAGGCACTTTTTCTACACTTCCTATCAGAGATGTAGTACTTGGTACTCGTATTCGAGTAAGTTTTTTAAGTACTCGTACTCGAAGCCTTGGTACTCGCACTCGTTTCCACTCAGTACTGAGTAGTAGAGATGTAGTACTTCACACTCGTACTCGAGTACAACTCGAGTACTTTTTTCAAGTACTCGTACTCGATACCATGGTACTCGTACTCGTAACCATGGTACTCGTACTCGCACCATAACAACTCGCAACATCTCTGCTTCCTATGCGGAATATAAATATATTATTTTACGATCTGTATTATTGCTGAAATATAGGCTTTGATGTCTTCTGATATAAATGGCACTCTATATATAACACCATTATTATTGTAACATTGTAATTAGGATACTGCAGTTCTGATCACTTACTTTCCAAGAATTAACAACTTAACAAGCAGGAGGAAATAAACTGAGATGACATATCCTTTTTTATGGTCACGATTTTATTGCAAAACTTCACCGACTTGACTCGAGTGATCCTCGAGCCGTGAAAGCTTTCATACGAGAGCTTACAATTTCCACTGGAATTAAGGCTGTCTTTTTCGTTTTGCTAAAATTGCTTCTATGTACAACATTTAATGAAATTCAGATGTTTTAAGTTTTTAAAAAAGAATTATTTGGTAAATCTATAATAACTTTGTTTGAACTAATCACAAACAGAACTATTAAAAATAATCGATAGCATTAAATCGCTTGCCTCCAATTGAACATGAATTTTTGATAGCAGGTCAGTAGTTTTGTATGGGTAAGTTTTTCCATCCGGGGATGTACGTGCGTCCCTGGTGTCCCCGATCTTTTCTGTCCAGTTCTTATCGTGGTCCGACACCGCAATTCTTCAAAATATTCTGGATCGAGATTTGTAGCTGTCCGTGATTAAATGTACTCTGCTGTTCCATTTTCATTGACTGCCACAAACCCTTCCTGAGTCTGTTTTGACATGATGTTCTCTTCTGAGTTTCCTCATTTTGTTCAGTTTGTGCAACAATTTGTATCTATGTGACAAAGGACAGATGTAACATCACTTTGATTTATCACAATCGATATTATTTTTAACGATAAATTGTTGTTGTACAAATACAGAATGCTGTACAGAAAAATACTGCCAGTACTTTTGTGTACTTTTAGAGTGAAATTTAATAAGCATAATAATATATGCATGTAATATATTGAGATGAAACATGTTTTTTATTTATGAGACAAAAATTTGCATTAAATAATAATATAAAATGCGTTCATTGTTTTATTCGTATACAAATCCTTTCTCAATTCAGGACGATTTTCATTTAATAAATATTATATTTGGCTATTAAATCATGATAATATGTTAAATGCACCTAAGTAAGAAGAAAAATAAGCAGGTTAGTTATAAAATAAGTAAGTGAGTAAGTAAGTAAGTAAGTAAGTAAGTAATCAAATAAGTATGCAAGTTACTAGGTATGCATGGGTGGATCCAGCGCCCCCCCCCACCCCCTGGATATGCCACTGTGAGTAGGTAAGTGAGTGAATGAGTATATGAGTTACTGTTTTATTGTCTGTTTTGTAGGGGACTCACATTTTGCTAGATTTTAATCAGCCCTGTTTTATAGCGATAATTTTCATATCTTGAGTGCATTCACATAGAGATGGTCATTTGGCTCTCTTCCACTATTATTTTCATTTGTGCTCTCCATAACCGTGATTTAAGCACTGTTTCTATCTTTGACATGTAATTAGCGATTATTTATTAATAATAATAATAATAATAATAATAATAATAATAATAATAATAATAATAATAATAATAATAATAATAATAATAATAATAATAATAATAATAATAATAATAATAATAATAATAATAATAATAATAATAATAATAATAATAATAATAATAATAATTGTATTATCTATTATTCTTTTACTCTAGTGTAACCAAAGACTGGTAATAAAGACGAGTCAACCAGCGTAGTACTTTTTTCTCCCTGAGGTGGGGGGGGCCGGGTGGAACTAGTTCAATATTCAATACATATTTTTCACTCTCCCTAGCTTCTTCTTCTTCTGTGTTAATCTTATCGAGAGGATGATCTGCATTTAAAATGGTCGCTTTTCAAATAAATATGGACGGAAAGTTAAATTCCATTTCTCTTGCATGACTTCTTATCTAGTAGTAAGTAGTGGTATAGTCTTCATGAATGAAGGTTGAAATTTCTATTGAGAGACACAATCCGCACACAATTACTCTGCATATCTGCTACATCTTCTACTACTGGGACAATTCGACAATTCGCACACCTTAAAGAAAGGCTAGTGACATGAAATGACTGAAATGAGGCACAATTCACATGATATGCCCGTTCAGTGCTACGAGATGGTTTCCTATGAATTGTTGATTATTATAATTCAAGCAGTCATAATTCCATTTCTCAGTGCATTTCGTGTGCGTGACATCTCTGGGTGTGTGAGAAAAAAAAGAGAAAATGAGAAAAAAGAGAGAATATAGAGGGGTACTTGCTGTGATGTTGTGCGCTGCTGCTGTGACAGTTCAGTTGAAATTCATGCCTGTGTTGAGTATTTATTATTTTGATTTTTTAATTTAACAATGGAGACAGAAATTATGATAATGATGGTGGGTACATGTTGTTCTTGTTGCTGTTTATGTTGTTGTTTGTGTTGTGGTCTTAATTTACCATCATCATCATCATCATCGTCCTACTTCCAGATTCTGAATTTTTGAACGCACCTTTTTTCCAGGCAGTTTAAATTCATTATGCAGAAGGTCTTGACTCCATATTAGACCATATATCAGAATGAATTTTAGCTTCTATTAAGTTTTCTTGTGAAATTAAGCAGTGATGAGTTCCTTGGATTTTAAAAATATGAGCACACTTTTTTTTATAAAATAAAAATATATTAAAAATTTTAGTTTTAAAAAAATTCTAAATGTTTTGCAAACTGAAATTTATTTCTGAGAACATCTGCATGATTGGAATATGACTAGTTATTATTATTATTATTATTATTATTATTATTATATCTCAAATCTGCAAAAAAAAATTCAGAATAGAAAATGGTGATGGAAAGGATTAATTGAAATTGATTCAGTAAAGATTATAGATAGACTCTTGCCATTACTCGGTCCTAAATTTTTGTTCGCTTAACAGGAATTGATATCTTATTTTTTATATATACATAAAAAGTTTTATTTTTCTAAACGATAATCATTGCTTTCTATGTCTTTCAGGGTCTCGATTAGGCAGGAGACCGAAAAGGTTGAAGCAATGTCACGGTCAGACAAACGACTCATTGCCGCCCCCCCCTCCAGTTCATCATAAGCCTTTGAATGACAGCGGACCTCATTACAACAGGATGTACCCCACCAACAATGTTCACGGCCTGCAAGCTAGGGACTTCTCTGATAGTTATCCTTCCTACCATTACCAGCAGTTGAATAACAACCATCACATGGACATCCCCGGTTACCAGAGAGTCATCAAACCCGAACCAGATGAGAGGTTCATGTACTCGGACCAGGAAGCCTTATCTTCCATGGAAAAGTCTCACGTTCGTTACAAGAACGGAACCAACGGCACTTTTGGGTTCTCCAACTTTCGAGCAGTGACGGGTAAAACCGAAAGCTTGCTGGTGGAAGGAAACCAGTTCAGGTCGACACATATCAAGCAGGAGATTACGAATTGCGAAGGAAACTCGAGGACAAATTACGGCTCTATGGAAAACTTGCCGAGAGATTCCGAAGCGAGAAACTCGACGACAGCCACTTGGGGTAAAAACGGATTCCACGCGACCAACTCTTCGTCGCCCGAACATCTCGAAGAAGGCGAAATTCCCATCAAGAGATTGTCCAGTAGTGGAACTCCGGTCGATCACAAGTCTTCTGCATGGTCTAGCCTTAATTCTTCCAGTCCTAATGACCACTGGTCTATGAACAACAAAGAAGAGTTTAAAAGCCATTTTGCCTACAAAAAAACTGCCAAGAACGGCTCTGTTTTCCTTCATTCTGATTTTTCCAACATTAGAGATAAAAGAAATTCTTGCAGCCTCCCTTACAATGGCTCGGAAGATTCGAATATCACCAACAACATCAGCGGTGTGATGATCAAAAGAGAGACCAGCGATGATGACGACAGTTCCGTATTCGAAAACGATCCTTCTACGTTTTCTAGATGTTTCACACGAAGTTCCTCCGACAGGTCTGCTTTCCCATTCGTCGACGCCTGCAAGTCCGGCCGTTCCAACGACCCGAACTCGCCCGAAAATCTCGGCCTGTCGAACAACTGCTCCGAAGTCGAAAGACTCAAATTGCTTACTACTTCAAACTTTCCAACTAATCAGCTGGCCTCAGCTCCAGACCTCCAGTCTAATAATGCCAACGTGAATCGCATCGCATCGCCGGTTGCCAAGACTGTCGGAAGTGTCAATCCGGTTGTGGAGGAAAACATCTGCAAAGGTTTGACCAAGGGGCTCTGTGGCTTAACTCTTCAGGAAGTTAAAGGACCTATACCTCATGAGAAAATGGAGCTAATCACCCAAGTAGCTTTTTTGTTTATAAATGCGGTTTTATTTTAGTTCGTTGAATGAGTAGTTATTTTGTTTTAACTCATTGAATGAAAGGTTATTTTGTTTTAGCTTATTTAATGAATAGTTAGTCATCTATGTAGATTTATGTGGCTGAATGACATGGGTGAATTAGTGAATTCAGCCTGTTCGCCTTATGTTGCTTGTTTTTCTAGGAAGCTATTCGAATCCTCTGTAATGAATTCTGATTCGTATCCCGTCCTACCGGATATTTTTCCAGGTGATCGATGCCGTGACGACAGCCCATTCGGCTACTTGTTCCTACACCTCCATCAAGGTGGCCGAGGGTTTAGAAAGATACAAAGAACTTCAAAGAGCTGGTCATATACAGGTTACTTCCATAATTTTCGGTCGGTTAATTATTCAGGAGTTTGCCGGTCTGCGTGGTGCGATAAAAGTTAAGATATGTTTGTGTGTACGAATGTACGTTATTTGTTTATAGCTGTCTGTTTCATGTTTATGGTTCAATTTTGAATGAGAAATTGCTACTTGATATTTTGCAACTGAATGCAATGGGCGATAATATCTGCAATTGTTATTCTTTAGTAAGTGTTGAAGTTGTGCAATGTTGTTGTTGTTGTTGTTGTTGCTGCTGAAATTTGGAGAATATGCTTTTCTGCATTTGTATTTTTATGGTTTGCATAACTTAGATTAAAAAAAAATTTTTTTTTAGTTGTGTTTATTTTTCAGATTAATTGAAGTTAATTGCATCATATTTGTTGATTTGCGAGTCATAACGAACTACATAGAGTAGTTTTATTTATTAGTTGTTGACAATTATTTTATTTACTTTAAACAATAAATTTGTTTACTTATTGTTTATATACAAAAATAAGGACTTTTCTACTAGCAATGTGCATCGGTACTCAGCAGTAGACATCTCATAATCATCTTACATTTGTTTCACTTACCATCGAGTTTAGAACTTTTTAAGAATATTTTTTTCATCCTACTGCTTTATTTTTCATCCACCAAGTAACAGCAAGCTGACATATATGAATATGTAAATAGTGAATATTTACATATAGTGTATATATATATATATATATATATATATATATATATATAAATATATATATATATATATATATATATATATATATATATATATATATATATATATATATATATATATATATATATATATATATATATATATATATATATATTTATATATATACTACTTTATATATTTTCGTTGTAGCTGTAATTTTAAATTATTTTTATGAGTTCTGATGATGGCTAATAAAGCCAAAACCTGCAGGTCAGCTCATGACCAAAACGTTAATAAAAATATATACCAGTTGGTTCAAAAGTGTCTAGGTATTTCTGATTTTCGAAAAGTTTCACTTCACGGTTGATAGAAAAAGTTTGTAATAAGAAATGGGCCATAGTCTTTAATAAAGCGTGTCTGAAAGAACAGCTTGTTCCTAATTATTTGTATATATATATATATACAATAATAATTATACATGTTTTAATTTTTCTCAACCATGCCCCATAGAACCATGAATTGAACATGAATGACATCTGGCAGCACTTTGTTGACAACATGACACCTGTCATACAACGAGTCGTCAAGTTCAGCAAGCGGCTTCCAGGTGAGTAACTTTTTTGATTCGTCGATGCAGCTTGTTATAAATACCTGGACAAAGGTTCGGTCCGAGATTTTTAGGAATTTGGTGCTGCTGGCTCTATTCCCAATTAAGTTAGCTGGGTTGAGTTAGTTCAGAAGTTTTTTTTATATTGGCAAATTAGTTTTATGATTAGATGGAACAAAAACTAAAGTAAAATTGATACTCATAGAAGCTGTTCTTTGTTAAGAAAAAAACAAAATTTCATTTTTATTTTACAGAGTATGATTACATTTATTTACTTTTTGCCTTAAGATTCGATAGAATTAGGACTCTTTTAAATCCTTTATATTAACTTTACAATGTTTGGCTGCTTGAGCCATGCGTTGGGACCTTTTGACACATAAGAAAACATACTTTCCGTCACCCAATCAAGCCAAAATTTGGTGTATTAAATTGTTGTCAATGAAAATGCATTCTATTAATTTTTCAAATCAGTTGGACAAAATTCAAATAAAATATAAAATTGAATTAATTACAATTATGAAAAATTACAAACTTTTTACAGAGAAATAAATCCACCAGTTATATTCGACGAAAGTGATAATTACTTTTTCAAATCATAAATTTATAATAAAAAGTAATAAAAACCTCGTTTCTTCCATATAGATTTGAAAGATTCTTATATTCTCCATCCTCACATACTTCACATACCTAGAATTTAGAAGTTTGTGATCAAAGTTTTTCTATTTTATAGACTTATCATCAAAAAATAATTTACAAAAAAAACTAGTAGCTACTGAATTAAAAAATATAAAGAATTGGTGAAAAACGAAGTTTTTACGTTTCACTTTTTTTTGGTTAGATCATCAGATCTCTATTACTACTAAGTGAAAAATAGAATAAATATTTTTGTTATTGATTTTTCTATAATAAACTTATCAGTTTTGTATAATAAAAAATGATCTTTGTCTCAGTCAATCAATAATTCTTATGATGTTTGTTTAATGTAAACATTTTGGCACAATAGCTGTAGATGGATGGTAATATATCATAGAGTCTAGTAGCTCTATAGCCGTCCATTTATTGAATTTGTTGAGCAATTCCATCTTACATGACTTTTAAATGCCATTCGTTGGGTGGACATTGGACCATTCATTATTTTCTTCCTTTCTTGAAAACAAAATTATAGAACTGCCATTATGTTGTATTATAGATATAAGTATGTCTTCCAACTTTTTCAATGGAAAATGTTCGAATCACATGAATACCTTTTCAGATGGTTGGAGTAAGGTATAACAAGTAAAGGAAAAAACGGGGTTTTTAACACAAACTTTAATTTCAAATACACTCGATTTAGAAATACGAAAGATGTTCAAATTAAGTTTTTTTTTTTTAATTGTTATCCAATATAAAGCTATGCTAAAAGTTTCAGCTTCCTAGCTAGTCAAAAAGCTGGTTAAATTTTACTTGCAAGATTTGCGTACAGAGAAAGACACACACAAACAGAGATTGTAACCTAAATAAAAGTTTGTAAAAAGGAAAACAGGGCTAACCTCCCACTAAGCCTTGAAAGGCACCACCCTGCAATAAACCTTGATTGATTGATTGAAATTTTTTGTGGAGAATTTTGAGTGAAAGTTTTAACAACTTGATGTTTCACCATATGTTGTTCAGCCCAGTTGAAGATTCATTTCATCAGCAACCAAATTGGTTTCAGTTGTTAATTAATTTAATTAAAAAAAGCTATAGAGTTTAATTTAATTTTTTAAGGACACGAGTTTATTGTTTAACCCGTGTGGACTTTAGATTCGCTCTTTTCTTGAAGATTTTTAATAAACTGAAGCCATTTTAAAAGCACTAATAATGAGGACTTCTTATCAAGATCTCAGTGGTCGTAATAATCTGAAATTCATTTTTCAATTTATTAAATTATTTTTTTTCTCAACTTTTCATTTTTTTTCAGGTTTTTGCGAAATAGGCCAGGAGGATCAGATAAGCCTGATAAAACAAGGTTCATTTGAGGTGATACTTATAAGATACACCAAGCTGTTCAGAGATGATGCCATGTTCGTCCCAAACATGACCATTCTGGTTCCAAAGTTGGTATCTTTCTGTCTAAGTTCTAGTGCATGTTTTGGAATAATTTTTTTTGCTTAGACTCATTGACATTCAAATTGCATACTGTACTTAATTTCTCGATAGCTTTCCCTCGCATCACTGTGGTCCACTAGGAGGAATACATTTGAGCGTTCACTTTGAAGTTCTCCTCTTTTTCTTACAACTTGTGATCAACTTTTTTTACACTTAAAGTTTCTTTCCTTTGCTCTCTGCTGGAGGCTAGTTGATTGGCTGGTGGCTTGAATTGAAACAATTCTTCTTTGGAGGATGATAGTAGATGGTGGTAGAGGTTGTGGTTGTGATGGTTGAGAAGGCAGTGGTAGATGTTGTGGTGATGAATTGGGTGGTAGTGGTAGAGGTTGTGGTGGTTGAGGTGGTAGTGGTAGAGGTTGTGGTGGTTGAGGTGGTAGTGGTAGAGGCTGTGGTGGTTGAGGTGGTAGTGGTAGAGGTTGTGGTTGTGGTGGTTGAGGTGGTAGTGGTAGAGGTTGAGGTGGTAGTGGTAGAGGTTGTGGTGGTTGAAGTGGTAGTGGTTGTGGTGGTTGAGGTGGTAGTGGTTGTGGTGGTTGAGGTGATAGAGGTAGAGGTTGTGGTGGTTGGGGTGGTAGTGGTAGAGGTAAAGGTTGGGGTAATGAAGGAGGTGGTAGTGGTGGTTGAGGTAGTAGTGGTAGAGGTTGTGGTGATTGAGGTGGTAGTTGTGGTGGTTGAGGTGGTTGTGGCGATGAAGGACTTGGTGGAGATTGTGGTGATGAATGAAGTGGTAGGGGTTTGATTTGAAACAATGATTCATGGTTCGGAAAAGTCTTTTTGTGTTTGAAGGGAGAAGGACTGTTTTGAACCTGAATTGAATCGTCTGCCTTGCATTATTAGGTAGATAGAAAGTAGAGATTTATATACACCACAAGTAATTTTAGAATCTTCTCTAGATGTTTGTGATTTATTGACTTGTACTTGATGGACTGATCACGTTATAATTACACTCAGTTCCTACCTAATGACTACATAATTAAGCATATGTTGAAGATATTTCTTTCTCTCTCTCTCTCTCTTTCTCTCTCCTTTCTGCTACTAACTTATTCATTCAGGACATCGGTAATGTTGCTTCTAATGTTGCTTTATTTTTACATCTATAAACGTTCCTGCAACCTTTCTGTATAAAAAAGTAACTTTGGTGCACATATTTACTAGGCTGTGATTTATGCATAATTGTTGTGCTTTCCTGTCTGTAGTTAGTTAGGTGCAGTTGAAATCAGAGTGGTCGAGAAACTGGAGGAGAAAGAATATTTCTGCGACCTTTTGTCGTCTAAATTTCCTTGCTGAATTAATTTTTCTTCCAAATCTGTTTTGAAGTTTGGCACTTTTAAAAATAAATTCGTTATTTTTTTCTCTCAAAACAATTTCTTCGTAGAAAACACTTTCCGACGAGTGAAAGACCGTTTCGATCCAGTGTTTAGTGTTTTTCATTATTACTGAAATTCTCTTCAAAATTTAGTCTTGAACTTTTTAGAAGTATTGATTTTTGTGAGTGTTATAAATATTGATTGTAGTAGTATAAAAGTCTGATGTATCGTTTATTATTATGGCAATATATTATTATTATGGCAATATATTATTATTATGGCAATATGTTATTATTATGGAAATATATTATTATTATGGCATATATTATTATTATGGCAATATATTATTATTATGGCAATATATTGTTATTGCTGTTATGTTTTATTATGTGGCATGCTCACAGGTATATTATTTTTATCATAACTTCCTAATTCTCCTTTAAATTATTATGATATCTTTTATTGTATAGGCTTTGTGAAAAGTTATATATATATATACATATATTATGTGACTCTCGAGTATTCTCTTCTTTCAGTCTGCTGGAATTTTTTTCATGATTTATATATATATATATATATATATATATGTATGTATGTATGTATGTATGTATGTATGTATGTATGTATGTATGTATGTATGTATGTATGTATGTATGTATGTATGTATGTATGTATGTATGTATGTATGTATGTATGTATGTATGTATGTATTGTATTGTATTGTATGTATGTATGTATGTATGTATGTATGTATGTATGTATGTATGTATGTATGTATGTATGTATGTATGTATGTATGTATATATATATATATATATATATACATATATATATATATATATATATATATATATATATATATATATATATATATATATATATATATATATATATATATATATATATATATATACGTGATGACATTGGGAATTTATTGACGTTAATATTTCTTAGGCAAAAGTTTTTCTTTTGTTCAAGTTGTTTTCAAGACTTCGTCTAGGCGTTTCAGTCCTGGTTTTGTATCACGTGACGTTTTAAAAAAAGCTGCTCAAATTGCAATTTTTTCTCAACGGCTGGATTGGTTTTTTTGTGCGTATAATACACTAATCATTATACAATACACAATTCTTTGAATTAATAAATACAAGATTTGAGGTTCTGCTGAAATGTTTTTTAAACAATAAAACTATTTATAACTTGTTGATCTTTTTTTGTCTTTGGGGATTTATTTCATGTGCGGGAAGGAAAACTTTTCAGAGTTATGATAAAGTTTCTGGAAGCCATCTGAATGTAGTTTTCTTGTGAATTTTCAACGGTGTCTGCAGCAGCACCAATATAGTTTGAATGATTATAATTATAATACTCTACTACAACTATAAACAGGTTGAGACATGCATCTCTGGATGAAAGGAGCCCAAGCCATTCATCTTGTGTCAGTTTCTCCTGTAGTCATCCAACCTCTGAATCAGATTCATTCAAGCTCATTCTTAAACCACCGAGATTTATGGTTTGTCACAGAACAAATCTATCTGGCTGCTCTGGCTGAGTTTAAAATATCAAAGGCTTACTCACTTCATAGCTGCATTGAATCTCTGGATGACGACGAGAACGATTTTATCGCTATTGCAACTTTTTTGTTGTTGTCTATTCATGGTTCCATCTCGTCTTGAATATCATTCTATCTATTGATCTTCTCAACCCCACTCCCTGTCTGTCTGTCTGTTTATCTGTCTCTCTCTCTTACCAAGGTTATTTACTGTCTCAAAATAGTGTTATTACACCGAGCTGAGCAGCGTTGACGCTCACAAGCCAACCAGCCAGCGGTTGCAGTTTCACTATTCATTACAATTTATTTATGAATTGACATATCTATTAATATATATATATATATATATATATATATATATATATATATATATATATATATATATATATATATATATATATATATATATATATATATATATATATATTTGTTTCACAAAATGGTCAGCATATGTTGTGTTTGTATTTCTGCCTGCTTGTTTTATGACCCTCTGTCACAGACGATTTAGGCATGAGGTCGTAATATAAATTTTACATACGCTATAGGGTAGGCGTTACTAAATTTTCATTATGTTCTTTCTGGAGATCAGGTTAATATATATATTTAATGTTTTTTTAAACTATTAACTTAAATTTATGAAGGTTGTAATTTTGTGCCGTTTTTGGGTGTTTTTTATTCAATTTGCAGCCAAGAGAAAGAATTCTAATGAAATCAGTCCAGAGCATTAAATAAAATAAAAATTGCAATGGTTCAAAAAATTCTTGGGTTGGTGCAATTACTGCCCCATGTATTCAGCAGGCCTCAGAAAAATTCCCTCCAAGTCCAGAATTTATTAACTTGCAAATTTATTATCAACTTTTATAAAATCTCCCAGATTTCCCTACACATGCAGTCACGTTCGTGCATAGATAGTTACACCTGAAATTGAACCTTCGGAACTTTTTGTCTAGACTTAAATCTCTCTGCTTAAATCTCTCTGCGACACAGAGGCGTAGCGAGGGTTTTTGGCGCCCGGGGCGAAACTATAAATTTTGCGCCCCCCCGGGCGTGCGTTTTGGCGCCATCTTTTCGCGATCAGTATTTGAAAAAAAATGCGGCAAGCAAAAATTTTATTTAAAATACCTTAAAGAACAGAAATAAATTTTTTAAAAATCCACAAAACTCAGTGAGAATAAATGTAATAAATAAATGTCAATAAATGCACACACTGAAGAAATTAAATATGGTCCTTAGGCTGTGTGTCATAAACTTGATGTCATAAAGGAGGTGTGCTGCACAGGGCACAGACGTTCTAGATAGCAAGAGCAGCTTTCAAAACATTGGCTCTACGTCAACGATGTGAAATGGCTGGTGGCTGGAGCATGAAGGGGTCACCAAGTTCCACCTTGCCTGAGCCGGAGATCTGTGCCTAGATTGTGGCTGGTGGGTTTGAAATGAAACACATGAGTGACATGGCTCTCTTCCTTCCTAAGAACCTAACAAGTTTGATGCTGCAGAACAACTAAATGGACTGAAGCAGCAGATATACAACTAGACTGTGGACGACATCCTGATGCAAGGAAGGAAACTACTGTTTTTCTTGCATCTTACGCAAACTTTGAGAGAGAGTTAGTCTAGCATGAATATACTGTATCTTCCTCTTCGGTGCCCCCCCCCCCCCCAAGATGGCGCCCGGGGCAGCTCGCCCCCCTGCCCCCCCCCCTAGCTACGCCTCTGCTGCGACACTTCCATACACAGTTACACAGACACTTCCATACACAGATTCGCACAACATTTAAGCAATCCTTCATTAGTGCTATTCTGATCCTTGTCTGTTTGATGATGTTCATTGAACTTGTACCTTCGTTTCAAGGACCCAACTAAATTGTCTTTTTTTTCTTACTGAGCTTTGAGGTTTTCTACCTTTTCACTTATAAACTTGTAGCTAGCTGGCCCTATATTGCAGCATTTTTTTTTTTTTTTTTTATAATAGTTTATAGTCCTTTACACAAGGTGTTTTAAGACTGAAATGTCTGTATGTTGGAAGCACCTAAGTACTTCCTGTCGTGGATCATAATTTGATCCTTTTAACTTTTCCCTCCTCCTTTCTCCAGGCTTGGGACTGGCTTACAAAAGCAAGGCGGAGTTATATTGCAGCATCCTGGTTTTTGTTTTAGCTTCTACTTTCTTATAGCTGACTTCCCTTTCATGGAAAACACTCAATCAAGTATGGCTTCCATTTCTCATTTTCCATGGAGCTTCAGACGTGCATTCATTTACTTCTAGAAACTTAAACTCATTTGGACCTACTCTTTTTATTACTTATGGTATTCTTTTTTATTTTATTTTGTCGATAAAACCATTTTTTTCAACCTAATGTAACATTTATTTAGGTTTGTTCAATAGAAATGAATGAATGTGATGTAATCATTCTGTTGCGATAAATGTGAATCTGAAGTTAAAATATAAATAAATGCGTTTTTAATTTTTTTTTTACTACTTTTCTATACATTCGTAATTAAATATTTTATTTTACGATTTTTCATTGTCTACTGGTTAAGAAACACAAATATATTAGAAACCTAAATATCGGATATCAATTTGCAAACGTTATGGAAAAGTTATTTAAAATAGCTTTAGATTCTTGATGGAATTTCAAATTTGTTATGATCAGTATTCTTACAATATTATATTATTTAATGTATGTTTTTTAAATATTAATGTGAATATTTTTATATTTACTATTTGTTATATTATTTTTATATTTATTATTGATTTTAATAAATATACAAATAATATAACAACTAGTAAATATAAAAATATTCACATTAATATTTAAAAAACATACATTAAATAATACAATATTGTAATATCATAATAATCATAATATCCTTTATCTAATATATTATTATGAAATATGTTTTTAATATAATATTTTGAATTAAATATTATGCAGGGAGGTCATTGAAAGAATGCCACTGGGCGACTTTTTCCAGGAGCAGATGAGATTTGCCAATAGCTTCAATGAGTTAGGGCTGACTGATGATGAAATTGGTCTCTTGTCAGCCGTCATGATTGTATGCCCTGGTGAGCACACACACATACACACACAAACATGCATACATACACACTATTACACACACATACATACTTTTATATAATCATTATCATCATCATGTATCCATTTGTGATGTTTTTATAATTTTTATAATAAAATTTTTATAATATAATATTTTTTATAATTTGATTGAAAATAGAAAATGTAGGTGATTTTTCTACAGCTCACTCAAATTGAAAATTTTCTTTCAAGACATTTTTAAATTAATTTACTTTTTTATTATTTTAAATTATATTTTCAACAGCAGAAGAAGCAGTAGCGTCTCTACGAACCCTTGCAAATCTCTTTAAGTCATAAAATCAATCACATCTTTTTTGTGGTTTTTTATTTGTGCGTTAAATTTATGACGCATCAAAAATGTGATGAAAAAAGTTGATGCAGAACCAGCATTTATCAATTCTTTAGTTTTTAGAATTTAATTATTTTTTAGAATTTTGCCTCTTTTAATTACTTTTCCACATCGACAAATGTCAAAATGTAAAGTTTTTTTTTTTAACTGAAATTCTACTCGTAATTATTTTATTATAACGAGAGAGAGAGAGAGGGCAAACAAATAAATATTTCGCAGCATTTTTGTTTTGGATTCTTTAGTATTCTTTACTGTAGTAATTTGTTACTCACACACTCTTGCCGCTCAGTTTGAGATCTTGGCGATGTTGGATGTTACTTACGGCATTTTATAATGAGTACATTTTAGTAACATCTTTACTCCGGGAGACTCTGTGTCTAGACTCTCTAGAAAATACATCAGTGCATAGCGCTTTCTGTGTTAAGAATGCCATCAGCATCATTTTAAAGTTAAGAAGTGTTCTTGGAATAGTGAAGACTTTTTGCATTTTCAAGAAAAAATGGAAGCATCCGTAGTTATGAGCTTAATTATAAATCTCTTTTCTTAATAATTCGACAGAGTGGGATATGAGGTACATACAAAAATTGCATATAATTATTAAAATTGTTTATTTAAACTGACAGCTGTTGTCTCTCTGCAAAAAGAGAGAGGAGAGAGAGAGAGCTTCTGTAACAGCTGATCATTTGAAATTTACATTGTCTTAACATCATAAGATGTAAAATCAAAATTTTAGATGTAAAATCTAAAAGATTTAACATGTAAGTTTTATTGCTATTTACAGACAGGGCTGGTTTACAGAATGTCAAGGCCATCCAGCAGTTGAATCTTCTATTCTTACAGTCTCTTTACATTCACATGCAAAGGACTCGTCCAGGTTTTATAGATAATCATAATAACGGTAATAATAACCATGGTAGGGGCCATCCATATATATGAAGTATGCAATAAACTCCAGATTCTGACATCTCACTCACCATTACATTTATAGACCCGCTCCCCCTATTTGTACATGTGCACAGTGGCCTTATATTCCTCCCAGTTTAAAAATACATAAAACCACATTAGTGTAAATCATAGAAGTTGACATTTTCCCTTGAGGAGGGGGGAAGAAAGTCAGGTGACAAAAATGTTCATATTTTCTGTAAAGGTAGTCAATATTTTCTTGAAAAATCGTCGAGGAAGGGGTAGTCTGTAGGTACCCCTAATTTAGGAAGGGGTAGTCCGTAGGTACCCCTAATTTAGGAAGGGGTAGTCCGTAGGTACCCCTAATTTAGGAAGGGGTAATCCGTAGGTACCCCTAATTTAGGAAGGGGTAGTCCGTATGTACCGCTAATTTAGGAAGGGTCGTACTTAGGTACCCCTAATTTTTAAAAAGTTCTAAAACTGGAGGAGTTGTAAAGATAAATTTGCATGTGTTCTGTTTACATCATATATGAAGTTATATGACTTATATTCAATTATAGAGATTCAACTAAATTTAAAATCAATGCTAACCGTTGATTTAAAAATATTAAGAACGTAACAAATGTATCTGTACTACATGGCAATCTAAACTATTAATGGAGATAACCCAACAGAAATTACTGATTTTTTTAAAATATCAACATCATCATGTCTGATTATCATTGTTTTTCGATGGCAGTGCCACCTAACATGGTTACGTGAAGTTCTAATATACGTACAAGACGTACATACATTTGAAATTATGTATGTATATTGAAATTTTGATAGTCAAAATGAAGGAATTTACAGCGCCACCTAACAAAGTAAAGCAAATTTCTAACATACATATTTGCATACAGACCTCAGATAATCAGTATTTGATGTATGATATATCATTTTAATTTCTGCATACATACGCATTTGTTGGAACCTTTCTACCCTCTCACATGCGCTCATACGCAAATTATTCATTCGGGACACCCCTCTCAGTGCATACTTAATATATGGGTGGTTCTTAATAGTAATAACAATGATAATAGTCATAATAGTATTAATTATAATAATGTGAATAATTATAACTATAGTAATACTTTTTTTAAATAATGAATAAGCTAGAGGTGTACCGATTATCTGCTTGTTATCAATATCAGTCCTTTTGCCGATAATAATTAGTCTTGAAAAGTATGAAAAGAATTTTTTTAAGTGGCCCCACTGTTGAACGAGCTTCAGAGCCACTGAATATGGGTGGAAGATTGAAGGCGACTGAAATAAAAAGTTTTAAGCAAACTGCAGAAATCCGTTTCGGACGCAGCAAGCTTGACTGCCAATGGAAGATCATTCCATGTCTTGGGTCCAATGACTCTGAAGCATCTTTCACCGAGTGGTGCTCGACGTGAAGCAGGAACGATGAGATTCCGGAAGACGAAGATCGGTTTTGTCAGTGGCCGGCGACAAAGCGGTTCGGTTGAAGGTCGAGGCTGAGATAGAGTGGGCTTTTATTGTGCAGACACTTGAACACGAGTAGCGCGACTTTGAAGACTATTCTCTCTGGTATCCTAAGCCAATGGAGATCTTGTAGAATAGGGGTCATGTGATCGTATTTCTTGGCATTAGATGTCATTTTGGCGGCGGTTTTGATGAGGAGCTGAAAGCCGATGAGCTGAGAATTTGGTAGACGAGGATGAGAGAAGTCAAGAGTATTTTTCTGCCGAGGGTGGGTAGAGACCTGCTCACGCTCCTAATCTGTCTGAGAATGGAGAAGCATGAGCAGACATGTGTTGCTAACATGAGATCGCATGGTTATGTCGGAATCCATGAAGACTCCGAGGTTTCTTAACATGGATGAATGACTGATGTTGACACCGCAGATGTTGATAGGATGATTTGGGATGTGATGGAGAAAGCGCATAGACGAACACTGTATGGCCTCGGTTTTGTCCGGGTTGAGCTGTAGTCGAATTGCCGACAGCCAACGACTGATGTCGGTTACGCAAGCGGACATACGTGCAGACATATCATAGAAGCATACGATTCTCAGTTTATTTTTTGCAGCCAGACGAGCAGCCATCAGAATGTATAAACCCAGTGCCACTTGGTACTCTAGTCTAGTAGTTGGTGACAGGCTTACAACTGGAGCCAACATTTTTATAACATTGTCATCAATGATATCTCAAACTGCCTTTCTGTTATTAACTGTGTCAATTTAGAAATATTCCAAACAAAGTTTTCCTTTAAGCTCCACCCATAACCGTAGAGAGATGTAAAAGAGATTTTAACAAACATGGAGTTGGTGTAAGAGTAAATTGTCGGTGGTGCAAATATGTCTGCATAAAATAATTTGAATCTAATAAAAACTAGATTACTTAAGCACTTTAGTAATAGTGAGGTTTAATCAGGGGGGAACAGGCAATGAGCAACTAAGAACAAGCCAATATGATCTGAGTGATGTTTGATTAACATTATATGTGTGATTTGTTTGGGTCGGGATGGAGATTAATCAAGACTTTTTGTGGAAAAGAAATGTACCAGGGAAACGTTCCATGGAGACGGGACAAATATGGGGATAACCGGCGATAATGCGATTGGATAAAAAAAATTTTTGTATCAATGTCACTTTTTTTTTCAGTAAATGATGATGATGCGTTTTTATAGGCATTTCAGTTAATTTAATTTAATTGCAGTTTAACTGGTAAGTGCCAACCAGCCAGTGAGAGTTATAACAGAAATGATGTGATAATATCTATTATTTAACAGTGTCGTACACATGTTAATGAACAAACAAGCTTTAAAAGTCAATAATCAGTTTTATATATATTATATACAATCGACTGATCTTTTGTTCATCGGTACACCTCTATAATAAACTGATGCACGTGTTAAAGCTAATAATGTTTTAGCATATTTGCTTTTCCATGTTTAGCATACATAGTTAGTATTGAGCGATAAAAATTAATTGCGTCCCTAATATTGTAATTTAGTCATCTCTAAAAATAAAAATATATAAAAAGTTTGTTTATATGAATTTAGAGCTACAGATTTGTAATAATATTTTTTCAACGTCATCTATATTTTCAGCCAACTTCAATGACTTTTTCGACAAAGCGATCGAAATTCTACCGAAAATCCGACGCATCAATGAAATCCACTCGATAAAGGTGAGCGACATCAAACTCTCGCCATCTCCGGAGGTCTCCTTCCCGCCACTTCACGAAGAAGTCTTCGATGAAACTCTCTGCTAACACGACGACCTTCAGAGGTTATAGGTCGTGTCGTCGTTCGAAATTTTCTTTTCTGCGGCATGCGATGATTTCTCAAAGGTTTTCATTTTGTGTTCACGTGCTCCTTCGTTTTTTTTTTAAATTTGTTTTGTTAAACTCGGTTTAATATTTTTCTGTTTTGTTTTTGACACTTCTGATCAACTTGAAGTTGGATCGATCCCGTTCGGATGGATTTGGAAGAGGATTTTTATGTTTGTTGAGAAGTTGCTTTTTAAGAGCAGTTTTGTTTTCTTTTTATGTTTCTTCCTCCCTGCAGGGAAAAATATTTCGTCTCCGATCGGGCGGAGATCTCCGTTCGGATGCGGGTCGTTGCTCGGCGGTGTTCAAATTTTAACTCGCTCGGATCCGCGAGAGTCGGAAGTTTTGTTTTTCTCGTCTTGTGATTTCTTCGATGTGAATAATCAATCTTACACGTGTCTTCTCTGCTGCGGAGGCAGGCGTGTGTCGTATATCTACTTGAATGAAGTTAAACTTCCATGTTCTTCTTTTTCTTCTCCTCACGACGTACTTGAAGTCTCTCTGCTGGAATGTCTCGTCGTTTTTCGGACGGCCGGAGAAGAAGGCGACGATGATTCGGTGTTTGCGTGCTCGAATGTTTTTGTTCTCTTTTCATTTCTTCCTGCCGCGTCTCGGCTGCCCTTGTAAAGACGTCCGAGAGATGACGCGTAATAATAATTAACCGTTGGAGTAGCTGTCGACAATCCTCTTGTTTAGAGTGCTTTGAATGTAATCAAACATCTAAATGCTAAACACATTCTACTTAGTTTAGTTGAATTCCGAGCACGCTACTCTTTGCCGACATTAAATGACAAACACACGAAACATGACATTTCTTTTTTTTTTAGACCCCACTCACTCCAGATAATGTGTTTTCATTACATCGTCATTGCTACCGTATTACTAAATGCAATGAATAATAAGTTTTACTATGAATGATCCCTGCTATGCTACTCTCGAGTTGTTGTTATCGTTGATGTCCCGTCATTTGAGCTGAGCAGGATTTTTTTGTGGTAACTGGTTTATCATATATATATATATACAAGGACCCACTTAAAATCTGCACCAACATCCATCTAACTGATTTCACTCTCGTATCCTTTCACTCTCTCATGTCTCTTCATGCGGACTTCACAAGTCGTAGTCCTGTTTCTATTTTTTGGTTCATTTGTTTCAATCGTGATGGTAGTATTGAACGTTAGCTCTTGTTTTTCTTTCTTTTTGCAAGCTTGAGTATTCTGTTCTGTAGCAAATTCCCACGTAAGGTAGATGTATTCCACATCCCAGTTGGTTCGCTAACGTTGAATAACCTCACGGCGTGTGTCAGAGGTTAAACGCAAAAACACGATAATAATTGGTCGAGTTGATGACCGATCGAGATGTGTCGTCCAATGAATTTACAACATTTGAGAAGGTGCCTTCCAAATGCAGCCTTCTTCTTACGACGAGTGGTCACTTCTGGTCACTGCTGAATCAACAACTGATCGTTTATCAAGTTGTCATCTATTTTTTTCTTCTTCTTCAACACGTGTGTCCGATGTGTCTATAAGATGTGATATTCCCTTTTATGTGCCCGTTTGTGTGTGTGTTTCTTGTTTTGTTTTGTTTCTATGTTTCATTTCATTGGGATGTCATTGTGATTCTTGTTTTGTATGCGTCAAATGGAACTTTTGAAACTGTCAACACTGTCAAGATGGTACTGAATTGTTTGAATATATTCATTTGCTCAATATACCATTCTGCCAGTTATTTGGAGACATCATCTTATTATTACTATTGTTATCATCACCATTATTATTATTATTATTATTATTATTATTATTATTATTATTATTATTATTATTATTATTATTATTATTATTATTATTATTATTATTATTATTATTTATTTTACTTATTAACAAAAATAGTTCTTGTTGGACATGATATTATGTAACATATGTTTTTGGTATGGTGTTGTTTGTAGATTCTATAACTTGCCTTGGCATTGTTTAAGCACTTCATTTAATTCTCCCACCTGTTAGCCTCTAACAAACGTTTTCATTTTATAAGTTTTCTTTTTATTAAAAAAATAATATTTATTTAAAAAAAAATTAAATAAAATTGTTATATAAAGAATTCTTGTTATCACCACTTTTGAACAAGCAATAAGGGAAAGAAATGGGTGGAGGAGGAGGAGGAGGAGATGGTCACTGTGCTTTTTGGATGCAGCCTTTTTTCTCTGTTTCATGTTTTGTAATTTTTTGATCATTATCAGACGATGATAGCACAGACCTTATCAACTTTAAACAGATAAATAATTGAAACAGATCTTGGCAGTTCTCTTGTATAAAAAAAAATGTGTAAATAGCTTTCCACGTTCTAATACGTAACGAAGTATATTCTCTTGTGTGCGCGCGTGTGCGTGTGTGTGTGTTGGTTGGTTCTTCAACTGGTGAATCTGCTTAGATAATTTGGTCATCGTCAGAATCACCGTCGTCATCGTTACCATCATTGCTATCGTCGTTATGCTCTAGCGAATGTGGCTGGTAATTTCTGAAAATGTCCTCTTAATATTCTCCGTCGTGTGCTTGCTGGCTGGCTGGCTGGAAAGCAGCTGTGAAGTTTGTTTGTTGTCATCATCCTGCTAACATCTTTCTACGTAGCTTTCCATTAATAATTGTTGCATTGTCCTCCTAGTATTCATCTGTTTCCTCATCTTTTTTTTTATTTTTATTAACTTTTATTTTAGTCAAGAAATCTCACGAGAGATGAATTACATTTTAATGTAAACTTTTTATATATATATATTTTTACTGAGGGTAATAGTTCAAACATTTCTACCAATTGCTTATATGTAGATGCCTCCATGTATTGATACAAATCTGTACGTAATTTTTAGTTTAGTTATGTTATTGATTCTGTTTGTGTATGTTTAGATGTATGTATTATGCATGTAATATGTAATATGTATATGTATGTATGCATGTATGTATGTATGTATGTATGTATGTATGTATGTATGTATATATGTATGTATGTATGTATGTATGTATGTATGTATGTATGTATGTATGTATGTATGTATGTATGTATGTATGTATGTTATGTATGTATGTATGTATGTATGTTATGTATGTATGTATGTATGTATGTATGTATGTATGTATGTATGTATGTATGTATGTATGTATGTATGCACGTAGTATGTTTATTGTTAAACGCATGTACATCTTCATTGACATCTGCGAACATGATTTCTTCTCATACAGTTAGCATCCGTGATTAAATTGGATGTTGGCATGGTTGTTGCCACGTCTATATGCAGCCTTTTCTCTTTTCTGCCTCGCTAACATCTCGTAACGCGGATATTCTTCTTCCTTTGTTCAAGTCCTCCTCCGTGTTTGAACTCTTTGGTGGCTGTCTCTGAGGAGTTTCACTTTCAGTTTCTGCTTTATAGAATTCTCCTCTCTCGCTGGCTCTTCTTTAATCTCTCTCCTTGTTTGTTGTTTGTTGTTTGGCGGTCGTTGCTCTTGTTGTTAACGTGGTGTCGTTATGTACGTGGGCGCTCAAGTTTTTGTTTTTCAATTCATCCGATCATCGAAAGAAATGAAATCTCGCCAGAAATTATAAAGATAACAATGCATGGCGTGTTTAAAAAGCAAAGTTTGGTTGTATCTATTATTGTATAAATAGAAGTATAAGTGTATACATACATATACACACATTATATATATATATATATATATATATATATATATATATATATATATATATATATATATATATATATATATAAACTTTATCGACAAACAATGGAGATTACGTTCATTAATTTGTTGTCAAATGTATCTATTTCTGTCTGAGTTTTTTTTTTAAATTATGGAACGCTAAGGTGAAAGAGCAACTAGGAAACGAAGCTGGGTGGGTTGTTATCTTTGTTCTCGCTGCTTCTACCTGTATATACAACCAGTCTTAAAAGTGCTGGCAGCTAAGGATGTGCAGGTGCTGCTACAAGCATTGATATATACTATATCAAGTATATATCAATGGCTACAAGTCTTTTAAATCATCTCTCACCTTATACCAGCAGTGCATACCATTCTGCATTCGGGGAAAGGAGTGAAGCCAATCTTATCGTGACAAACTTCCCCAGATGTTTTATGGTTTTTTTTTAAACCTGATTATAAATCTGCATGATATTAATATAAGCTCAAAATTAATTATCGTTTTTATAGGCACTAAGTTTTCCAATTTAGCACTTTTTCTAGGCTGGCTGGCTTGCTTGCTTGCTGTGACGCATCTAAGAGTAATACGGATGAGTTCACGGTGACATAACGAGTAAGGATTTTCTTTTGCACAACACCAATATTTACTGATTCTGGTGTTGCTAGAATTTTTACGGTTCGGTGGGCTTGCCATTCTTCTCGATGTGGAGATCGGTTGAGGCGAAAGGATGCATATATAAAATTTCCTAATACTTGTTATAAATATGCAAAATTAAATAAACCAGTGGTTCTGATTTTAAACTAGCAATGCTTATTATTAGGGATATTCCATGTAGAACATTTGAGAACATTATGAGAAGCCTGTAAAATATTTTGTGATAATAATAGGGGATAAGTTTTAGAGAAAGTTTAGATTCCATATCCCAACCACGCTACAGGGTTACCATGGCCCTGGAGTTAAGTCTAGACTCTAGAGAAAAGGCCAGAAAGAAGCAAAGCGAGAGAAAAACCATGCCTGTACCATGCAGAACATTACTAATCACTTATTCACTGAAAAACCAAAAAATTGTAAGCTCTCACTGTCTCTACTTTGCTGATATAAAAGAAAAGTTTGTTATTAATGAAAAATATTGTAACTTATAACTGGGAACGTAAAATTAAAACCAAATTTCTAACCATATACTACTTGTACTGTATGTTTAAACGTTCATATTTGTTATGAAAAAAATGTTATCGTCTCCGGTGGGACTCGAACCCACAACCTCCGAATTACTTTCGAGTGTACAACCGCTAGAAGTCCGACGCGCTATCCATTGCGCCACGGAGACAACGAGAGTAGTATTATTATAAATAATTATAGACTGAAACGTGTTGTAATTAAAGAACTTTTTGTATTAAAAGCTTAGTTCTATATTAAATAAATATTGTTATGCTTTGGAAGCGATAAAACACGCATTTCTTTATGGAAAATCATGGGTTTTTAAATAATGTATGCTAGTATTTAGCTCAGTTTTAGAACTTATAATAAACTTTAGAATAAATTTATAAATGTAAATCCTTAATTGAAGAATTCCTGAATGTCGCAGTTTTTTATGAATGTTTTTTTTTGCCTGGCCGGATTGTTCGCTCTGACCCCGGACAGTCTGCAATTCGACCCATCCATAGCTGGCTTGGGCTTTTATGCCTGCTGTGTACGTTGACCAGCCCGGCCTGTTTTGATACCTTAAAATGCCGGTACGTGAACATTTTTTTAATTACGGTGCGCTAGTGTTACATATTATTAGTACGTTCAATTCAAGGTGATATTAGCATCAACAATTATATATTCGTATCTCTTGATACAGATAATTATCTCAAACAAACTTAATATATAATAGTGTTCTTTAAAGTAACTTTTCTTCAAAGAAGGATTTTTGAGTAGATCCTTATGTATTTACGTCTAAGTTATTAAGTTATAGTATACTTCTATACCTATTACCTTTTTTCAATATTTTTTTACGGAAAAAAGATTTTTAATAAATTAACTTAAACTTCATTCATTAACACTAATATATTTCCCCAACGCATCCATTACGGTCTTTATCACCTTGATAACTTTATCATTCCTGCATTTAAACGCTCATATAACTTATAACTACTTGAAGAAACCACTAAGTGAAATAAGAAAATAAATGAATGAACTCTAAAATACTTGGTTGTATTACGATGAAACTGCTATCAGTCCAGTTTTGTTTGAGTGACAGACCAGACCTTATTGACAGCATAGGTTGAAATTTGACCTTTTGCTTCTTTTCAGTAAACGTTAACGTTTAGATAAACTAATTAATTGTGAAACTGAATTGATCTCAGAATTCCAAGCTTATTGAAGATAACACACATTAATCGGAAACGCAACGCGAGTAAAATCCTTCGTTCGAACGCCGTAGGTACTGATTTCAAATGAAAGCTGTTAAGTAACGTCATTTGGTTGTAATTTAAAAGAGCTTCATTTGTTTTTGATGTTATTCTGTTTATAAACATTTTTTTAAACCGACATTTTTCTGATTTGTTTTATATTCTGTTAGTAAGAGACAATTTAAAATGAAAAGGTTATTATCCTCATGGTTTGTGCGAAATAAAATTCCTATAACTTTTTAGGAACAAGTAGTTTAGGGCTATTCCTATACCGGCTTACATATACTCCGAGACTTTTTTTGCAGAAAACAGGTGACAAAGTCGGATTTCAGGAAGGATTAAGTCCGATCCCAGGAGATTGGGATAAAAAAAGCCATGCAATCTGCAAGGTATAATAAATACCACTTTATGCCCTAGAACAAAAATTCCGCTACATTAATTTTTTTAGTTTAAAGAAAACTAATAAGTATACCTAAAATAAAACATTTTTTAAAACTATGTTTATTTCCAATCAGTTACTAATTTTATATGCTAGAATTTGCAAGAAACTAATATCAATAGCTATGATGTAGAAGTAGAAGTCCCTGCTGCAGTAGGACCTAATTCGTTATCATTTTCATTTTCAGCTAATAAAGATCCAAGCATGATTTGGCTCTCAAAAAGCAAGTCGAAGTTAAAACAATTTTTAATATCTAATTCGTATTTAAACGAGAAAATTAGCTTAATTTTGCAATGTTTTTTCACGTTTAGTTTTCTTAAAAACTTGAATTAGTTTTTTGATTTTCAGAGAAAGTCAAAGCCGCTATTCTGCTACTTTCCAAAGAGACTCACCTGATTGCTAATCCTCTTGAAAAAATATAACAGATGTTCACCTAAAATGCGCCTGAATTTATGAAAAAACGCTATGTAGGTAAGTTCATTTTGATTGATTAAAGAACCTGCAAACTGTTAGTTCCTTGATTCTCAATTAAATTTTAAATTTACAAATATGGTTGTTTTTTTTAATATAAATGCAGATAGAAATTAACACTTTTAATTTATGAAAATACTAGAGATATTAAATTATTTTGCGACTGCAGCGCCATTTTTTTTCTTTAAGACTGACAGTGTACAATTGTGTAATAGCTTTTATTACACGCCAGCGCGCACTAATTTTAACAACTGCTGACTGCTGACCAACGCTGCCACCGCGTTATGCGAAATTGCTAACAAACGTACATACATACAGACATAGGAAATTATGTATGTAGGTTTGATTGGTTACAAGCTGGAAAATATAGTAAAAAAAACTCGTTCGCCGGTTTTGTATTATGAGTGTAATTTATGCAAAAATTGAAAAATAAAACTGTCATTATTTTCAATTAAAACAAAATATAAATTAAAAAAAACATTGTATAAAACACTTTGCGGCAAAAAACAAGCAAAAACAATTAAAAAACCTAATAACAGAAAACAAACAGTACCACAGAGCAGATATACTTCAAACTACCATAGGTAGCCGTGGAATGAAATTGTCCGCATCAGGCACTGAGAAATCACAGCTGATGTATAATACTTATCGGTCAAAAACAGCTTTCAAAACAACATTAAAAACAAGAAAATTAAAAGAGAAATGAGAAGACAGTTTGATCTCCGCCATTTTTGTTGGCAACCCGACGTTGTTTGAGTGAGTTCTGGAATGTCGAAATATGTAAAAGTCAAGCCGGTATCGATCCAGTCTTTTCCCGTTACAACCTTCTGATGCGAATGATCATGGTGATGACCGTTATGAGATAAAATATTGTCACTCCAGGCTATAAACACACCGACTTTTAATGTTGTTTTTCCGCTTGGAAGAGTAACACTTGGAGTTTCGCAGATCAAGTGCTGATTCGTTATGTACATACCTTCGGTTACGGATCCCGATTCTTCTTCTCCGAATAGGCATAATATTTTTCGACACATTGCAGCTTCGAAGTTGAAACCCAAAATGTGAACCTTGGTGTCGCCGGTTCTCGGCCCGTGGTTTGGTAAAAGTTTTTTGAATGAACTTTTTGGAACGTTAAAGCTTTTGGAACACGCTTCCTGAACTACCGAGTCAACGTATTTTTCCCACGCCCTATTTAAAACACGATCTATGGCATCTTTCTTTTCTTCTTCCTCCATTCCACTGTAACGAATCGAGTTGGTAGAAAACTGCCGCAGGTCCCCCATATTCAAGCCCGACCACCCCATGAAGGTCTCGTACCAATCCAACGTTACCTCGTCGTACCCAAACAGGCCCGGGTCATCTGGCGACAGAACGATGGGAACTCCAACCTTGTAAAATAACTGTCCCGGGTGCTGTCGAAGATCAGGCGTATAACCGAGAATTTGGTTACTAACCGGGCATATCTCTAAAGGAATGTTTTTTTCTTTCAACTGCTTCATAAGGTACGGATGCTTCCAGAATCCAATGCCGTGGCCGATTCGCTTCGCCCCGAGAAGGATGGCAGTGTACAGGTTGTTACGACGGGGAATGATATCCTCTCCATCGTTCACACCTTCCATGTGAACGTTTTCAATCCAGTTGCTTTCAGCTGTGTGAAGAAGCCAAGGTATTTCAACGTTTCCTTCGTTGATGTGGACATTGTTTTGACTATCAATTTTAATGTACTTCAGCAGGTGGTTGATGTGATGATGAAATGTAACACCCCAATCTTCATCACCCACGAGGTCATAGCCAACAACATGATCAGGGTACTTTTTCATCAACCGGGCCACGTTTTCAAGGTCTTTTATAATTTCTTCTGGCTTATCAGTTCTTTTGCTATAATATACTCTTCTGTGACCCAAAAATTCAGGATGTTTGATCTTGAACTCCTCTATTAAATCTAAAATAAAAACATTGTAGAAGTTTCTTAGAAATAACTTTTTTTTTTAAATGTATTTCATATTTAAATTAATTTTGATATATGAAGGATACTAATGTGTGCCAGTAGCTCAAAACAATCAGACGATTCTGTCATAAATAACCTTTAGTGATTCGAATGTCTCTGTCGGCTCTTGAAAGGCTTTTTCGAGTTTCGAAATAGAAAATTCCCTCGCTGAGACCCTGTTTATACATGGCTTCCAAGGACATCCTCTTCACGTTTTCATCGACCACGAGCCGCGTAGATCCCCTATCGAACACCCTGTTGGCAAGCGCCCATCTTTGACGGGAATCGTTTGGTGGCAGGTCTCCCAGTGTTTCCATTACACCTAGTCAAACAGAAACGGTAAGTTGAGTACTTGTAAAACTTCATCAATATGATGAACACTTGATGAGCATAATCGCTTGAAAGTAAACAAACTGAAAAGCTCGCTTGATATTGCTGGCAATTGATTTATTAACTTTCAAACGCCCCTCATAATATGTAACGCTAAAGTTCATAAGGTCAAAATATGAATGTATAGTAAAAAATAAATTTAATAGCTGTAAATAATGTGATATTTTTTCCATATATCTCTACCTCCCTATCTCTTTCTTAATCTGCCTTTCTCTCTCTCTCTCTCTCTCTCTCTCTCTCTCTCTCTCTCTCTCTCTCTCTCTCTCTCTCTCTTTCTCTCTCTCTTTCTTCCGTTTTTTCATTTCTTTTTCTCCATGGATTGGTCTAACAAAATGCCTCAACTCTGATGCTGCTGTAATAAGGACTCTCCAAAAACAGACTCATGTCGTTGTCTGCACGACCTATTTTTGATGAAATTTCTACGAAAATTAGTGAGGTCAACAAGACTTAATGAGGTTAGTTAGTTGATTAGTCATGTAGCGCTTAATAATGAATTAATATGGTTATTTGATTAGTCATGTAGCGTTTAATAACAGAAAATGATTTTTCTAAAAAAAGTGACAAATAACGGATTTAATGCCACACATGAGTAAATTAGTATTTGTGGATCATCATGAATTGGGAGAAGATACAAAACCAGGTGTACCTATCATAGTTTGTTGTTTCGCCAGGTTTTCAATGGAAAACCTAGGATCGTCTGCTTTTTGGAGAACCTGAACAAGATTCGGATTGTTCGGTGGACGGCGGTGAACTTCGAGGTTCCATTGGAGGCTCGCATCGGAGCCATCATGGACGTACAGGGTGCTGGACAGATTTGTGGACATGAACAACTGAAGAAGTGTATGTTTGCTAAGTTGATGATCTGTGGTCAATATTATACTTGGTTGGTATGAAACGTTATTTAAGTCCTTATTATTATATTTCTATATTTTTAGTATTTACTTTCATGAGTATGTAGGATCGCCCCTTTTGGCATCGCCTTGAGGAGTCTGTAGATTTCAGAAGACTTGATCTCTTTTAGGATTTTCTCGACTGGAAGCATGGGAGGAAAGGTAGCTGAAGCTGCAGTCTGATTGAGAACTTTCCACCTGAGGTACTGTAGGTAATGATTGGCTACCTGTTCTTTCTTTGGAAGTCAAGGTATTGAAAGGGTTTAATTTAAGCAACGGAAAAACTAGCGTATTAAATTTAATTTGCCATTTCCTTTACATGAGTTAAATTAGTAAAGTTTTGAATCTTACATAAATTATTTCAGGTTTAAAAATGTTTTTGTTTGATAAAAAATGAAATTATTTAAATTGTTCACATTTTTGTAATTGTACATTTGTATAAATTTACATTTGTGTAATTGTACATTTGTATAAATTTACATTTGTGTAATTGTACATTTGTATAAATTTACATTTGTGTAATTGTACATTTGTATAAATTTACATTTGTGTAATTGTAAATTGTATATCTATGGGTAAATTTACATTTTTGTAACTGTGCATTTATGTAATTGTCTATTTATGTAATGTACATTTGTGTGATTGTAAATTTGTGTGATTTTACATTGTTTGTCCAATTGTAAATTTGTATAGTTTTTTTACACCTGTGTAATTGTACAATTGTTGTGCTCACCAGAGTAAACAAAAATGTTCTTTTTTCGTATTTTTTCTCGGCTTCGACAAGCAGATCTTGATTCAACGACAAGATATATTGCTTCTTTCCATAGTCCACTGAATTAGCAATACTTCTGAGTGACCACATTACCAAAAACAAGAATACTAAACTATAACTCATAGTGGAATATTTTAATCTTTCTTTTCCTAATGTTTGTAGCTCCTGTAAAATACGGAAAAGGACAATAATTTTAATAGAATTTCTGGAAAATATTTGGCTTTTTAGGTCCTTAAAATATGAATAATTTTTTATATTTTACATCGAGTCGATTTTGGTTGTAGTTTTCCTAGAAAACAATTTTAATGATTTAAGATTAAAGTTTAAAAAAATATATTTAAAGATGGATCGATCAAGGAAGATTTGCTTTACAACAATTATGGATGAAATGATTCTTTACAACAATTATGAATGAAATGAATCACTCGTACAGAATGTCTCATTTTGAACACAAATTATATTATTTTGCATATTATTTTGCATACACACGTCTTACAACGTTGAAAAAAAATGAGAAAGTAATTTTTAGAACAATTCCAAATCTTGTTGTAAAATGAAAAAAAGTTGAGCACAAAATTTTTTTTTCAGTTTATAATGTTGATAGTGAAAAAAAAGTTAAGATTAAGTTCATAAATGATTAAATTGGAAACATCCTTTTCTAATATTTTCATAGATTGGTAAACAGATGGGTAAATAGTTATTTTCTTGAGAAGATGGAGTTGGAGAAGAGAACACTGAAGCGAGCTTTCTTAGAGAAAGAAATGCATGGAGATGGAGCGGGAAAAGTTATTGAGCGGAATGAGGTCCTTGGGCGGGAAGAAATTATTGAGCGGGAAAACACAAAAATAGGTTAAGCGAAGAATTCCGCTCAGGATTAATTTACACGAGGTGGAATGTTTGAAATCCAAAAAATCAACATTTTTAGGCAAATTTGAAAATACAATGAAGGGATTTAAATTAATTATGCGACATTTCATGAATGAAAATGACAAACTCACATTAAAAACAGCAAAACAAAACTGTCCTTAAAATAATTATACGACAAATAAGTTATTTTTATTCTATTTTTTTCTATAGCACAATCCAATTGAACCTCATTTCAAAATTATCTTCAAAAGTTTTTTTCTCAAAATATTTTTAACAATTAATTAAATTTAAAATTCAACACAAACGCCAAACAACGTGTTGCACTACTGACTTCACAGACCAACAATTTCAGTCACTAACCACTTGGCTATCTCGTAATAACTATAACTTCATTCGACTGTCATCTAAATTTGGCTCACTATTATAAGCGCTCACTTTTATACAACTCCACGCAACACTAATAAAGACTTTTTGTTGTGTCGACATTTATTCTCAAATTCTTTCTTGAGACGCGACAATTGAATCAGTGTCGTCATCTTCTTCATTCGTGACTAACTTGATAAAAGTTGAAATATTTTAAATACTCGCAGAATTAAGGAGGAGCAATAAAAATACTGTTTAATAATATATTTATTATCGCTCCTATCAATGACTATCATCACCGCCACCACTTACACCATCATCACCACCGCCACCACCACCATCATCATCGTCGTCGTCATCGTTATCATTATTATTCTTATTATTCCTACCGTATTTTTGCTATTATTAAATTAAGAACAAACGTGGTATTTAAAGGCCCTCTAGGTCAAGTATGATTTTTATCGGCAAATTCTTCAACACTTAGCTTATTTTTTACCACGCGTGTGGGCGTATCAACAACTGTTGTGACGTCACACATCTCCTCCTGATGATGATCACGTGTCAAGTCACGTGACGTTTTCAGTGAAATGAAAAATGAATTCGTTTGACGTGGATTTGTGATGAAGATAATTTCGTGTAACCAACCGGAGAGGAATTATTCATCTCTCTCTCTCTTTCTCTCTCTCTCTCTCTCTCTCTCTCTCTCTCTCTCTCTCTCTCTCTCTCTCTCTCTCTCTCTCTCTCTCTCTCTCTCTCTCTCTCTCTCTCTCTCTCTCTTTATTCCGTTAAATATACAAATACAAACGTTCAACACGATTGTAAATGAGTTAACCAGAATTTCCTGCTTTCCTAGCTAAATAATTTCCTGTTTTCCTAACTAAATAACGTATTACTTTACTACTACTACTTACTACTACTACTACTACTACTACTACTACTACTACTACTACTACTACTACTACTACTCTACTACTACTACTACTACTACTACTACTACTACTACTACTACTACTACTACTACTACTACTACTACTACTACTACTACTACTACTACTACTACTACTACTACTGCTACTGCTACTGCTACTGCTACTGCTACTGCTAATGCTACTGCTACTGCTACTGCTACTGCTACTGCTACGGCTACGGCTACTGCTACTGCCACTGCCACTGCCACTGCCACTGCCACTTCCACTGCCACTGCCACTGCCACTACTACTACTGCTACGGCTACTACTACTACGACCGCCACTGCAACTGCCACTGCTACTGTTACTACTTTCACTATAATTACTACCGCTGCAACTTGCAACGATACCTCAATAAATTTCGCGCCTAATTCATTTTTATCAAGTAATTACAAAGAACAATTAATTAACCTCAACCAATTATAGTTATCGATAAAGCGATCAAAACTAGACAGTTATTGGGACCAGACGAATCTGACAAATGATTATTAAGTAGGTACACCTTATTTCTAACACCGCCGTGCTACTAAGCAATTCAGGTGTTTCTACTCGACACCTCCCACCACCCAATGACGTCAGGTCATAAACAACTACTTAATATAATTTATTCACCACGACTATTTCAGTCTAAGTAACGATGGTTTTACTAAAAGTGTTTGTTGAAGAAATTTACGTATAATGGTATGCGACCTCTTAAGAGAGATATTTGTTTGTCTAGGCTGATTCATTCGTTGACTCGGCATTCTAAAAGTTATGTTCTTCACGTCGCTTAGCAAGCAGCCCCCCAATAACAGGTAACAGGCTCTCCATTGAAACTGTTTATGCAAGTTTTGACATATCTGGACGTGACTTAATGTCAACATGACGTTTTCTTTAATCTTCTGTTTTTATTGGGAAAAGAAAAAAGCAAATATAACGATTTAATTAATGAACTTATGATTTTGGTTTGTCAGAAAAAAAGTAGAATAATTTAAATTTTAACAGTTTTAATAATTTAACCTCGAAAAGTTGTAAAATTATAATTTAATGTAATTAATATAATATTACTTCTATTGTAGTTTAATATTAACGTAGTAACGTCATAATGTAATACTTCTATTACCTATAGTTTACTAACATTAAAAATGAATTACAAGCACAAGAAAAATATATTTAAGATTATAATATTAATGATTTATTAACCTATTTCGTGACTTGTTTTAAATTCCAGATTTTAAATTCCAAAGAAATCATTGCGGCATAGCTGAAATATCTTACGTTATAAATAAAATACACTTGCCATGCATGCATGATCATGATGTACTTATGCTTATTATATTTAAATGATATACTCATCATATATATGGTATATTTTATATAGTATTCTCACAATATATAATATACACATCATTGGCATCATTGGCCGGCCCGTTTCGTAAGCCAAAATTTCATCCACGGCCCGGCGCATCTAATTTGGGTCCCATCCATTTTTACACACTTTTACTTAACTTGACTTCTCTGTCTGTGTGTCTGTCTGTCTGTCTGTCTATCTGTCTGTCTATCTCTCTATCTGTCTGTCGTCAAATTTTGCAATCGATTTTAAACTAACTTCTCGATGAGCTAGAGACATAAAAATTTAAAAATACCTCCGAAATGATTAACAATTCATTCTTTCAAATTTTCGGATCGATTGAACAAAATTTAATTAAATAATCATTTGTGATATTTTCGTCGAACTATTGTCTATGCTAATATGCTCGTTTTTTATGTAACAGAATGTGGCCTACACAATCGATTATAAAAAAAGTGTGTTTTTAAAAAACTTTGTTTTTTGATTCACTTGTTACAGGCCTAAAATGCCTATATATACTTGGCAAATAATCTCGACCCGGCCCGACTTGACTTCATATCCGGTCCGGCCCGTCTGATGACTTTAAAATTACGGCCAGGCCTGTCCCGGTTCGGCTCGGTCCGTGCAGTACTCTACATGTCTCCCTCTCCTCCTCGATACAAAGCAGACAAAGGGGCAGTGGAGCAGAGTCAGTTATCCACTCAAGAGCCAACCCCCATAAGTGTTCCTGCAACAACTTCGTTTAGATTACTTTAGATATTTTTTCAAACGTTTATTCCATGTCATTAATTATTTCAGCACAATAATAATTAAATATTCAATAGGAATAATTAATTAAGGATTTTTATCGTAAAGTCCACGCTTCATTATGCAGTATGCAAAGACGTTAATTTTACGTTTTTTTACAGCACTAGTTCGTATGGTAGGTAACATCCTACGAATGATGGATGAGAAATTCATCATGAGGAATCCATTAAATGTGAATTGTTTGGTTTTCACAAGAAATATTTAACCATCGCTAAAAATAACGCTTGGAGTTTCAAATGAATGTCCATGTTGTTAAGTTGTTACGTAGTGAAGGAATTTAGAAACTTAATAAAGAATATGCGAAATATGTGTAGTGTGTGTGCGCGCGCGTGTGTGCGTGTGTGTGTGTGTTCGTATGTGACGTGCCATGTAGTCATGTAGTTGTGGTGGTTGACAATGTGAGGGCGTCTACAAGAGGTTGTTTGTACGCGCTTGAACTTCGCAGCTGAGTAATTCAATTAGAAACGCCTCGCTGATGAATTGTCATTTCAAATATTTATTTGCCACCTTAAACATTTGACTTTTGAATTTAAATTTATATATTTATCGTTTCATCCGTAATAGTTTTCTTTTTTTATTTATAGTCATAATTTTATTTTGTAATTCATTTTAGAGATCAATATATTATAAATTAAGTATTTTATTACTAGAGATAGCCCGTCAAAAATGACGGATTTTTTAAAATCTCATCATCAACATGCATAATTTCCTCTGTATGTATGTATGTATGTATGTATGTATGTATGTATGTATGTATGTATGTATGTATGTATGTATGTATGTATGTATGTATGTATGTATGTATGTATGTATGTATGTATGTATGTATGTATGTATGTATGTATGTATGTATGTATGTATGTATGTATGTATGTATGTATGTATGTATGTATGTATGTATGTATGTATGTATGTATGTATGTATGTATGTATGTATGTATGTATGTATGTATGTATGTATGTATGTATGTATGTATGTATGTATGTATGTATGTATGTATGTATGTATGTATGTATGTATGTATGTTTTAACTTCGCGTAACGCTGGTAGGTGGTGCTGCAATAGCAAAATTATATAGTGATATTTTAAAAAATATGTACTTAATTTTTGACGGACAATACCTAGTTATATTAGCGGTCCTCAACCTCTTTTAGCGTCGCAAATCCTTGATAAAATTTCCCATGCTGTGACAATCCCCAAGACATAAGAAAATTGAAAAAAGTGTGTTTTTAAAATTTTTTTGAAAATTGCTAGAGTGCTGGCTTCTTGAACAGAGTGTGGAAAAGAGTTCCAGGCTGAAGGACCAGCAACCCGGAAAGAGCGGTCGCCTATGCAGGTGCGCGTGAGAGGAACGAAAACGTCGAGTGTCCTTGACGATCTAAGTCGCTGCCGGCTGGGGTCATCAGCCAGGTGTTTTGTGTGTCATCACAGATCTACATTGGTGCGAGCTCGCGGAGGTATCGAAACACGAGTAAACAGAGTTAGAACTGGATGCGTTCATTGATTTTCAGGACGTGAAGGTGGTCGCACAGAACTGGAGTGATGTGGTCATACCTGAATATCTGTACACTACATCTCGGCAAGTTCAGCTCAATTTGAGCTTGACCAATCTCCTGTGGTACGCACTCTAACTAACATAAAGTCTAGCCTTTCTGCAGACAAGGTTGAATCAATTGAACTTTTTATATGGAGGATGTGTTCATGCATGCTGAGCCACTCCTAATGCATTGTAAGTTTTAACACGACTTTAATTCGATAATACTAATAGACATGCTTTCAGAATCTTGATTGTTATTAGTATTATCGGATTAAGTTGGGCTGGGCTGAGCTGGGTCAGGAATTTTCATCTTGCGGTGGGTTGGGTTGGATATATTTGGATACATCAGTTGTTGGGTTCGACTGGGTTGGGTCACTTAATGTGGACCTTCAGACACCTCAAGGACATCATTCGTTTTGTCAATTGCTTCCATTCATTATACAACGACATTACAATGAGTCTTAACATTAAATCACTAAAAAGTAGCAACATTACATCATTAAAAAAGTCATGCTTTACATAAATTCTAGGTCAGTTTGCAATTAATTATGATGGTAATTGAAAAACTGTTTACAATTTGTTTTGAAAATACCGGAACAGAATTGAAGTCGCGAGCTTGTGGCTTTGTAATAACCTTTTGACCCAGATCTCAAGAACACCTATGGAGCACTTGACCTTAAAATCGATTTTCTGTGACGTTCAGGAGAGTTCAAATAGTTGAACTTTTGTAGGAGAAAAAAGTCTGCTTAGAAATTGACCTTCTCTTGAACTCTTATAGAGATTTTTTTAAAAAGAGTCATCAAATTATCACTAAATCATCATTTGATTTATTCGTATTTTCATAGTTTTTATCCCCCGTCAAATATCGACCTGGTCTCCCCATATTATAGTCACGACGGTTATCATAACTGCGATTGAAAGTAGGTTTTTTGTCATCTTCAATTAATCAATCAGGAATATATATTGGAATAATTTTATTCCTGTTTTATTTATCTATTACTCGCTTTGTCGACCGGACAAAATTAAGAAGTTATCTTAATGTAGAAAAAGATAGAAAAGCAGATATTCATATATAATACTAGCGGGGTGCCCGGCGTTGCCCTGGCTTTTTAGAGGTTTTTCTATCGTTTTTCTCTCACGCTCCCGTTTCCTTTCCCGCTTGCTCTCACGCTCCTGGTCGCTTTCCCACTTTTCGATGTTTCCGACATTAAAATTAATCAAATCAAATTAATCTGACAGTTCAAGAAACTCTTTTATAGGAAACAGATATATATATATATATATATATATATATATATATATATATATATATATATATATATATATATATATATATATATATATATATATATATATATATATATATATATATATATATATATATGCATCTCTATCTGTTGCATTTTCCTATGAAAAGGACATAATTGCACCTCTTTGTTTTTCCATTATAACATTTTAAAATAATTAACAAAAATATTTTAAATAGCCTACAACCTATCCTCAAACCTACTGACTGACTGATAAAATTTATAAATATCGGTTCAGCCGTTTCGGAGGAGTTTGAAGTCAAACACTATGACACGAGATTTTTATATATATATAGATATAGATATAGATATATATATATATATATATATATATATATATATATATATATATATATATATATATATATATATATATATATATATATATATATATATATATATATATATATATATATATATATATATATATATATATATATATATAATATTTCTTTATCTTTCAAGACAACGATTATAACAAGATTTCTTTGATTTACCCAGCATACGATTAGCAATATCGTAACAATATATATAATGTACATAGCGTCCTTTGCAAAGGTGGAGAGCTCTTTTCCACGAGGTTTTCGTAACTCGTCGGAGAACGGTTAGTAATGCCACCTAGCGAGTGTGGAAATACGACTTAATGTTGGACGGGCTGGAAAAAAGTAATAAGATGGAATAAATACACATGGGCACCTAATATAAAGGAAAATATCATTCCGGACATATCAGTATAAATCTACTCTAAAAGAAATTCATTTTAAGACCACCTCGCTTAATGCGAGCCAGATTTAAGCCGGGATAAATGATGAAAGTAGTCAAACGGTTACTTAATAAGACCAAATTATTAACTGCAACAGGAAATACCTGTCTATTTTCTATTTATTTCCATATAAGTTTCAAAACATTCATTCTTTTAAGACTATGTACTGGTGTTTACTAGATGGCTGTTTATAACAGAAATGTTTACTGACTTTCCAAGGTCTAATTAAAAAAAATTAAAGTTAAAAAGAACAAATACCGAACCTATAATTTATAATTAAACATTGATTTTTATTTTGACTTTTCTAAACTTCATTAAATTGCTCGCTGGGCCAAGGACTAGGAATTGCCTCCACCAGAACTGAGCGACCCAAAAATTTACTCAAACCACGCACTTGCTCGTGATCCAGAATCTATACTGACTCGTGGGCTCGTCCTCTCTTCTCCGGTCTCTGCAAAGTCGACAATTTTTTCTCCTTTACTTCAAAATAAAGAAAAAATATTCAAACGCCCACATTGCCTTTTATAAAAATACAGAATAATTTGATAAACAACACGCATTTGTGAAGCTGTTCTAGTTATTTCGCTTAACTCATTCTTCTATTGTTGCGTATAAACGATGTGAATTCATACCGCTGTTTATATCAATTTTGTTGTATAAATCACTATTAAGACTATTTATATCAATTTTGTTGTGTAAATAAGGATCACAGTGACTATTTATATCAATTTTGTTGTGTAAATAAGAATCACAGTGACTATTTATATCAATTTTGTTGTGTAAATAAGAATCACAGTTACTATTTATATCAATTTTGTTGTGTAAATAAGGATCACAGTGACTACGAGTGATATCAAAACAATAATTACCTCGAAAAGCATAAAATACAAATCATGACAGTCTCACTTTTATTTACAAATATTCTTTAATTACATATTTACCGCTTGTTCATCTGAGAATTAAGAGAAAACATAAACAAAACGTTTTAATGTAATTATGGTTTATTAAAGTTCAAATGCAACTTTATCTACGTGTAATTTGAAAAAATATCTCTATATTTCAGTCCCAGCAGATGAAGGGCCAATCCTACGCGTAGACTTCGGGATTGTTTCTCACGGTAAAATGCTTTCAGGAAAATACTTTGCTGTGCAGAAATTTATTTGTCCCAGAAATTAGTTTGATGTACGACACGGCGAAATGTGCATCAGATGCTGCAATTGGC